>PIJE02000152.1:251319-303819 GCA_002895965.2 Coryphaenoides rupestris
TTTACAACCACCTTGTGATACATGATATTTACTTTCTCTTTACATTGTGCCTTTATTTGCTTTGTATATGTTTTTTTAGCGAAGCGTTTTTTCACCAGTTTTCCAGAAGAGGTCTAAACCGACCTGTCTTTTTAATACTTCAACAGTCCTTATGAATTTGTCCGTATCAGTGAAATACTCCTTGACTTTAACCGACTTTTTAAACGTTTTATCCAGAAACAGTTTTATTTCCTCTAGAGTATATATGTCAGTAATTCCTTCCCAGGACTTTTCTAACAAACAGATGCACTGTCTGGCTCTGACTCAGAGTCCATCTCTTACTCCTTCACCAGACATGTGGCTTACTGAAGCCCGTCCTGTCCTTCAGTCTGGATCCTATCTCTGAACAACCGGTGGAAGCTGCTTCCTCAACACCCTCTGCTGACTGTGACCCAGCTCAGTGTCCACAGAGGGAGGCCTGAGAAGCTGGCTCGGGTTCCCTGGAAGCCACGCTGAGAAGATGTCCGGGCTTCTGGAGCCACAGGAGCCCGCTGGCTCCTCCGGCTGCCTCTGGTCCTCCTGTCACTGCCCTCACCAAGTAAAGCAACCACACCCACGGGTGGACCCGCGGCCGGTGGACCCGCGGCCGGTGGACCCGCGGCCGGTGGACCCGCGGCCGGTGGACCCGCGGCCCGGTGGAACCCGCGGCGGTGGACCCGTGGCGGGAGCCACCTCACCATCGGACCTCCCTGCCGCTTATGCGGGACACGCAAAGCGTTTATGTCCAAACATCTCCACACTCGAAACACTTGAACAGTCCTGAGCTGGCGTACAACATGTTAGAACCGGTCTCCGTGCTTCACTCTGAACGACACTTCCATTGATTGTGTGGGCGAGTCCAGGAACATAAACACCTGCCGCCTCAGAGACTGTACGTGTTTCAGTTTTGAGGATCTTTACATCCTAAACTTACTGTTTTAAACCCGCTGGCCAGTTTACCAAACTCCGGAGCTCGTTCTCTAACAGTTCGTTGGGTATAAACGGCGGAACACCAGATACGGTGATCCGCGTAGATGGGACTGACAGCGAGACACCTGCACGAATACATCTCGTTATAAACACAGCGCTCTCTATCAGCTGGTTAGACCAGAGACACCTCCTTCAAGGAACACCACCACGGCTTTGTTCATTCTGGATGAGAACACTACGTTTCGTGTCCTACACTGTCGCCGACAGCCAGCAGGAAACTTCCTCCAACGAGTAACGCTACCGCTCCCGGCCGGGGACGATGCGGACTCCCTGCCTGAGGACGGAGGAGGCGTCGCGGAGGACGCCATTCCTCCGAACAACACCGGACAAACTATTGATCTCTTGCCCGATTTCAATACAAAATAAATAAAAGAAAGCTTACCTGATCATGTATATAAGATACAGGAGGAAAAACTGGGAAATAGTAGAGTACTAAAGCATTCAAAAACACCCGCGCTGCTCGCACACCCACCACCACTCTCACTCACACACCGGAAACGGAAAGGAGGGAGAGGAGGAGGAGAGGATAGGAGAGGAGGGAAGAGGAGGTGAAAAGAGAATGAGGGAGAGAGGATAGGACAGGATAGGGAGAAGAAAGGATGCCAGGAAGCAGGTGGAGGAGAGGAGGAGAGAGAGGAGGGATAGGAGAAAGGAGAGAGAGAGAGGAGGGAAGGAGTGAAGGGGAGAGGAGAGGAGAGGAGAAGGATGGGAGAAGGAGAAGGAGCAGGAGAAGAGAGGGGAGAGGAGAGGAGAGAGGAGGGAGAGGAGAGGAGGAGAAGATAGGACGAGAGGGAGAGGAAGAAGAGAGGGGAGAGGAGGAGGATAAGAGAGGGGATGAATGGCAGAAGAGAGGAGAGGAGAGGAGAGGAGAGGGAGGAGGAAGGAGAGAAGAGAGGGAGTGGAGAGGATAAGAGAGGGGGGGATGATGGGAGAAGAGGAGAGGAGAGGAGAGGAGAGGGAGAAGAGAGGGGGGGATGATGGGAGAAGAGAGGAGAGGAGAGGAGATGATAGAGGAGAGGAGATGACAAGTAAGCGGGAGAGGAGATGACAGGAGAGAGGGGATAAGAGAGGAGAAGAGAGGATGGGACAGGATAGGAGAAGAGAGTTAGGGAGAGAGGGGAGGAGGAGGAGGGGAGGAGGAGGAGGGAGGAGGAGAAATAGGAGACAATAGGGCGAGGGGAGAAGCAGAGGGGGGGGAACAAGAGAGCCATTTTGAGTTCAAATTAAGGTGTTGGGCTTGGTGGTCTTTCGTTCCTCCGTAATGAGAAAGAGCTGATTGCCTCATGGCCTTGCAGGACGGGCCAACGGGAAACAGGATGGGCGCTGTGAATACCAACACGCCATCCCTCGCCCCCACTCTCATTTGCAGGGCTGCAGGTGAAAGGCAAGTACAAATGGAAGAAGATGTTGAAAAATGTAACGTGGGGCTCGGCAATACATCACATTTATATTGATACCGCGCTATAATGACCAAAACATCTACATCATAAAAGCTGCATTTAATCACAGAAGCTGCGATGGAGGCACTTTTGGAAATGTACAGTATATATATATATATATATATATATGTGTTGTAATACACACAATAAATGAATAGAATGAAATTGCTGACTTAGGGCAGAGTTTGTTGATACAGTCGCACTGAAGCCCAAACATAAGATTAAAGATCGTAAGCGCACGGTTTACGATCTTAAAAAAAGTAAAAGCTTGTGAGGTAAAGTTTGCAAGTGCACACACCTCTCACACACAAGGAATGATGGGGCGACGTTGAGCATTCTGACACAGGAATAGAAGAATAGAATAGAATGGAATAGAACTGTATTAATCCCGAAGGAAATTCTTGTGCCGGGTTACATTGTGATACAGGACAATAAAACAATATGGGAAAACAACAGAATGATCAAAATGGGATCTACAAATTTACAGTTAAAATATACAAATATGTGGGCGAGATAAGATATTCCGACGGCGAAAACAATTTGGCATAAATGAAGTGTAATATTATTGGACATGACAGTGTTATAGATCATATTTATGGACAACATGCTAATGATAATAATATAGCACATGATAGAATACTGCACGTGATGTTGGACAGTAATATTAATATTGCATGATGATGTTGTGAGGTAATAAAGTGTACTGTATACCAAACGTAGAACTGGCAGTCGCATCCTCGTCACAACGCACGTCAACGTATCAACGAGCAGCTTCTTGAACAATAGAAAAGCACATCCACGCATCCTCAATCCCACTTTCTCCATCTTTCTCCATCTCGCGCGTCCCCCCGTCGCTCAATCTTCGTAATTTTCCCGGCCGACGGTCCACGGCCGTGTCACCGGAACCAAACATAGGATGGACTTGTTTCGGGGGGGGGGGGTTCAGCCATTTAAAAGGCACGCGAGGAGAAGAAACACTTAAACTACACTTTAATTCTATCACCGTGGCTGTCAGTAACCGGGGTAGTTTGCTTCAAAGGAGCCATCTGCTGCTGATCCGATTACACGGGAACCGCCGCCGCTCGCCGGGCTGGTTTGGACAACCTGCTAGCGAACCGCTTCCATAGGTGTGAATAATGAGGAGAGAAAGGAGAGTGACAGAGAATAGGGTAAAGATAGACTGAAAGCATCTATCCCGCCAATGGCATAATGTGTGTGTGTGTGTGTGTGTGTGTGTGTGTGTGTGTGTGTGTGTGTGTGTGTGTGTGTGTGTGTGTGTGTGTGTGGTGTGTGTGTGTGTGTGTGTGTGTGTTTGACCACTATCTCTCCCTCTCTCTCTCGCCCCTTTATTTTTCCAATAATCATTCCCAGGGCACTTTGAATGCAAGTACAGCAAACAGCCTCCACATAGCCAGAGGATGCCTCCTAAGCGTTTAGCGTAGCTCATATTGCTAGCCGAAGCGGGCAGGCTATTAATGCGCCCCTCCGCCCCCCCCCCCCCCCGCCCCCCATTCTATTTAAATTCTCGGGTAATTAACAGGCACGAATCAGTGTAGTAACGGCTCCTTTTCCATTATCCATTATCGACCTCTCCCAAGAAGTCCACCTCTACCTCACCCATCCTCCCCGACATCTATCATCTGATATGAGAAGCAATTTAGCTGGCGACCAACACGATAAGGGTGGACCTCGACCCAGAGAGAGAAAAAACATGAATGCTGAACTGTTATGAATGAACAAAGTCACGGTTTTAGCTCGGCTGGCCCCCGGAGCTGGAGTGGAGAGAGCGTTTTTTAGGAAGTGCAGCTTAATTATGAAAGCAAACCTTTACCGATGGCCTCCGGCTATTCATTCTAGTAATTAATTTGCCATGGCCACATAAAAAGATCATCAAATACAAACAGCACTTTTGGTGCTTAAAGATCTGTTATCCACATTCCAGCCAAATTTTTTTTTATTTCATCAGCATTTGGTAATGGATGTTTTGAAAGTGGAAAAAAAAATCATCGAAATCCGAATCAAAGCCTGTAGGTGCAGGCTAGCTTAATGTCCGTTCTAGATCAATAGACGTTTTCTGCTAACTGCTAACGCTGCTGATAAAGCCACTGATATCAGAAGTGATGCTGGTGTGGCACCTGCTCCACAAGCCACATGAGGTGGCTTCTGCTGGGCTTCTTCAATCACTGGACACGTGGATGTTGAATAAACCGTTTCATTGTTTGAATTTGTAGTTGGTTGTCATGAACAACCTGGACGGGCCACTGGGAGGCATTGCTTTCATATATTTAGTTTCAAATTCAATTCATTTCAGTGACTCTTTTACCCGATCACCTGTAGCATTTGAGTCGTGAATACGTTTTCTCATTTCATTTGAAAATCTCCTTCTGACCTTTTCCTTGATCACAGCTGCCTGTTTTTTTTTTGTGTTGCTTTGCTCTATCAACACACAGATCCCTGATTGGGCTTTGCACTGTAAATTAAAGGGGAGGATCCTGGAGGGAAAGTCACATTATCATTTTTTCATCACACATGTACGCAAATGATTGACCCCAAACCAAACCCCAATGCCTCGCAGTTCTGTGACTCTTCTACACAGTGTCAAACAAAGGGGTTAAGATACAAGAAGAAATATACGTTTGTTCTGAAAGAGAAGAAAGAAAGTTTGCTCTTTACATTTAGGGCATTTAGCAGACGCTTGTATCTAAAGTGACGTACAATAAGAGAGTAAAACGACTAGACAGTACATTAAGGTTTGAATAGAACAAGTTTCAAGCACTCATAATGCCCAGGTTAACAGAACAAGATTCAAACTCCCATCAACTCCAACAGCAAGATACCTAGGTTTAGGTAAGTGGAGTGGGTTAGGTTGAGGGGAGAGGTGTGGAGGTGGTAAGGAGGGAAGCTGTGCAGAGTCCAGGTGAACTCTGAACAGGAGAGTCTTGAGTCTCTTGTGGAAGCTGGTGAGCGGTGACCCGGCTGTCCTCACATCGGCCGGGATGCTGTTCGTGAAGAAGATCATGGGTGCAATGGGGCACAGAAGCGAACAACAGAGAGACCCCGTCTATTGTGTCCACCCGTGTAGCGTCCATAGGGGAAGGTGGGCAAAAAAGGTGGGCTCTGCGTGCCACTTCTTTATCGATCAAATCATTGATCAAACGACGGATTTAAATCATGGACGCCATTTGCATCGGTTTCCTGTGATGTCTCACGACCAGATTTTGCTTCCACTCTCTCAACTTGTAAATCTGTTGTGGACATTGCTGTTGTGCTATGATGGGATTGGCAAAAATAAATAAATAAATAAATAAAAAGAAAATAGACTTGGCCAACATCCAGGCAGCACCAGACAGGTTGGGCCACGGTATTGTTGTGCAGTTATAGATTTGTACTATAGATTTTATAAATAAGGATTGCCTGCCAATTCAATACACACACACACACACACACACACACACCTATCCATATCGTTGATTGAGTTGCTCGGAGTAGAGTGGTTGGTTTTCATGAGGACATACAGTAGGTGTGCAAGGGGATCACAGATGACAAATGGACGTGCAGCACACTGATGGAGAGAGACAAGGGAGAGGCAAGATGAACTGGGGCGGATGAACTGGAGCTCATTTGGTTGTGGTGAAATGCACCGTATTCCTGGTCGTATGAAACAAATATAGCAACGCAAAATAATAATCATGATGTAGTTTACTAACTGTGCTTGACTAATTATAATGATTCAGTAATTATGATCAGTGATTATTAACTTCATTTTCATCCGATATTATTAGCAGAATGATATCTAGTTAAAATTCTAAATGACTGTGGTAACATTGGCTGTATTTCTATATATATTTGGCTATATTTTTTAGGGTTTTAGTTCGGTGGTTCAGCTATCGTTTGTTCTCTGGTTTACTGAGCTTGCCTGGATAACACCATTGACTCACAGCATTTTGCAACAACGGTCTGGAAAGAGAAGTAATATTGCGCACAATGTGAGGGGGAAGAAATCAGTCCATACTGATGAGTATGTGCACATCCTTATGAATATGAATGTTGTATATTCATGTTTTCCTTCTGTAGAAAATGGTGTAAGGGTGATTTAAGGCAGTTTATTTGTCAATGGTTTAAAAACGTGCAATTACATGGATTATTTTGTCAATGTACTGTACGTTACATGAAGTGTGATTTATTTTGTGCCGGCCTGATTAATGACACAAAACAGGACATAGATTAGAAACGTAGGGCATAAATGCTTTGACCTTCCCTCAAGGCTGTATGTAAAAGACGGTGGATGTTCTTCAATTCTTCTGTTTTATTGTTTTCTATTGACTGATGTTGTTCATCAAGAAGTATTTCTAAGTTTGTAATAGCACCTGTTTAGCTTGTGTGCTTTCCTATAATAATAATAATTCAAATGTATTGAGCGCATTTCTAGAACCCAAAGCGCTGTACATAGGAGGATCAGTTAAAAACGAACAATCATTTTCTAAGAGGAACCTTCCTGCTTCAATTAAACAATTATGAGTAATGTGAGACGCCGTTGACAAAATGTGTGTCAAAATAGACAAATGACAAAAATGGCCGAAATGTAGCATGGTGTCATGCTAACCAACGTCATTGCATTATGTGGATTTGAATTTGTATTACTAAGGTGCATCATTAGATGCTGCCTGATTATATTGTATTTCTTTTCTCTTATCTCTAATATTCATCTGCATCACGAGAATCACTGGATTTGTTGGAAATGTTAAAAGAGCAAGGCGCTCATTTCCTGGCTCGTGACTTGAGTTTGGCTGACTGGTTCATCTGTGTTCATACTTGGCAAGTCAACACCCAGTGGGAACATGACGGTATGGGAGCCACAGTAGCGGCTGCACACAGGAGGGAATGTATTAGTTACATGCTATGCTATTGTATTGTTACTATCTTTGTGTGTGTGTGTGTGTGTGTGTGTGCGTGTGCGTGTGTGTGTGTGTGTGTGTGTGTGTGTGTGTGTGTGTGTGTGTGTGCGTGTGCGTGTGTGTGTGTGTGTGTGTGCGTGTGTGTGTGTGTAGCCTCGTGAGACCATCCCGATCTCACAAGTTCACGTTCTGTTTGTCTCTGCAGACCGGTCTGCCCTCGATCCTGTTGAAAGCCTTTTCAAAAAATTGAAAAATGCGAGGACCAATGAAATGCTAGGACCCCCCCCAAAAAAAAACGGACCACAATATCAGAGGACGAACAGAAATCTGCACCGATGGCTTTCCTTTTTTTTTTGCTTTATTTCCAGACCGGACTTATCTGGTGCTGGAGTCTGGCCCGGGCCACAAGGTGTGTCTGCACAAGATGTAATGATGGATTCAATGTATCTATGTGTGTACTACAAGGCACGTGGGCACTGTTTTCAGAAGAGAGCGAGAGATCTGGTGGGTAGTTGTTTGGCAGAGACCGAACAACTACACACAAACGCGGAACATCGCAGCACACCTTGGCGTGCTTTCAAATCGATAGATGCACACTCTTGGGAACACGGCCCCCCCCCCCCCCCCCCTTCCCCAAATTTAGTTTTTAATAAATTGCGTAAGTGTTGGATAAACATAACGATTCCTAAAGGAGGACGTAGCCACATGTAGGCTATCTTCCAGCCAAGTGGCACGCGAAAAGGGGGAGCCCCGCGGACAACTTGTAATAGGGGCTAAAGAAAGACTTTAGCAGAATCAATATTGAGCCTGTGAGAGCGATATTACCCACTTAGTCTCTATCCAGGCTTATCCCCCCGGCCCCCGTGTCTCGAGCCACAGCGGCGGACGTGACGAGCCCATCTGTATCGACAGCTGTCCGGAGGGTTCACACTGTACTTGGGTCAAACCCCAGCCCCCCCCACTACACACACACACACACACACACACACACACACACACGTGTGGGAATGTTAAACCATGACCCTGCTGGTTTTTGTTACCTGTCAGTTGCACCCGAGTGTCACATTTCCCCTTGTGAAACAAATTCTAACTTTTTGTTCATTTCGTCCTTCATTTGGAACGCTGCTCTTAAGCCTGCCGCAACTCCAGCTCGGACATTTGTTTTTATTGACTCATTTTCGACTTGCAGAACCTATCCCGGTACCGCAGTGTTGTTTAAGTACTGTGGCCTAAGTAAAGAGCCAGCCTTTCACCATTACTGCTCTATCTATCTGTCTATCTATCTGTCCATCTCTCTATATCTGTATATACTGTATCTATGTGTGATATATGTGATAAGCATGGCCAAAGTTACACTGTTTTTTCCTTTTCTGTCGGTCCAGAATAGCAGCTGTGTGTTTGTCTTTTTTGCGTGTCCGTGAATAGCAGCGCGCTACCAGCAGGGCGCCGCCGTTCACTTCATGGAAAAAGCGCACAATGTACAAACCGCCTCCTTTGTTGGGCGATCATTTGAAGTCCTCCCATACTTTTGACATCTCGCGCCTTTCATTGGAAGCTTTCACGCTGAGAACCTGCCTTACCAAGAGTCGGTTGTATCTGGATGGTTTGGATGTTTCTGTGAAAGCCGTGATGGACGGCAGCACCGCAAACAAAACAGACTGGAGTGGGAGTTTTTTCGACTCATTTGTTCTGGCCGCTTGCTGCCTATATACGTTAGATACCTTTTAATTCACTTTTACATTGGACAGCTTGTGTTTTTCCAAACCGTTGTGAGCACAGTAGGGCTGCGCTCCCCTGCCAGGTCACCAACATCCTTGCATTAGCCTAACCATAATCAATGCTAAACACAAGCTCTCTATGGGTGTGATTATATGTGTCGTCGTGTGTGACTCTCGCTTTTTCTTTGTTTCGGAATCAGGGCATCAGGACTTGCATCAGCCGCACGCACATCTGCAGCACCGGACCCCTGATGCGGAGGACCGAGACGAGAGTGGGTGTCGGCCAGCCTGTGCCAATTCATCCACAGTGTGCACAGTGGATCTCCTCACCTTCAACTGCTTTCAGGAGTTGAAGGTGGATGCTCACCTGGTTTTTGCAAAGCCTTTGCAACGCTGCCGGTATATCACACACTGCACGCAGGAACAGCAAGTGTGATGATGATGATGCATGCAATTGCTAATGCTTATTAATATTGATGTTAAAATGTCATTATTTCCAAAAGCACAGCCCATCACAAATGGAGGTGATTCTATTCCGGGAGATGTTTCTCAGAAGTACATGTGAGCGGCTCATTTTTTTTTTCAAGCATTGATTCATTCGTCAATTCAATGCAAGTGGAATGGGCCCAGCCGTCCAGGACATGGTTCTGTAATTCTCCAAAACTCACAGATGCCCCCATCTACATCTGTAATATTTGTATATACAGTACATGACAGGCTACTGACATACATGTGATGAGGATGTTGCTGCTTGACTTTAACTACAGTGACCTTAATTTATCAAGGCAGACATATCAACTTCAACATTTATATATATATATATATATATATATATACTATATATGTATAGTATATATATATATATATATATATATATATAGCCTCCTACAACATGCAGGATTGCAGACTGATTCTGTAAATCAGAAGAGAAGTTGCTTATTTTCAATGGACAATAACATATTTAGCCTTCGGCATGTAAAACAAGTCCTTATAATGTTTCAACCATTGAAAAATAATAATGTAATAATCGGCTCTACAAAAACAGCACATTCTGTTTACATGAATAAGTAGGCCCACACCGGCGTCAGTCCACACAACAGCGCCACAAAACAAGCATTTTGACTCATTTGTATTTATATTTATAATTTGGATATTTGTTTCCTCGGGGGAAGGTTTGCCGCTCGCGTTTGAGGACAATCCCGGCCTGCGATGCCACAACACAACCGCCCAAGTCTGCACACACTTGCCTTTGAGGAGGACCTGCTGTAGTGCCCTGACACAGCGCCTTTACCAGCACAGTTACACTCCGGTTTAGTTCTCTGGTAAATGTTGTCTCTTTGTCTGCGGCTTCTCCGTTGGTTCTGGGGCTGTCCGCACAGGGAGTCAGTGGGTGGAGGTGAGAGGGCCGACGTGGCGCACCTGTGCAGGCTGAGCTGCGGGCTTCGTAAGGCGGACCACGGCCATCAGCCGCTCGGTCTCTCTTCCCACACAGGCAGGTCGGATTTTGGTTTGGGTTTCTTTTGGGTTTGCTTTGCTTTACTTTGGTTCCGTTAGGTTTGGTTTTGTAGTTTAGATTTGGCTGTGTCATGTTTAGTTCTATGTTGGGTTTACACCTCCACTCTATCTTAATCCTAATACATATCTATCATCATGTGTGGACTCAAAAGGTTCAAAACGTGCTGCTGTCGTTCCCAGCGACTCATTGAATAACAAAGAGTCATTCCCATTCCTGGCGATGGTAATCTCAGAGGACCTCAGTGTGGGAGAGGACGATGATGAGGGAACGTCACCTCTACCACCGAGCAAGAAGGCCCAACAGAGGATCCTACTGTGGCAGCTGATCCTTCCCATCCAAGGACTTCCATCCAGAGAGTGGTTCCAGTCTATCAAGACCGAAGCCTCACAACATCCTGAACAGTTTGTTCCCCATGGCAGTGTGGGTCTCACGAACAAGCCCTCTCTGTCGCTCCTTGACTCAGGGACTTCCACTCCCCCCACACACACACACACACTCCACCCTGTCATACACACACACACACACACACACACACACACACACACACACACACACACACACACACACACACATATGCTCATTTCTAGTTACTTGTCAAGTTTATTTGCAGCTGCCTGAAAACTAATTCCAATGGTAAAAATTCTGCGGTAAAACATGCTAGCATTTTTTTCTCCTCAAAACCCCTTAATTTAAAAACAACTGAACTAATTTGAAGGTCAAATATTATATTTATAGTTTAGAGGTCCATACATCAATAAAATATGATATGCACTATTATTATTGTGTCTAAATAGTCATGTACAGTGTCTTACTGGCTATTTCATTGTTTAACGTGGTGCACAAATTGATAGTATAGTAGTATTAATGGCATCCAATCCAAAGCTATATGGCGCCTGTTAATGTAGGAACAACCCATTACAACCTCTCATTTGGAGTGTATTACTGTATTATTATATTACTTCATTCTTGCTGGGCTTGAGGTACAAGGTAACTAACCACCAAACAACCTAATCTTAAACCAGGAAACTCAAAGTCTTTTGAGATATTTTGTGATATTTTAGAAAAACATTAGTGTCATGTCTACATTTAGTTTCGTCAGAAAACATGGGGAATGATATGTTTGTGAGAGGATTGCCTGAAGAAGCATGCATACTTAGGTTTCCACGCAGAATTTCAGAAGTACTAAAAAGCTGAGGTGAGAATGCACATCTATGAATCTATCTGGGCACCACGCGTGTGCGGTGTTGGAAGGCTGTGTGATGTCGCGACACTGTAAGCGAAAGACGACAGCGACTTCCTAGCCACTGGGCTATTTTGACCTTGTTTGTGATGCCCAAACTTCGACCGACTGCCAAACAGCACAACTTTCTTCCTCTTTCATGAATGAATATCTCCCATAATTAGGTTTGTGTGTGTGGTTCATGACTGGTTCGTGCAGCCTCACCTGACCCGAGTCAGGCTGATGACACTCTGGGGGCCGGGTGAGGCTGCCCACCTGTGGTGCATTAGCCAATCAAGGCACACAGGATAAAGCAGCCATCAACCACACACACACTCAGGAGGAGTGCGGACATGTCAGCATGTAACACCTGTTCTTGCCTCAACTCTCAAATAAACATATTTCTATAATATCTCCATGTGTCCTGTCAGTTGAAGGAGCCCAGAAATGGTGTCTGGTTTTACTTTCCAGAGTCCAGTGGATAGTTTTTTTTATAATGGGGCGGAGGGAGAGAGAGTGGAGTGTGGAGTGTGTGTGGTTGGTGGCTGGTTCAAGCAGCCTCACCTGAACCCGAGTTAGAGTCTGGGGTTTGGGTGGGGCTGCACACCTGTGGTGCATTAGCTAACCAATGCCCACAGGTTAAAGCAGCCATCACCACACACACAAGAGAAAGAGAGAGAGAGCGCTAGCATTTTAGCATTGACCAACTGCTCTGTCTACAATCATCTACAAACTGTACAATAAGCTGGTTCAGCTCCTGGTTCAGGACACAACAGCCTGTGTCCTGTGGTTGGACATGATTTTGTCCGTCCGCAACGTTTCTTTGTTACGTGACTGATGTAAAGAGATGATTCCCCTGTAAGGCTTTGGCTTTGAAAGGCGAGGTGAGGACTCTAAGCTCGTTCACGTGCACACAATTTCAATACAACTGGTCGGCTTTAACAGAAAACCCTGTACTGTTGTCCTACGCACAGTTTGAAGGTCTCCGAAAATCACTTTCTCGCAGAGCCTTGATTGACACCTACACAGAGTTCTACACATATCTTCCCCATAAGATATAGTATGAAGGTCAATTCCATATTAATGTTTGATGAGTCATTATGTGTTCATGGGTCATTTTAGCTTTGTTTTGATGTACACTGAACAAAAATATGAACGCAACACTTTTGTTTCAGCTCCAATTTTTCATAAGTTGAAAGCAAAGATCTAAGACTTTTTCTATGTACACCAAAAGGTCTATTTCTCTCAAATTGTGTTCACAAACTTGTTTAAATCTGTGTTAGTGAGCACTTCTCCTTTGTCGAGATAATCCATCCACCTGACAGGTGTGGCATATCAAGATGCTGATTAGACAGCATGATTATTGCACAGGTGTACCTTAGGCTGGTCACAGTAAAAGGCCACTCTAAAATATGCAGGGGGGGTCAGAAAACCAGTCAGTAACTGGTGTGACCACCATTTGCCTCACGCAGTGCAACACATCTCCTTCGCATGGAGTTGGATTCAGGTTGTTGGTCGTGTGGAATGCCTGGTCCACTCACTCTGTCAATGGCTCGTGCGCAGTTGCTAGGACATTGGCCGGTGAACTGGAACACTGCTTGTCGTATACGCCGAATCCAAGAGCATCCCAAACATGCTCAATGGGGTTTGACATGTCGGGGGGGGGAAATGTATGGAGGCCATGCGAAGAACTGGGATGTTTGGCCAGCTTCCAGGATATGTGTACAGATCTTGCAACATGGGGCGTGACATTATCATGCTTGCAACATGAGGTGATGGGGGTGGATTGAATGGCACAACATATGGTGCCTCAGGATCTTCCGTCACAGTATCTCTGTTGGCAATATTCACAATGCCATCAATAAAATGCACCTGTGTTCGTTGTCCGTAGCATATGCCTGCCCATACCATAACCCCACCGCCACCATGGGCCACTCTAGTCACAACGTTGACATCAGCAAACCGCTCACCCACATGACGCCATACACGCTGTCTGCCATCTGCCCGGTACAGTGAATTCATTGCCGTAAAGAAACATTCTCCATAGTGCCAGATCGCCATCGAAGGTGGAGCATTTGCCCACTCAGTGGTACGACTGAGCAGAATCTGCCAGTCAGGTCAGACGCCCGGTGAGGACGACGAGCAATGCAGATGAGCTTCCCTGAGAAACGGTTCTACCTGGGCTCGGCGTGGTGACACCGTGGTCTGCGGTTGTGAGCCGGTCGGATGTGCTGCCAACAGTTCGTTCGGAACGTACTTTGGAGACGCTATGGTAAGATAATATGAACATTCAATTCGACGGGGCCAACAGCTCTGGTGGACATTCCTGCAGTCAGCATGCCAATTGCACGCTCCCTCAAAACTTGCGACATCTGTGGCATTGTGCTGTGTTGATAAACTGCACAATTTTAGAAGAGTGGCCACTTTTATTGTGACCACGCTTTAAAGGTTACCACCTGTTTTGCAATTAATTCATGGGCTGTCTACATCAGGCATGCTTGATATGCACACCTGTCAAGGTGGATGGATTTATTCGTGCAAAAGGAGAAGTGCTGACTAACACAGATTTAAACAAGTTTGTGAACAAAATTTGAGAGAAATAGACCTTTTGTGTCCATAGAAAAAGTCTTAGACCTTTGCTTTCAACTCATGAAAAATTGAAGCTAAAACAAAAGTGTTGCGTTCATATTTTTGTTCAGTGTAAGAGAAAAGGTAGACATCTAAGTGGATTGAAGAGGCAGAGAGGCTGTCACAGAGTGGCCAGAAGCAATGGCAGTACAGTGGATTGCTCATTCATACAGTATCTGTAGATCCAGGAGACGGGTCTGAACAAACTCCAGCAGTCCATTGAGGGACTTCACTGAGTGACGCAGGCCAAACAAACACCTTTACTGTCACAATGGTGTGTAGATGTATCTTTTATTATCTTTCACTACATGACAACATATACATATTATAGTGTGCATCTAGTGGGGGGCGGCAGTAGCTCAGGAGGTACGAGCAGGTCTGGCAACAGGAAGTTACTCGGCGGAGCCCCCGGCCACCCGAACCCTAACTGCTCCTGACGTGTTGGTTGTTACCTTGCATGGTTGGCACCGCCGTCGGTGTATGAATGGGTGAATGTGAGGCAATACTGTAAAGCGCTTTGGATAATAGCGCTGTATAAATGCAACCCATTTACTATTTATAATCGTGGGGGTGCTGTTTTTATCGTATTAGCCGAGTCAACTGGTCGCCTAGACTCGTGGGTGGTGCCCACAACAAAGCATTATGGGGTGTTGCCGATTTACATTAAAGGTACTATAAGTAAGAATCAGTACATTGTGAGCTCCGTGGGCTGAGACAATAACAATCAGAAACTAATGTTAGTTCTAGCAGGTTGTAGCAGGTTGTGGTTGAAGTTAAAACATGAGAGCTTCCCCGACTCTCTCTGTTGTGTAGAACAGCTTTTGGGCTGATTTCTCTTATATTTGAGTCGGGTCGGATTTCACAGAAAAATGGAAAGAAGTGACATGTCAGCGCGGATAATTAAAATATATATATTTCATAGCCTTTTTATAAGCTATGAAGGTTTAATTATGATTAGAACTAACATTAGTTTCCGATTGTTATTGTCTCAATGCACTGAATGCACTGATTCTTACATATAGGAACTTTAAGGGTTTTTCATAGTTATTATGTTTGTAAAGTTTCATGTTTAACATTGTATCCTGACTGACTGATGGTGAAGAACCGTGACACAGGCCAACATGTTCAGGAGTGCTTTCTGTGTTTGTCGAGTGTGAACAGCGTTGAATAAACGTGCAATTCCTGGAGTCGCGTGGGGGATGGGGCACAGGGCTGTCTAAATTGAATTCTCTCTTAAGCATCATTCTTTTCCGAAGGCCAAGATTGGCAAAATATGTGTGTGTGTTGTGTTAATATAGGGCATGAATAATTTTTTTTTTTTTAAGATGTCAAGGGAAGTCATTGTAGATGGCAAACGCTTCAGCAGCATCTCCGGAGAAAGTCAGCAGAAGACAAGAAAATAGCACTAACTTGGGTGTTTGGGTAGCATATGCAAATATGAAACGTGTTCAATTAACCTTGCAATTGTGAATGCTTGAGACCTGCTCTAGTCTTATCTTTATGTACCACAGCGATATATTGCTGTCTCTCTTTCGACAAATGTACTCTTTGTAAGTCTCTTTGTGTAAAAGTCTCTGCCAAATGTCAGAATTGTAAATGTAAATGTCACCTATAATATGAGTGTCATTTGTTAGAAATGCCATCGTCATCGGTCAGGAATTAGTGAGCGAAATGCAGATTGGTTCCATCCTGCCTGACAATCACATGTGTTATCATAGCTCCATCTAACCCATCTTCCCAGGCACGCTCAGTGGGTCAGTCGTGAACCAGTTGCTAAACCCCATTTAGAAATTGATTAAATAAACGCCTCATTCACAACTCTTCTGGAAATGAACACACCTCTCGTACAATTCATCATTGCATTAAATTGGTGGCACTAAACAACACATTTTATAGGGGAAACGTGGATAAACAAAAGTATAATAACCCAGCCATTTGGGAGTCGAAATAGCTGGCTCTCATTGGCGAGCTGAGCCAAAGGTTTTGAGCTGGACGGTGCAGCAACCTTAAATACCCTTTCTCCCAATTCCATACAGGCTTCAGGGACAGATGGGCAGGGAGCGAAGACAATGACTTCCTAAGATGTCGGTAAGATGGAAGCAGACCTAAAATTGTCTGTTTTAGTGCAGTAAATGTGTTACATATCGCACCTTTAAAACAAGCCGGGTATTGTGCAGGTGAAATGTTAAATGTTAGGTGATCTACAAAACAAGCTGGCTTGGGTTTTCGAATGTCTTTCTATTTCAGCATGCGCCACAGTCGGTGCTGTCCGTGGTTCTGAAACAACAAGCGGCGCTATCCGTTGTTGATTCAACTTTGCTGTTGTTCCTATCGACGCATACAGCCTAGAAGAGGCAGGGCAGAGAATACAACCGAGTGGCGGCTAAGGCCCTCTTAAGACCCCACAGTCGAGTCGAATAAAGATGTGTGTTGCTGACTGGTCTCCAATACAAAGTGCTCCTTACAAATGACTCTTTCTCCTGCCTTGTAGAAGATAGGTGAAGGTGTTCCTCATGGCCATGCTGCAGGGCAGCTACTCCACATCCAAAGAAGACTCCTCCACATCCACAGTGTTCCCAGATGTCCGGGGAAGAGGAGCAGCTGACCACATCAAGATGTATTCTGTGTTTCATATGTTGTTGGGTACAATATGTAGGGGGATGGATAAGATTTTGGATTTATTTGTGAAAATCTCACAAAGTGTCTCATATCCCGATATCCCCTTGGTTGCATGGGCTTAGCGGGAAAAGATGAGAGAGAGAGAGAGAGGGAGGGACTTCGGACACAGGGATATCCATTTCCAGATATTGCTTTATCAAAAAACTCCACATTTATTCTCCATGTCTTTGCTGTTCTCTTTCTGGTCATGTTCTTAGTCTCCTTTACCTGACGTACAACAGCTCACAGGAAGTAAAAGAAACCAGAATTGCATTTCCGTTGACAGGATGCGTGTTACTCATGACCTTCTCTCAGCCTATTTAAAGGTGCTCTCGGCACACAATTTGAGTGTAATTTGTTACAAATGCCATTGCCATCCATCAGCCATTCGTGACTGAGAATATCTGTTCTTGTTGACTGTGCCTACCTCTGTATGAGACTATTTTAATTGAGACCACTCCTCGCTCATTTCTGACCAATCAGGGCATCTGCTCCCTGATTGGCTCAGAGAATCCATCCATTGCTGTCTCAATCACTAAAGTGTCACCACATGAATACAACTCAATGGTGAAGAAACACAGCCAGGAAGAAAAAAAACAGAAAGGGATTTCTGTGTGGTTATTTTAAAAATCTGCTCTCTCTATATACAACTCTCAAGGCACAGCTACTGCAGCTTTAACCATTGCCTATGCTTTGTCTCATGCTACCATAAGATATTACATGCTATTATAAGTCTGCCCATTCGGCACCGTTAACCTAGCACTAACCTAACCATCCCTGGAGAGAGTGATCCTGCATATGTGGTCGTTCTCAAGGTTTCTTCCTTGATTATTCTGTGAGTCTTTTTCCTGTTATTCGAGCGAAAGAATGGATTTACATTCTGTTCCACTGAGCAAGAACGTCTGAACTTCTTTGGCTGTGGGGCCAGAATTCAAAAGATCAAGTTCTTTGTGTGTGTGTGTGTGTGTGTGTGTGTGTGTGTGTGTGTGTGTGTGTGTGTGTGTGTGTGTGTGTGTGTGTGTGTAATAAGTGTGGTGAATACATGAGTACATGTACTGAAAAGTGAAAACATAAAAAAAAAAAATAAAAAAAAGGTGTTGAACATGACAAGAGTCAAGTCCTTGCTCTGGAGAAAATGAAATATACTAACATTGATTCTTCCCGCTGATGTTGGCTCATGACAAAAAGGCAGGATACTGTGTGTGTGTGTATGTGTGTGTGTGTATGTGTGTGCGTGTGTGTGTGTGCGTGTGTGTGTGTGCGTGCACTAAATGATCAATATTGCGTGCGCTTGCAGAGGCACAAAGTGTGCCTTTTAAACCGTTGGCAGCAATCTTAACTTAAGAACCCCCCCCACCCCCACCCCCCTCCCCCAAGCACACTCACTCACCCGCTCCCTCCATCCAATCCTTCACACCCGCTCCTCTGTGAGCGATAGTCAGTGTTTTTTTCCCCGGCATGAATGTAAAATGATATGTGACAGAGTTAAGCTAAAGGCTATTTCTAATTGAAGAGATTGCCATTATGCAATGAGGACAGTTCCGTAATTGGGTTAAGTCCTCCTCGCCAGGCTCGCTCTGCTCTCCTCTGCGGCGTGCCGTGCTTTCTAATTGAGCCGGCAGTCTGAGTGCATGAGAACGTCGCGGGAAAAGAGAAGAAGATATAAAAAATGAGCGTGGCTCTGCGGGCACCATTAGGGCCATATTAAGAAGGCTTTTGGGGGCGCGGCGTCGAGGATGTCAATGCGGGGGCCATTTCGCGGGCGCGTACGACACGCAGCCACGCAGCATAGCTCCTCACTATTTCCTACTTTTCGTGTGATACTCGTCCTAGAGTAATGTTTTAGTTGAGTTTGTTTCAGTCCATAGTTGTGCTACTCTACGGGCCAGCTAAGTTTGGAACGTTTTTTCGCCGTATTCTCATGCTGGGAACACTTATACGGGATGGCGCCTCCGCGGTGGGTTCTACACCCTGGAGCTCCCTTTGTCTACGCGCGGTCACAGGCTGCTAACGATACGGACTACCACACCGACCCTGGTGAGACCAGTGATTCTGAGGGGAACTGAGGAGGAAATACCGGGGGTGCAGAGCGGGACGCAGAACTACGGGAGAAGAAAGCGGAGATATAAACCGTTTCTGCCTTCAATCACAATGGGGAACGTGAGATCGCTGGACAACAAGATGGACGAGCTAGCGGGTCTGCTGCGGACGCAGCGGGTGTATCGGAGAAGCAGCGTGTTGTGTTTTACGGAGACATGGCTTCACGGCGATCTCCCCCGACTCATGCGTCGCTCTGGAGGGCTTCCAGACCGTCCGGGCGGACAGGACACACCGCGGAAGCGGCAAGCGGAAAGGTGGGGGGCTTGCTATGTTTATTAACAACAAGTGGTGTCATCCTGGTCATGTTACGGTGAAGGAGCGTGTGTGTAACCCGGACATTGAGCTGCTTGCGGTCGGTCTCAGACCGTACTATCTACCCAGAGAATTCTCCCACGTGATCCTCCCTGTGTGTTTACATATGCCCAACCGCGAACGCGGAGCGGGCGAAGTGACGTCACGCACTCTGTTGTCGCGAGACTTCAGACTCAGCACCCAGAAGCATTCATTGGCCATATCCGGGGACTTCAACAAAGTAACCCTGAAGAAGACACTGCCCACCTTCCAGCAGTTTGTGGACTGTCCCACCAGGGAAAACAAGACATTGGACCTGCTGTATGCCAATGTTAAGGAGGCACTACAGCGCCACGGCCCTTCCTCCACTCGGAAGGTCGGACCACAACATCGTCCACCTCCAACCCCTGTACAAGCCTCTAGTCCGGAGGCAGCCTGCAACCATCAAGACTATGAGGAGATGGTCTGAAGAGAAGGAGGAGGCTCTGCAGGCCTGCCTTGAGACAACAGACTGGGGGCTGTACTGTGAAGAGTATGGAGATCGACCTCGATGGTTCTCACGGACCTGCGTAACAGAGTACATCAACTTCTGTGAAGACAACATCGCCCCCACAAAGGCTGTACGATACTTCCCCAACAATAAACCGTGGGTCACCAGAGACATCAAGGCCCTGCTCAATGAGAAGAAGAAGGCCTTCAGAGACGGGGACAAAGACCAGATGAGGCGGGTTTCAGAAGGAGCTGAAGGTGGTGATCCAGAAGGGCAAAGACACCTACAGAAGGAAGCTGGAGAAAAAGCTGCAACACAACAACCTGAAGGACGTGTGGAGTGGCATGAAGACCATCACCGGCTTCAAGAGGGCTGGAAACCATGGCAGCTGAGGGTGGCCGAGACGCGGGCCAACGAGTTGAACCAGTTCTTCAAGCCGATTCGATGTGAGGGTGCCGGCTGTCCCCCTCCCCGGCTCCGCCTTAACGACCCTCTCCACACCTCCGGACCTGCTACCCTCCCCCCCACCAACCCCCTCCCCCATTCACCCCACTTCCCCACCAACCCCTCCCCCACCCAGCCCCCCCTCCCCCCCTGCCCTCTACTTCCCCCCCCCCCCTCTCCCCACCCCCCCTCCCTCACCCTCCCTCCCCCTCCCCCTCCCTCCCTCCCTCCTCCCTCCCCCTCACCCCTCACCCCTCCCCCCCCCCCCCCCCCCCCCCCCCCCCCCCCCCCCCCCCCCCCCCCCCCCCCCCTCCCCTCTCCCCCACCCCCCCCCTCTCCACTCCCTCACCCCTCCCTACCTCTCTCCCCCTCTCGCACCCTCTTTCCTTCACGGCAGAGCAGGTGAGAAGGCGCTGACCAGACTCGCCCAGGCAAGGCCGCTGGTCCTGACGGCGTCAGTCCCGAGGGTCCCTCAAGACATGTGCCGTCGCAACTGAGGGGTGTCCTGGCAGCACATCTTCACCTGAGCCTGGAAGACTGGAGAGGGTGCCGGTGCTGTGGAAGGACATCCTGCCTGGTCCCGGTCCCGAAGAAGGTGTGCCCCAGCACCCCCAACGACTACAGACCGGTGGCGCTGACATCCCATCTGATGAAGTCCCCCCCCAAACGATACAACCGTCCCTGGAGAAGGCCCTGGAAGCTGCTGGTCCTGTCCAAGTCTTCGGCCCATGGTGACCAGCATCACTTGGACCCTCTCCAGTTCGCCTACCAGCCGAAGATGGGTGTTGATGACGCCATCATCCTCCTTGCTCGACACGGCCTCACCCATCTGGGACAGACCCGATAGCAACTGTGAGAATATGCTTCTTTGACTTCCTCCAGTGCATACGAACCCATCCGGCCTGACCTGCCTTGGGAAGTAAGCCTGACAGCAAGATGGAGGGTGGACCTCTCGCCTGTCTCCTGGGATTATGGACTACCTGACAGCCCGACCACAGTTTGTCCGACTAAAAGGAATGTGTGTCGGACAAGGTGGTCAGCAGCAACAGGGGCCCCCCAGGGAACTGTGCTTTCACCCTTCCTGTTCACAGCATACACCTCTGACTTCCGATGCCACTCGGAGGACCTGCCACCTGCAGAAGTATTCGGACGATTCTGCATGTGTTGGCCAGATCACTGGGGGGAAGGGATGAGGAGTATAGGGGCTGGGTGAGCAAATTTGTTGAGTGGTGTGGGCTGAACGAAATGGCAGCTCAACATCACCAAGACAAAGGAGATTGTGATGGACTTCAGCAGGAAGAAGACTATCCCCCCCACACCCATTTCCATAAAGGGCGTGCCCGTGGACATTGTTAAGGACTACAAATACCTGGGAGTTCACCTGGACAACGGACTAAACTGGGCCAAGAACACTGAGGCTGTGTACAAGAAGGGCCAGAGTAGACTCTACTTCCTGAGGAGGCTCAGGTCCTTCAACGTATGCAACACCATGCTAAAGATGTTCTACCAGTCAGTCGTAAGCCATGTGATATTCTAGTGGGGTTGCATGCTGGGGCAGCAGGTTGAGGTCAGCTGACACCAACAGGATCAGTAGGATAGTCAGGAAAGGCGGCTGGTCCCTGGGGGTCCAACTGGAACTCCCTGGCGGTGGTGGCGGAGAGGAGAATGTTGCGCAAGATGCATAGCATCATGGGCAACAACCTCCACCCCTCCACCAAAATGCTGACCTCATATAAAAGCACATTCAGTAACTAGACTCATCCAACCCAAATGTAACAACAGAACGCCCAGACAAGAACTCCTTTATCCCGGTTGCCATCAGGCTGTACAATGCATCCACCTCAGGCGTGAAGAGGAACAAGGGAGACACAGCGACCTGAGGTCAACACACGATACCATGCTAATGGTACACAATGCTAAGGTCAATTACAGCCACATCACTCCAGCAATCCTGCACTTTATCACTTTAATCACTTATCACTTTAATCACTTTATCACTTTATCAGCTTTACCACTGGTCACCTTATAAATGTATCCACCAACACTGCTGACCAAACGTAGTCCACAGTGTAGACCTTCTCTACCTCACATGTAGTTATTGGTAATATTTACATGCAGACAGCCTACATATACTGTAAGTTATTGGTAATATTTACCATGCAGACAGCCTACAATACTGTAGTTATTGGTAATATTTACCAATGCAGACAGCCTACAATACGCCAACGCTGGTTGTTGATACATGTTTGTTGTTTTTGTTTTTTTCAATGCAGTCCCTCCTTAGACTGTATATTGTGTGGGTGTATATTTCTCCCTGTGTTCTTTCTGACTTTTATGCTGCACGATAAGTCCCTCCGGGATAATTAAAGTCTTCTTGAATCTTGAATCTTGAATGCCATCAACGTATCGTCTGGGACGGCGGCTCTCAACTGGTCTAGCCTCAGGACCCACATGATACACATTAGTCACGAAGTCACGACCCAAAAATACAAAATGTATTTACCAATATTGCGGTCATCCACAACGCTTTCATGTGACTGTTGAGCATAGGACGAACAAAAGTTGAGCCACAATTGGGGCTCAATGAAATAGGAAGTCATTGAAACATGAATTCACATTGAAACATGAGTAAATTCATGGCCTTCTTCTTAAAGATTACGGTTTGGCCTATGTGCTCTGCGACCCACTAGTGAGGACTCACTGCTCTGGAATATTCTTTTCCCATGACTTCTATTTCAGTTTTCGGTTTGCCAAAATGGATTAGTGAAATGTAACTGGCCTCTACTGCCTGTGCCCTCTTCCTTTTGTACCTCTTCATCTCTCTCCCTCTCTCTCTCTCTCTCTCTCTCTCTCTCTCTCTCTCTCTCTCCCTCTCTCCCTCTTGTCCTCTCTGTCTCTCTCTCTCTCTCACTCCCCTGTCTTCGCCACTATCCCCCTTTCGTTAACTCAATTCCTCCCAGTGATTGGTCCTCAGCTATTTCCAGATGATGCCCAGAGATAGATGTGTAGGTCATGTGTCTATGCTTCCTGGAACCAGATGTTGTCATTGCATGTTGTCATGGAATAATTGTTGCTATCTATTATATGTATTGATCTTGAATCTTGATAGCAGTTGGTGCTGCTGGCCAATGTTTATGTCATGTTTGTACAGTACAGTATAGAATATTATATATTTATATATATGTACAATATATTTTTAGCTAATAATTACAACGGTATGCTGATTGATTCATTGTGATAAATCGCATCCACCAATATTTGCTGGGGAAAGCCCCCCAAATGAAGTTTAGAAAAGTCATCACTGTACTTGTGGCACATGGGTAAAGCATTGAATAGGACATGGCTTTCATATATAACAATATATTATTTACTAACATTTTCAGAAGAAAAAAAAAAGCAACATCATGCTTGCCGACAATAACTGATTCATTCTAATGCCACAGTGGATTCACTGGGCCATGAAACTCATTGTTCTTTGAAACTACTTTCAGATGTCATATCGGCTGTTTGAGAAGTGCTCATTCATGAGAAAAAAAAGAGCTCACAATCGCTCTGTTTGTTTTATCCATGTTTGTTTTCCGAGCGCAGCACATTTAGAACATGGCCACACTTTAACAATGTGTTCCGCTGCGTATCAACAACATATCACTGCGTTTTTTTGATGGGGACAAGTGCTAAGGTACTTGGGTAATTCAATCATTCCATACCGACATCATGGAAACATAGTTGAAAATACCAATGACTTCAATTCATGTCCTGCCATTGTGGATTGCAGCGGTTACCCCGGCCGGTTATATTTGGGTCAAGGGGGTCGATATGAATGATGTAGGCAGAGAGAGAGAGAGAATTCTGAGGGTTGTTTTTTACTTTTCTCCCAGTCTATTCTCTTGAGAGGCCCCTGTCCTCTCAGTCTTTCCCTCTCTTTTAAACCCTCTCCATGTCTCTATTTTTCTACATATCTTCCATGTCGTTCCAGAGGGGGAAAGCGTTGTGACAGTGAAAGGGGGGATGGACAACACAGTGTTGTGTGGTGAATTATTCACAGCCGTGGAGGAGCTGAGGTATTGAAGTATTGGTTGCGCCAGCCGAGGCCGCCTGGGCCCCGTGTGACTGCATGCCTCCCAGGGGGAGCCGCTGCCGAGACCGTGGCCCCTTACCTTCCAACCCTCAGGGGCCCCTCAACCCCTCGCACGCAACTTTTCCATACAGACCAAAAAACAACCCATCCTCGCAAAAACACGGATGTTTGCTTGCTTAAAGCTGTTGTTTAGGCCTTGTCTAGCAAGCATGTGTGCACTGCGGTGCACTTTAGAAATACTTTACTTTGAATTCAGCGATGACCCGCATTTCACCTGGAGCCGGGCTAACTTAGTGAGCTGCCAGTGCTCATGGGCGGCCCGCTCACGGTTGCATGAGCGGCCGACGTCAGGCACTATCTGTAACCTAGGCTATGGCTTCATTGTGGCAGGTACTCTAGCAGTGTGGTGTTCCATACCTGGAGGAAGTGTGGCTCATATGGGCAGCCTCTTTTATCTCTATCTAGTCTACCAGAAGAAGCTCCATTAGAAAACACAACCTGAGCCCTTTCGGCAAACCACCTTTGCATCGTCGCATGTCAGTGCTTTGCACATGTTGGCAAGTGAGATACCCATACTTTTTAGATTTCATCAGCCCTCTAAAGCCAAAGCCAACAATGAGATTCCCTCACCCCACACATACATGAAGGAAAGATATTGCCTCTGAAGTGAGTGAAGATAGGCTTTCCTGCAGGATTAGGATATGGCAACAAGATGTCTCTTGAAGGGAGGAAAATATATACTATTTGTGCTTCCACTCTAGTTTGTCGCTTGGGGCAATACTTACTTTCCAATAATTCCAATAATGACGCACATTATTGGAATGCGGGTGTAATAGCTCATTATACATATTTGTGCATCAATCAAGATTGGGTTGAAAACGCAACCCGTTTCCATGCCAAACAATTCAAACAGGCTTTAAACACTTTTCCCCGCTCCATATTTCATGTTATTGTATTTAATTTTTTAATTTAAAAGCTCTGGCAGAGTTTAAATCTCACTTAATTCTGGTTCAGCAAGTAAGATGCATGAACATTGATTCTGTCCAGACGTGACAGAATAGTGAGGATCCACCCAAAGCCTCACCCAATCAAAAGACTGTCAATCTACAAAGACTTAGGCAAACACCCCACAGAGGCAGAAGGATTTAAGGTGAGAACTGGCCTTGAATGGGAGCTAGATTGTCTTAGCTCTTGAGATTGTGTGGATATAATGTCTTCTTTGACAGGAGCCCAAATCACTCAAACCACACATACTATAGACCAGAGAGGGTACTTCAAGTGGGCCACCAAATAATTTCGATTTTATTTTGGGGGGAAGAACATATTATTAATTACAAAAACAATTTTTAATGTAAAACATAACAATTTCATGGTATTTCTTTCTTTAAAATCTTAAAAAATGCATCATCACTGTGATACCAATATTTAGGCCCAGGAAACATATAGTAGGGCTGCCATTCCATGTTCATTGATCATGAAATGAAAGTCTTCTTGCCTCCTGTATTACTTCTGGATGGATGTGGTGCACAAACACTTTTAGGATTTTTGAGCGGGTCGTGAGTCTGAAAAGGTTGGGAACCCCCTGCTACAGACAATTACATCTCTAAGAATGTGTGCACTAGCGCCTAGTGTGTATCTTAGGTCTGTATGTAAATTGGGGGATGTATTACGTCAGGTTGTGTGTGTTCCTCTCGCTCTTTGGTTGTTTGCAAGGTACCTCCCCTCCTGGAAGTTTGGTGCATGACCAGCTGAGGGGAATCTGCCGAGGAGAAACTGGTTCATGAAAACGTCAGATCGTCAGAAGAGCTAGACACCCTGCTCTGGTTATGTTGTGTTGTGTACTATTAGCTGTGTGCTGAAATATGTGGAAAACCTACTGTAGGGGTGTGCTGCCGTATTCATTTCCATTTTCGTCTTGGTTTCGTATTTAGGGAGGTTTAGTATTTAATATTATTTTGACAACTAGGACTAGTTTAGTGAGTTATATTCTATAGATTGGGTTGATATTTTTGGTTGTTATTTTGGCCATGCCAGACTGAAATCTATTGTTTTCCCCTCCTGTTTCATTTATGTATTATGGCTTATGTTTATTATTACACATATTGTGGCAGCCGGCCACTGAGGAGCATAAGAGGAGAGCTATGGAAACATTATGGGGGACCGAAATTCCCAATTCGGCCCCCAGAGGGAGCCCGTGAGACACGGCGACCTTTGAGACAGGCAATCAGCCTTATGGGAGAAACCTGCACCTTGTTAAGGGAACTCGGCGGCAGCCAATCAATGCCCTGCCTGCAGGACATAAATAGGAGAGGACCTGGGTGGTGGAGAGAGTCCAGGAGAGCGGTGGAAGAGGTCGAGGTCGAGGTCGAGGTCGAGGTCGAGGTCGAGGTCGAGGTCGAGGTCGAAGGGGAAGAAGTGGACGTGGATGAGAAAGTGGATGTGGAAGTGGAAGTGAGTGACTGGATATAGAAGATTGCTGTGTGCCCGGGTTGGATAAGGAGAAGTTGGCTGTGTGCCTTGACCTTTGAACGTCTGAGAACCCGTCTTCGTGTATCGACCCTCGCCTGCCTCACTACCAGAACCCAAGCCCAACCCTGATCTGTATGAGACTTCTTCCCGGTGTACCAGACCCTGCTTACGGACTACGACGACTCTATGTGGATTAAGGACTTGGCACTGCTATTCACCCTACACTTTCCCTCCCCATTACAGTATATAAAAGTTGTATTTCATTGAAACCCTGGTGTGGAACTCAACGTTATTATTTGAACACTCGTCACCCCCCATGAGTGTCACAATATATTATAATACATATTATTATTATTATTATATTTGTTTAATTCCTGCCTTAACTGGGTTTGGTAGACTTAATTTTAGTTAAGGTATGTGTTACTGCCCCTTTGCCATAGAACCATGAGGTTGTAACAGTGTATTGTTGTAGTTTTAATAGCATCGCATCATATTTGAACTTTTATCACAGGGACGTGATTCTTCTAGATTTATCAGGAGATCTGCCTTTGCCAACCTAAAATAATGACCTCGTGTGAATCGTGCAGATCTCTAATAAAAATGCGTCGGTGGGGGTATCAGTATTGTCTTGTTTGCGTTCTTCGCATTTTAATTATTTTCAAAAAGTTAACTAAGTGATTTTCCACAACCGTATCCAGACCTCATCATCCGCGAGACAAAAGATCTTGTGTGCAATGCTTGTTTGTTGATGATCAGTCACAGGCTCAGCTAACAGCTTGAAGTTTCAGTCCCTGAAGCCACTCCAAATTCCGACCTTGAGTGAAATTGAGTGAATATCAAGAGTTTCTGGGGAGTCAAACAAGGCTTTGTGCAAATGGAATGACACTAAATATTTGGTTAAGTAGAAGTTAATATCAGAAAGACTCTTTTAGCTATAGTTCCTGGAATGGTTTGCTAGCTCAAGAACGGGCTATAAAGACTATACCTGTCTGGGCGATCAAACATTTACATTTAGGGCATTTGGCAGACACTTTTATCCAAACCATCGTCTGGCTTCACTAAAACGTACCGTATGCTCCCAACATCATCAAAATTAGGTAGACAGTAACAATGGGTTTTCGAATGGAAACAACCTTACCGGTGGAACCACAACAAGCGGAATATGGCTGACCATGGATGGGACTAAAAAGCTGCCAAAAAGTTTGTCGATTATGTTGTCATGGCTTCGATCTTGGCTTCGAGGAAACATTTAAACTAGAGCTAAAACATGCTCCCCAGACACCATCTATAGACAAAGTGTAAAGATTTAAACCAAAAAAATCAAACCTGTGTACTAGACTGGCCACTGTAGAGATACGTTTGTGAAAAATGACTTTTGAAAGTCCAAACAAATAATCCGTAACTAAACAGGACACACTCCGTAACACCACTCCTCGCATTTTCTGGTTTCTTGTAATGTAACTGATAATAATACACATAATACACATTTTACAGATCTGTAGGGACACCCGCAGTTATTTTGAACCGATATCTCTGTCCTTTTTATCTGAAATCATATCCCACATGAAACCAACCACGTGCAGTCTTGATTTTATTCCCACAAAATTTCTTAAATAGCTTATTGACACAGTTGGGCCCAGTATTTTATTAATCAAATGGCACTTTTCCATCTAGTTTTAAACATGATATGGTCAAACCACTTTTTTATAATCTAACCTCGATCCTTCTGTTCTTAACAAATATAGGCCAATTTCTAAACTTCAATTTTATCAAAAGTTTTTGAAAAATTGGTCCCAACCCAACTTTTTTTTTTATGTGTCATAATATCTTTTAAAAGTCTCTTTTCATTTCCACGCAGACGACACACAGATATACCTTCCCCTGAGAACGGTGACCGAAAGAGCCTAGCTGCTGTTGTAGACTGTCTCAGCGATGTCAACTGTTGGATGGCACATTTCCTTCAATGAAATAGCTAAAGATCAGGAATCATATTGTTCAGTCCCCCAAACGCTATCAGTCTCATTCAGAGTGGCCTTGGTCTGTTTCCCGCAAATATAAATCTTTTAAAGCACGTCTGGGTCTGGCCACAAGCTACAGTGCAGAAATGTTGATGTGAGGCAGCGCCCAGACTTAAATCCTTAGATGGGACCCTTCTGGCCATTCCAAAGTAGAGGCTGAAATCTGAAGGTGACTTAACCATGATCTTGTCTTGCTTTTGTTTGGCTTTTCTGTTCTGCTTTCTGTTATATTCTATATTGTAGTCTTCTGAGTACCCGCTTTTTGCTCTTTTTGTTTTTCAATTTATTGTCGCATAGATGACTTGGAACATCTCACGCCAATTCTTGATTCTTTTTTAACCCTTCTGTTTTAAAGTTTCATGAAAATGCATGTTTGATTCCAAGAAACGGCTGTTCAAGGTTGTATAAAAACCGAATATTTTCTCAGCATCCACATTGGAGCTCATGACTCCATCCAAAAAGGTGTGACGATGGGTTGTGAAATATTTGTTCTGCTTTTTTTTTGCTCACCCAATCACATCCCTGAATAGTCGGTATACCTATTCACTGCTTATTTCCAACATCATTCCATCACAAGGTTGAATATACAGTTGTGGTCAAAAGTTTACATACACTTGTAAAGAACATGTATGTCATGGCAGTCCAGAGTTTCCAATCATTTCTACAACTCTTATTTTTCTGTGATAGAGTGATTGGAGCACATACTTCTTTGTCACAAAAAACATTCATGAAGTTTGGTTCTTTTATGAATTTATTATGGGTCTACTGAAAATGTGACCAAATCTGCTGGGTCAAAAATATACATACAGCAACATGAATGATCAATTTAGGTGATGTAGAAAGTTGTGTCAATCAAATTAGATTATGATAAACCAATCTTCAAGGTTTTTTGTGACAAAGAAGTATGTGCTCCAATCACTCTATCACAGAAAAATAAGAGTTGTAGAAATTATTGGAAACTCTGGACTGCCATGACATACATGTTCTTTACAAGTGTATGTAAACTTTTGACCACAACTGTATGTTTTTCATAGCTTAGCTTAAATCTGCGCTTTACTTATTTATCAGAAAAAGATATGAGCCAATAGCATCAAATGCACATAAACAGGTTGATGTGTTTGGGAAAGGGAGACTATCAGAATGTAATCAGGAATTTCATTACACTGGTGATTGGAAAAGGAGAGTCAGGTGCAGTAGTATTGATTAAACAGACCTATGATAAATATCAAAATGTGCTTACTTTCAGGAAATATTGAATTCAGAACCCTTCCCACATGGGATTTAAAAGATACACCCGTTTATATTGACGAGAAGAACAAAGAAATGCCGGGTTCATTAAGGCCATAGAACGACTTATGCATCAGTAGTTCAGACTGAAGTTGATGGCTAAATCTGCCATCATATTGCCTTCCATTCCAGCTCTCTCTCTGTCTCTCTAAGGTGATATAGGGAGGAAGAGAACGCTATGTTTCCACTCGGTGCTGTAGGCACTTTCTCCTACGACATTACAAATGAGCTCCCACACTTGGGCCAAAAGCTTCCTTTTAATCTTTCGCCCTAAGAACGATGACAACATTTATAAGAAGACAGAGTTGGAAAGGGCAGGACAAAAAAAACCCCACATCTCTTATTGACGCTACTACTGAGTTCCAGCCGGCCCTCGGGCGAACACACACACACACTCACACACACCCATCACACACTCACACTCATCACACACACCACACACACACCGACACACACACACACACACACACACAAAGAAAGGAGGGGAGAAAGAGAGAGATTTGTCTCCGCAAAGTCAAGCCCGATAGCTCACGGAGATGAACAGTGTCCCCCCCACCCATCCGCCCACTGCAACCGCCTCTCCCATACCTCTCCTCCGCCGCCGCTGCCACCGTCAATTTCCCTCTCCCTCGTTTTCTTTATTTGTCTTCCGGGCTGGGACTGTTTCATTCTCCCGTCGGCTCCTTTATAAAACATGAAAGATGCTTTTTCTTCACAGCCCCTGCCGATAAAAATGTGAGATAGATTTCATGGGGTATGGTGGCTGGAGAATATCGGTGGGTGGTAGTGGCGTGTGTGTGTGTGTGTGTGTGTGTGTGTGTGTGTGCTTGCTTGTGTATGCTTGTGTGTGTATATGCATGCTTGTATGTGTGTGTGTGTGTGTGTGTGTGTGTGTGTGTGTGTGTGTGTGTGTGTGTGTGCTTGCTTGTGTATGCTTGTGTGTGTATATGCATGCTTGTATGTGTGTGTGTGTGTGTGTGTGTGTGTGTGTGTGTGTGTGTGTGTGTGTGTGCATGCTTTTATGTATGTATGTGTGTGTGTGTGTGTGTGTGTGTGTGTGTGTGTGTGTGTGTCTGTGTGTGTGGGAGAGCGGTAGAGATGATCTTTTGAGGGTGCAGGAGTCCTCGCTAGCACTCGCGCCGATGGAAAGGTTGCTAACAATTCCGAGTCACAAACCACCCCGAGACCCGTGTGCTCCCGGAGGGGCGTGTCTGTTCTCTGTTCTGTTTATTTACGAGCCCCCACCTCCCCCTCCTCCTCCCTCCTCCCTCCTGCTCCTCGCCAGCTCATCTCAGAGGCCCACGCTGCTCCTGCCATATCTCTCCTAGTGGGACGGGAGCACAAGGAGGCGGAAATCAGTAACTATAAGTGAAATTATAAATCTTATGCCAGCGGATGTTCTCAACGTTCGACACACACACACGCACACACACATACACACACACGCACACACACGTACACGCAGCGGCAGCGGCTACATAATAGCCTGCTGGCATCTGTTATATATCTGGATATCTGATGCACGACTCCACCGCGCACGGCTCTGCGGTGAGCTACGGGCAGCAGGAAGATAACTCGGATCCGATGTTTGTCTTAAGTTTTGACAGAACGCGTGCGATCGGGGAGGTTAAGTGCTGTATTGTGCCGTTATCACCGACGCCAGGGTGATCGTCACGGCGACGTGGTATCTGTCTGTTTTTTTCCGGTCTTGCTTTGCGTAACTTTGTTCCTTCACGGCTAAAATTGGCATTGGACAACAAGTCACATTTATTTATATAGCACATTTCATACGACCTCTATACCTCGTATAGACTCGATGTCATATGGAATGTGCTGTATAAATATGATGTGCTCATACATGATGAAAAACATAACCAAACTTAAACAAGCTGAAATATCAAACAAGAAGAATTACCTGCATAAAAACAGTCTGGGGTGGCTGGGGCTGCATATTATAATATAATTGGGAATAAGATACAAAGGTATTATTTCTTATTTAACAGAAGACACTGATGTCCAAGACCTGAATTCACGTCGTAGAGAATTCCAGAGAGTCGGACCATAATGGCCGAAGGCACCACAAGATGATTTAGAATGTATTCTAGGTGGAGTGAGGAGACCTTTACTTGATGATCTTGGCAATCTGCCTGGTGTGTATTCACTGAGCGTGTGCTAGAAGGGGCTGAGCCATTCACAACAATTTAAAAACAACGGGAAGTATTTTTAAATCGTCTGTTATTTGTTTTACTGGGGGCCAGTGAAGAGAAGTAGGAGTGATGCGTTCGAACCTTTTGGTTTTTTAGTTCATACTCGTTTGTCGTTTCACACAGTTTGTCAGTCCAGCCAAAAGTGCATGACAATCATCTCTTCTACCGGCCCAGCATACACAACACACTATTCAAAATGCATGAAGCAGCTTTTGAAAAATCTGACTGCGACGGGAAGCATTAGAATAACTTCAGATATATTTCTAAGGTGATAAAATGCCTTCTTGGAGATATTGCCCACAGCGGAGTTAGCAAAGAGGGAACCTGGTGTCTCAAAGCCTTGGGACATACAAAACGAATCCCTATTTTGTCCTCATTTAGCTGTGCAGAATGCTCGGTGTGTAAGGTGCATTGTCGGTTTTTTCCTTGTGATGTACAGTTTTAGTGGAAAATAATTCCCCCCAGGGACAATAAAGTCTGTGTTTGTGGTTGCTGGCCGGTTTACGCAGCCTCACCTGGCTCGTCGAGTCCCAGGCTCAGGCTGATGAGAGTCTGGGGCTGGGTGACGCTGCGCACCTGGAGTGCATTGGCTGAACAATGCACAAAGCATCACCGTCACCACACACACACACACACACATAGGAGTGCTGACATGTCAGGCTTCTACCAACTGCTCTTCCTACAATCATGACCCTCTCTAATAACCCAATTTTACAACAACTGGTTGTGTCCTGGGCACTTGTGGTGTGTGGCAAGTCGGTTATGCTACAAGTCTAACCATCAACTATATATCATGTTTGATATCAGCAATGCATAGGACGAGATAATTCACCGGGCTAAGGTAGATGGCAGAAACATATGTATGACTGTGTCATCATAGTGATACACAATGTTGTATTTCTGAATGATGGACCCAAGTGGGAGCATATATAAAGCTAACAGCAGTGGAACACACATTGACTCTTGAGGGATTCCATATGGAATGCAGACTTCATCTGATGAAAGCCAGTTTGAAGAGCCTCTATTTAACCACCAGTTATTTTCGTTAAATTGCACCAATTTCGTAATAGCACATTCCTTTTTTTCGTAAAAACTAAGGCCAATAAAGCTCATTCTCATTCTGATTCTGATTCTGAATCTGATTAGCCATTACAAGCCAAATTCTCATTTGCCATTGTCACATTGTGACATCACAATTGGGAGTGTCCATCTTATCTTGCCCACATATTTGTATATTTAACTGTAATTGCACATACGTTAGTTATTTTATCAATCTGTGGTTTTTGTACTGTATCGCTATGCAACCTGGCACAAGAATTTCCTTCGGGATTAATAAAGTTCTATTCTATTCTATTCTATTCTATTCTAACTCTAAAACCGGAGTGGTAAACATCGAACAGATCGTTTAAGGCCTATTGTGTTCCTCCCACTTCTCCAAACTTTACGGTAACAACGGTGTACTACATTACACTATAGGTCTCCTCCTTGCATAAGCAGTGTATTTACTTGCAGGGCTGTATCGGCTGGAAATAGAGAAAATTGATTACCCATTGAATGTAGTAACTTGAAAAGAAAATAGTGAAGCAACATGGAACATGATCTGTGTTGTGGACTGCCAAAAAGGATTGTGATATACTGAATATTTTAGTCATATAGCCCCAGCACTAACGGGAACACCAAAGAAAGTGAAATATTGAACATTTACAGGATTGCAAGAAGGTTGCAAGCAACGATATGTGAACTATGGATGTGAGGAAAAATATCCCCAAAATACAATTGAAGCAAAGCTCTCTTGACCACAATGTGGCTTAGCTCAGGGCTCCTCCAAGGACACAGGCAGTAGTGGGGTTGGAAGTCAGGTTTATTGCAAAGGTTTGTTAAAATGGCAGACAGAGCAGGTGGCACACAACTAGCATGCTAGCGCTCTTCCTGAGTGTGTGTGTGTGTGTGCTGGTGGCTGACTTAACCTGTGGTGCACTGATTAGGCCAACGCACTACAGGCGTGCAGCCCCGCCCCCCCCCCCCCCCCCCAGACTCTACCTGGGCCAGGTGAGGCCAATTAAGCCAGCCAGCCACCAAACACACACATACCCACAACAATTTACACACAGCAATGCACTAATGTAACCGGGCCACCCTGTAAGCGCTCTACCCTACTCAACCCTCGAGTATATTCTGAGATTTAAGGGCTCATCTTCTCTCTTGTGATGTCTAGATGGTAAATACAAATGCAACGCTGTTTACAGATGTAACTTGTTCCTCCTGAAATATTTCATATATATATCAAAAACATGGAACGCTGTTCTGGGGATTTGGCACCCCCTGTGTGTTTGCATCTCTGTGTTTGCGTCTGTGCTTGTGTTTGTGTGTTGTGTGTGTGTGTGTGTGTGTGTATGCTACTCAATTTCCATCCCTATCTACTGAAGGCGACTCGTCAGTGTGCATATAGTTTCATAAATAACACAAAAAATACAATTAAATTAACAGTGTTCATCAGCACACTACCCACGCAGGTCGGACTTTGAAAAGGCTTCAAATAGATCAATCATAGTGAATGTGTTTTGCAAGGGAAAGTAATTAGCGCCATAACCGCACGCCATCAAGAAAAGAGGACAGAGACGCTTTGCCGCTCAGTAATTCCCTTTAAAACGATGTGGAAGCACACATTAATGTGCTAAAAAAAAACCCCACTTTTCCATTTTCCTTGAGGCCTAATTAGGAGTTTTCTCACATCAGCGAGAGTCCACCTCAACAGAACAGTATAAACAAAATATTCCGGTGATTAATTACCTATTTACCTGCGGGCGGTTAAAAACAACAATAATCACCCGATCTGGAGGTAAATTATTTATATAATACCCTCGGCAAGTGGCTCGCCACAAGTTGTTCAGTGAGCGCCACAGTGGCACCGCAACACATTTTGTTTCCTCTAGTCAACACATTTCAGTTCAAACATTTGCATTAGAGTGGTAAGCGCTTTTCCACAAAGTCAAAGAACAGCCGATGATTACCATGCTGTCGGAGAAAAATAAATAGAAGGAAAAAAATCTGTTTTGCTGGCTCTCGATGGGCTCTAGGCTTAAGCTGTTTTTTTGTTTTTGTTTCTATATTTTTTTGCCTTGCCATTGTAAGTCTGCCTCCAACTTATCTCTCATTGGAGGGACCACACGTAAGCCTTAAAATATTGTGTGGCTATGTGTGTGTGTGTGTAATATGTGTTGTCACTCCATAGAGGCTAGGCAACTGTCATAACCTGTAAAGATCTAACTTACGACTCTGATGAAAGCAATAAAATAGAATGCACAGCTCAATGTCCTTGGTGTGGTGCACTTCATATGGCGCTAGGCTACAAACACACTAACTTACTTGGAGTCAGGGGCACACACACACACACACACACACACACACACACACACACACACACACACACACACGTGCACACCCACTGAGAGACACATATGCACAAACCATCACAGACACACACACATGTGCACAGACACCCCAACACACAGAAAAACAGATGCATATGCTTGCGCATACACACACACACACACACACACATAGATGTGCACACCCACTGAGAGACACATGCACAAACCTACACAGACACACACACATGTGCCAAGACACCCCCACACACAGAAACACACATGCACGCACACACACACACACACACACACACACACACACACACACACACGCAGAAATACATAGGCCCGCATGTATGATGCTCGCCTGTGACACACGCGTGTCGGGTCAACACACATGCTCACGCAGACAATCAAACATCAATGAGTGAACAGCTGGCCACCCAGTCCACTCCTCGAGACAATATCACACTGGGAGATGGTGGTGAATATCTGATGTGTCCGTGTGTGTGTGTGTGTGTGTGTGTGTGTGTTGGGCAATGGTAGGGTGCTGGAATTCCATCCAAGAACAGATGTTCAAAATGCTGCCGGCATCCCCAACTGTTCATCTACTGTCTCTCCATATATATATATATATACTGTCACTAACCTCATCCGTCTGTCACTGACATATCTCTACTACAATATATTACTTTAGATGTAGATTGAGAGGTAGATAGATAGATAGATGTATAGTATATGTGTATATTTATATTGGTATATATATATATATATATAAATATATATATGTGTGTGTGTGCCGGTCCTCTTGCCACTAGATCTCATCTCAAATCCCATGGCAAAGTAAGTGCTGCTGGGAGTTGCGCACCCTCAGTGGCACTCAAATAACATCACCGCACAGGTCTCTACTTGACTGACCTTGGTGGATTCATAACTGGAATTCATAAGAGTATATTCTCGAAGATGCTTTGTGCAGACCGCTGCATGACCTATTCAGGAGCCGCACTACTGGACAACTCTGGGTGAAGGCTTATAAAAGGTGGCCTAAACACTGCCCGTTCTGTTCCTCCTGGGTAAGATGAGCCATCTACGGGGATATTCCACTACAGCGGCCCAAAAAACAAGAAATAAACAATCACCCTCAAACACAATAGAACTTAAGGACTCTTTTGGACACCAAAACTAACAGGCCACAAATAAGAACTGTGCATCTGGCTTATGATATTGACATCGCGGACTTGAGTGATACCAGAGGGCTGGACAAGGGATTCCTTAAAGATGAAGGCCAGGGCTGTACCTTTTTCTTGAAGGCATCACCATTGCGTTGTCTTGTGTAAAAAACAGCCTGCCACCTAATCTCACTGAAACACCCACCGACATAAGTCTGTGCGTATCCGCCTGGCAAAACAACCCCATGCAACGTTTCTCAGCGCTTAAGCATCAACTCTGCTATCTGAGAATGGGGCAAAGGACCGATTTTGGAACTGAATGAGGCCTTACATTGTATTCCTCACAGTGATAAGATATTCTTGCTCAGAGATTTGAATGCCAGGGTGGGGAAAACAACCTCATTTGGAATTGAGTAGGAGGGCTGCATGGCATTGGGAAAGCTATTGCCATGACAATGGCAAGACACTTATTGTCTGTGCAGAGAACACACTTCTAACTAAAAACACATCAGGGACAGGCATATCAGCTCTGCAATGGGATGTCCTGACTTCTGGACTGACCACCGCATCTTCAAATTGCGAGTGGTACCACCCTGTTAGTCTTCACAAATCAAACAAGAAGCGGTCCGACTGTGCCCGACTTGAAGTAGCTGAGGCCAAGAATGATCTTTGACACTCCATTGCCAGGAAACTGCAGGACAGTGACTCTGACCTCTGAGGGCAGTGTTGATGACAACTGGATCTGCCTTAGGTTAAAACTATACAAGGTCACAGCTTATTATTTGGCTGACACCAGGATAACAACCTCTATCACTGCTCTGGAAACCATGCACAAGGCACACAGCACTGTTTTAAACAACCTTAAATGTGAAAGGTTCAAGCAGCTGTGGAAAACATCAAGGACGGAGGTGCAGACTGGTTTGTAGAAACTGCTAAATGACTGGTGGACTGGTGATGCCCAAAACATCCAGGCAAAAGAATGATATGCACAACTTTTATAATGGTGTGAAAGTGATGTGAAACAATCTCATATGGTCTCAATGTGGATTCAGAAAAAAATGCAGCATGTGGAAATAAACTTTCCACACACTCACCAGCTATAAGGAAGAAAAATCATCATGAACAAGATTTATTCATGGCCTTCTTGGATCTGTCAAAAGCCTTTGACACTGTCAATAGGGACTTGCACTGGGCTGTCCTTCTCATGGTTGGCTGGCCACAGAAGTGTGACAATATCATGGGAAATTTCCATGATGGGTCGATTGCGCGGATGACCACAGGAGGACAAGGGTGAAGGCTTTTCAGAGTATGCGCAGGTGTCAGGCAGTGTTGTGTACTTGCACCCATACACACATCTTCCTCACAAGTGTCACCTGGCTCCTACATAAAGAAGCGGAAGGATTGTGGTTGTGGACTGTGGACTACAGGCTGGATGGGAACCTTTTTAAATATCAGGAGGCTGCAGGCTACCACGAAGGTTCACTTCACCCTCCTCAGCAAACTGCCGTTGAGCACAACTTGCACTATCCGGTTGTTAAGTTGTGACGTATTGGCGTTCTGATAATACTGTTTCCGTGTCCAAGCGGGTCTGTGGCTGTGATCGTTGGCTGAGGCACACGTTTTTTCAACATGCCGCAATGCTTTGTCCCTCTGTGTTTGAATAGATCCGAGTAAAAAAAGTTTAATTATTATAAATTAAAATATATTTTTTTATAAAAAAAATTTTTTTATTCATTACAAATTAAAAAAAAGTTGAAAAATAAATTCTTGAACCCTCAATGGTGCCTCACTAATGAAGGAAGTGATCGTAAAAAGGTGGTTGGGTAGTTGGGAATGGGTCTGGGAGGAGGTGAACTCTGAACAGGTGGGTCTTTATTCTCTTGCGGATGCTGATGAGCGACTCTTGCCGTCCTGACGTCAGCCGGGAGGTCATATCACCGCTGCGGTGCCAGAACAGAGAAGAGTAACGAGCGGGGTCACAAGGGAGAATTTTGCTAAGTTGAACACAAGGCACGCAGCTGCGTTCTGGATGCAGTAGTCGAAGCGAGTGATGACGAGCGCTTGGACCAAGATCTGTGCTGCTTAAGGTGTGAGGAAGGGCCGATCCTGCACATGTTGTAGAGAGCAACTTTACAAGATCGGGCCACAGGCATTGCAGCACAGCTGGTTGTCCAGTACCATGCCAAGGTTCAGAGGTGGCAAAAGTATCCACATCCTTTACTTAAGTAGAAGTACAGATACTAAAAAAAATTACTCTGGTAAAAATGGAAGTACTGATTCAAATTCTTTACTCAAGTAAAAAGTGAAAATTAGAGGCTCTGAAATGTACTCAAAGTACAAAAGTAAAAAGTAGCCATTTTAATTCTTAATATATTGAAAATCAACTTAACGTGGACCAATATTAACGAGGCTCCAATGCAGAAAATCAGCTTTCAATGCCAGCAACAGAACTGGAAACTTTTGACACTTTTGTCATAGTGTGATGTTTACTGACACATTATACATAATATTGTAACACACCACACACACACACACACACACACACACCACACACACACACACACAGACACACACACACACACACCTAGGTGAGATCGCTCGATGCTGGGAAGATGCGCAATGATGTAAAAAAACCCGAGAATTCCCCTCAAATGCAATAAAACTAAAGTAACGAGCCCCGTTTTTAAAATGTAACGAGTAGAAAGTACAGATATTTGTGTATAAATGTAGGCCTAGGGAGTAAAAGTAAAAAGTTGTCAAAAAAATAAATACTCAAGTAAAGTACAGATACCTGAAAAATCTACGTAAGTACAGTAACGAAGTATTTGTACTTCGTTACTTCCCATCACTGCCAAGGTTCCTCCAATGGTGACAAGTAGATCCATCTGAGGGCAGTCTTTCTCCGGCATGAAGAGAAGCTCAGTCTTGTCCAAGTTAAGCTTCAGGTGATTGGCAGTCGTCCATTTGCTGATCAGCCAGGCATTTAGAGAAGCGTGTTGATTTGGGTGTCTGAGAGAGGGTTAAGGAAGGAAAAGTTGGTGTCGTCTCCGTAACAGTGAGAACAGGAGAAGCCGTGGGATATCATCTATTTACACCATCCTGCCTGTGTCCTTCAGGAGGAGCCTGAAATGCTGAATGCAGTACCGGTGAGGGTTTCTGGGCAATATTTGTTTTGTACTTTTAATTGATTTCCAATAAGTAAATAGACATACATTTGCATAAAGCACTTTGTCCACTCCCATGTTGATAAGAGTATTCAAGATTAGACAAATGTCCCTTGATAGTACATTTTGAACAAATAGAAAATGTGTGATTAACTATCGACTATATACAGTATACTGTATACACACACACAAATTATATATACGTGTATACAGTATATATATATACTGTATATATATACAAATTCACACAAAAAGCACTAAAAACAACAAATCTAATGTCCTGTTGTCGGAAGAGTGTCTTCAGATACGACTAACCCTAACATTTCGAAGGTTAATGGTTCTTCACAAACTACCCTCTGTAAGTGTACAGGATATTTTATTCATTAATTTCCCAATCTCACTTTCTTTCTCTTCTCCTGATCAACTTTCTCTCACGTTGGCCTCCTGTTCCTCTGCTTTATCCGGCAACATTTTCCTGTGGGTCCTTGCCGTGGTGAAAAAAGAGCTTATCTCGCCAACGATCATGCATCCCCCTGGGAGCTTGTTATGGTGTGGCGCAAAGGCAATGACAGATAACGACTGGCCTAATGAATTTCTAAACCAATCTATATGTTTTACACAGTTCACAAGGGCCATGAAGCACGCGCCAAGATATACAAGGGACACGGGTGGGGGGGGCAAGGCGGGGCAATGTTGATTGAAAGAAAGCAAAAAAAGGAAAAATGAAGAAAGAAAGAAATGATAGAGGATAAAAATAAAGAAATGGGGACAGAAAAACAGAAAGAAACTTGGACGAATTAAGAAAAAAAAAAATCTAAATTATCATTGTAACCCGTTTTTTGCGTTAGCATGCACTCCCAGAGGCTTAACCCGACGCACGCTCTGTCGTGTCAAATCTCCAATTAGTCTGTCTGACAGAGAGACCTTAACCGCGGCCCGGCCAAAACTAAACCAAAGAACACCCGGAAGACAAACAGACACGCAAACAGACTGGACAAGTGCAATACACCACACGGGGTTCGTTCCTCGAGCGTCGGCCTTCGCCCCATCTGCTGAGGAGGCACAACCGACTCTCCCCCTCCCGGGCGTTCTAATGATCACCCACACGGCCCGTTACCCCCTGCACACCTGGACCGGGCTCCCCAGCTGGAACCTTGACGGCCACAGCGGAGGTGGCGGTGCGGTGACCAGATGTTGTTTACTTCGAGGCACAGCAAGCGCGACGTCCGCGGGCCAGAGACTTCTGAAAACGCCTCAGCTCGTCGCGGGCGCTCCGGCAGATGCTGCCAGAGAGAGTATGGCTGTCGCTATACAAATCGATACCGCCCCACAACTCAGCTTGAATCTTCCCTCCTTCATGTTGCCGTGGACCATATGGTGTTTCAACATCATGCCCATATTAGATCAAATGATGGTCAATATCAATTTTTGTAAGCAAGCGAGAGCAAGCAAGTCTCGTCTTCCCAATGGAAACAGAAGGGAAAACATAACACAACCATGTTTATTTCATGGAGAGATCCTTCGTTGGTGTACGAGCCTGGCTGCTGCCATTTTGACTGAAACCTTGTTTTTGTCTCTGCACTGTCATCCTCGGTTAAATAAACTCCTGTAAGCAGAATGACAGTCAGTCGACTACATACACATACAGTACATACATTTAGAGGAAAAGTGGCTCGTGGGGGAGGGACGCAAGGTGCGAGTTTCCATGGCTTCATACTCCCGACATTTGCTTAGTCACCTTGCCATTTGCTGCACTTAAATAGGCCTTGACATAGATATCACGCTGTCTGGTAATCGTGTAAGATGCGGCAGAGGGAGGGGAGGTTCAGGGAGCTGTGAAACGTGTATATTGGATTTTAAACACACTTATTAAGTGGGCATGCAGCCCACTGACTCCACACTGTGCCATTAGAGAGGTGGGTGGAGAGGGGCATGGGTTACAAATAAGATTAAGGTAGCAGGTTTCAGATGGCAATGACTGCGGGAGGGACACTCAAGTCTGCATGGACTCCATGAGTCATAGCAATATGACATGGGCAGGGCACAGACTTGCATACGGGTGGTGTGGAAATCATAATAGGGATGGAACATTATTAAAAGTTGCTAAATTATTCATTAGTTATCTGCTGTTATATCATATGTGTTCACTGAACCTTTGTGTTTTGTGTAAATGTGACACAGATAGGCTTTGTCAATGTCCAATGGGGGAGGAACATTGATTAATGTGATTTACATAAAGAGTTACTGATTATTGAGTGAATATTGGACCTTCAAATCACTTGGTTATCGATAGCTGTTTGCTTTGATTCCTCTTTTGGCAGCGGCAATCCTGCCTCTCTAGAACGACAGAGCAGATAACTTCATTCAGAGGACAGAAGCCAGAGGAAAGGCTGGTGGATCAAACCAGGGAAACCAAACCTAGTCCCAAATATAATACATAAAAACAATTTCATCCAGAAATTCCCAAACATATAAAAAGAAAATATACAAAATCCTGCTGCACAATAAACCTACTTAGAAGCATTACTCTTCCTGTTGTTCATTTATCTACCTGGAATTCAAATCTGCCCTTTGTCGTCTGGGCTGAGTAAGTACTTAGTAAGAAACCATGAATTTGTTTCCCTAATTAAATTAACATGTTTTGATTCATTTAAAGGCCTTATTATACCGCCAGGTGTGAACCTGGATAGCCACTACAAGCCGTTTTCAAAAATTGTTGTGAGAATAAAGTTGTTGTTGCGATGGAAGTGACATCAACAAGTGGGAGTGTCCACCTAGATGTATGCTATTAGATCAGACTACCAGCCGACCCACTCCCACTTGTGATGTTACTTCTTCACAATGACAATTTTAGTCACATGATATTTTTGAAAGGGCTTGTAATGAATCAACCTCACATCTGGTGGTATAATACGGTCCTTTTAACAGAACTTTTAATAGAAAAGATGTGTTCTGGAAAATTTGCTGAAATATGATTGCTGCCTACAGAGATGGTCATTAGTCGTCCTCATGTTTTAGAAATAAGTTGATTGTTGCGTTAGAATTATACCTTATAATAAATAATGTTTGATGATAATGTGTGTAACGTACTCTGTATGTGTACCTTCTGATTTGTTTGTTTCATGGTACAGAGAACTCCCACTACTTTCAGTTATTCGTAATTAGCGTGTTTCTGCCTATAATAACTACTAGGCCTCATGTGCACCCAAATCAAATCTTGTTTAAATTTGATTCCTGTAGCTATTGTTTTTTTGTATTATTTTTTTTTTAATTGGTCATCTTTTATCTGAACATCATGTGTAATGATGACTTTAATGAAATGACCCGAGTGAACAGATGATGCTGTCACTGCATTTCGGGGTATTTGAATGCCCATCAAATGTTGTCACTCATTAATAATGAAAAAGTCTTCTGAATCCGCTTGATGTTTCCAGACTGAGGTCTCTCCTGGGCTGGAGGGAGAGGTCTCCATGCATATTCACAGATATTACACCAACCTTAATCTTATACCAAAGTGGAATGTTTTCGAACTCATCTAAACCAAATAGTCTCTTTTTACCCTCTTTTAAGGTTTCTTATTTCCCCCACTGGGTTTTTGTTCTAATCCTCTGGGGCTTAAAAGGTTTAATGGCACTTAATACTTGTTGCTTTTTTAATCATCTTTTTTTTTTTGGAGGATTGTTTTTTTTGTGCTGTGCTGTTCAGGGAAGTTGGATACTGGTCATTGTGTTGAGTTTAGTGTCAAAATGGTTTAAAAGATCATTTCACAAGTAAGTAAGTCAAATAATATCATCCTCACATTTTAAGCTGGCTTGTTATATTTGGTGATCCGCCACAGAGTTTCTGCTTTTTTTTTATTTTTCTCTGCTTCATATTTTGCTGTAGATGTATTCTAATTTTGCACACACCCAAACACAGTACAAGATAGATGGGTTGATAGATGGGTACTTTACTCATCCCAGAGGGGAAATTGGGTCGTTACAACACCATCAAAAATGTACTCCATAGGCAGGGTACAAGTGCAGACAAAAGTGTTCATACATACTGTGTGGAAGAACTACAACATAACAAACTACACGGACGAAAACCTGATAAATGAGAGATGTCTACTGGAACATGGTTAAAACAATGCTACCTGAGGTGTATTTAAAACGGAATTAGGATAACAGTGATACATTAACTAACGAGTGATCAGGAGGCTGCAGATGTGGATTTCTGCAACAAAGGCATAGAGGTAGTGGCAGTCCGTCGACACTGCAGAACAATACATAAACAGTCAATGTAAAAAAAATATATAAAAGTGTGAATTAAGTTACAAATGGCAGCATATTTGTATTCATTATCTCGCGCCTAATAGGCTCCTTTTAATCTGTTACCTTAAAGCGATCAGCAAGCACATTGAACTTCCAGAAACAGATATGCGCGTGAACATGGGTGGGCCCTCATCTCCTCCCGCTTTCCCGCCGACAATCAACAGCAGGATTATAGCCAGCAAGTCCGGGGGAACCCTAAGGCCAGCGAGAATTCTCACCAGAATGATCTGTGATAAAAATAAAGTTTGTCCCAATTACCCTCCAAAACCAAAAGTGGGATAGCACCCTGACTGACCTCGCCAGAGCCCAAGGGTAGATCATCCAGGACGGTGACTCTCAGGAGGCTCTCCGGTGGACTAAAGGGAATTGTGCACTCACAGGCATGTGGAATGTCCAGGGAGTTGCACCAGAGTCCATTAATACCGACAGGCGGCAGTGGGTGGGCAAACTTCGCTTCCAAGAAAGGGAAGTGGTGGTTGCAAGTATGTGATTTGGGCCCCCGCAGTATAGGCACTGACATCTAACCCCTCCATTCTGCATGCTTCCTTGTAGTGTAGGGTGTTCCAATTCTGCAATATGCAGATGCTGGCTGTGTGAGATAGAGACAGAAGAAGTATTCCTGAATGCTTAACATTGCGTAGCATCTGCAATGCTAGCTACGTATCTTGCAGTTTCCCAGCAAGCGGTTAACCTCGCAGTTGTGAGTGCTTGAAACTTGTTCTATTAAAATGTTAGGGTCCCGTCAGCGATATATTGTTGTTACACTCTCTTCAGACACATGCACTTATTGTACGTCGCTTCGGACCAAAGCGCCTGCTAAATGCCCTAAATGTAAATGAATGCATATTGTTTTTTTATTGAACAATGGGAAGAGCACAAATATAATGCTATTGTGGCAATAATTTAATACAATAAATGGAATGGAATGGAAAACGTTTTTACAAGTTTGAGATTTCACAATATCTGTACAAGCCTTTTATAAGTCTGAGGGGACAGGGTCCTAGTGTTTGACTTTTTTTTGTACTCTGGTCATCAAATATGGACCCATCTTTTTCAGCCAGATAGAAATAGGATAAAGCCACGTTCACTACATTGGCAAGTGGTCACATATGGGCTTGTCAACCGTAGAGGGAGTGTTGTAGAGGGACATTACATTACATTGCACTTCAAGAGAGAATGCTGGGTATGCTATGAAACAATTCCAAATCTCATAATTGTCATAATTCTGAAAACGTTATGTAAAAAGACATCTGGTTTCATTCTTCATGTGCTGGCTTTGTGTTGGTGTGGTTTGTTTGGATTGTGTGTTTTGTTGCCAAGGTTTCATCGAGGGTGGGCAACTTTGTTTGCGAGTTACATTCACAAAACCAATACAAATCCCAATATAACACGAGGGTTAGGGTTCATGGTTTTACTGTTATTGGTATTCTTTTTTCGGTGGTTCCTCATAGAGAGGGGTACGAGTGGTACAAAGGCGGAACATGACGGACGGCGAGCACGGCATTGATGGAAGGAAGGCAGCAGGGAAGGAATAGAAGATTGGGGGAAGGCAGGCAAGTGAAGCAGGAGAGCAAAATCAAGTGGCTGAGGTTAGATGAAACAGAAAGGAAAGGATGAGCGACGGGACGGGGAAGGGAGGCAGCCAGAGAGATTAGTTATTTCACTCTAATGGCGAAGGAGAGGGACTTCATTAGCCGGGCCTTGACTGATGTGCTCATCAGACACAGCAGTTGATGCATGATAAAAAGGAAGTGTGTGAGAGAGAGAGAGCGAGAGAGGAAGAACGAGACATGAGGGAGCGAGGGAGAGGCAGGAGGAACACGGGGGAAGGGAACGGGGTGTGAGGCAGAAGAAAGGGGAGATGAGAGGGAAGGAGAGATTAGAAAGAGTAGGTAGATGGTGAAATGTGGAGGCGGCGGAGGGAGACACTAGAAAGTAGGAAGCGAGAAGAAATGGAGGGCGGGAGGAGGGAACGTAAAGAATCACAGTGTTAGAGTGTTAGTGGAGAAAAGAAAGAAAATATATGAATGAATAGAATGGACAGTGAAGGGGGAGTGGAAGGGCTAGGTGGGGAATAAAAAGGATAGAAGCTTGTCGTTTCCGTGTCAAGGGGAATCTTCCAATCGAACCACATGGATCCAAGATCCAACCATGTTTATTGGACACTCTGCCCAGCCATTCTTGAAGCCTGACTTATGTCTGCGCTCTTGTTAGATGACTAGGTTCTGTGGCTTATAATGGGGAGTACGGGTATACGAAGATGCCTGCAAAACATGACATGTTTACATTTCCTTCCAAACATCCAGGGTTCTGCGTCGTCAGTAATCAATGTGCATTGCGTATGTCGCTGAAACACACTCGCGGTGCGCATCAGCAAGCAACCAAGCGAGCAGGCGGTGTATAACTTTGAAAAGTTTACTTTCCGTCGTCGTACTCGGCCAATGCCGCGCAGATAAGGCTTGGTGGCGTTATCGGCAGAGTCTCAAACCCCTGCTTCAAATTAAGCTAGTGGCCATAAACAATATGCAAATCAGATCTGACCCTGTGCCAGCCAGCCACTCTGGCTTCTCTGAGCAGCATATTCATGAAGCTTCCCCTTTCTAGGCGCCGTGCATTATGATTATGAGTTCAAATAGCTTGGTGCCACTCTGCCAGCACATTTTACTGCCATGGAAGGCCAGGGGCCCCGTTGTGATTCATGTTTATATGGCCTTTAAGTTATTGAAACTGTTTGCAGAGTGAGAGAGAAAGAATGCAGGATTGTGTGTGTGTTTGTGTGTGTGTGTGAGAGAGAGAGTTTCATAAGTGAGTGGGAATTTGTTTATTTAATGTATTTATCTGGATTAAGTTTTCTTCTTCTGTCAAACGGTTTGGATGGAATGGCATAAAGACACTCCTTGCTTTGCTCTTTCGCTTGTCTGGGAACTTGTAATTAGAGGCTGTTGTTGTTCATTATTGTACTTCTCTCCAGAAACAACATGAACCAAGGAATGCATTTCCTTTTCTTCTTTCCTTTGCTTATCTTTGTCTGTCTAACAAGTAGATGGAATACATTTATTCACTGAAACAAAAAGGATTGGTATAGTGGAAATGTGTGTGCTACCTACTGCATCCCTTGCACATAAGCCGTGTGTATGTATGGACCCATACACACACAATCTGCAATTGTGTTGATGTCCAGTCAAAAGGATTTTAGTATGTCCCATTCAAATTAAAAATTACACATGGAGCCAGAGCGCGCAACAGTTTATATCTACTGTCAAGTAGGTTTCTAAAATTATTTCTGTGATTTTTGAGAGTGCATTTACCATTGGCTAAGTGCTTGTGTCCCTAACAATTCGGAGGCTACACATACAGAAACACAAACACACACACACACACACACACACACACACACCACACACACACACACACACACACACACACACACACACACACACACACACACACACACACACACACACACACACACACACATACACACACACACACACACACACACACACAGACAAAAGGCAATGGCAAACAGTGGAGACTTCCTTTCCTCTCTGAAAAGATGAGACGTCTTGGACACGCCCGCGTATTCTAGATATTATAGTCCTCTTAGATTTATTTTTTATATTTACTGCTCCGATAATTTTTTTTGCCAATAGCTTTGGATGAATTGCAACAGTGAATTGGAGCCACTTATTTCAGTCTATAGATCTGTAGGCGGCAAGCCTACAGACAGGTTGCATGTATGACATTTTACTAACTAATCTTACTAATAAACCCAATATAATTACATCAAGGAACTCAACTCAACTCTACTAGGGGTGGGTATTGTTTAAATGTTATCAATTGGGGATCCAATTCCATTCTTTTTTGTGGAAAAAGGAGAAATATGAACATATATTAACCTGCCTTCATTCTTGGCACTTTTATCCCGAAGCGGCTTACAATAGTACATTTGTTGAAAGAGTGATGCAACAATTTATCTCTGATGGTACATTTGAAAAGAACAAGTTTCAAGTGCTCATAATGGCCAGGTTGTTTATTGCAAAAGGGTGCGGGTAAAGTGACATGACATGACAGTTGGTACTTGCTAGGATGTTAGCGCTCCCTGACTCCCTAACGTCTCATCTTAGTCATGGTTTTTGACAAACAATTTTTCGTCATAGTTTTAGTCAACAAAATGAACACTGGAGAGTGGAGAGGAGGATGTGGTGGTTCACTGTGTCGAACACGCCAGACGTCGAGGAGGATCACACCGATGAGAGGGACGAGGCTCTGGTGGCACGGAGGAACTCTCATTGGAGTGTACAGCTTTAAAGCCTGACTGATGATGGTCAAGCAGGTTGTTTTTCTGAGAGATAGGAGGACAGTTGGTTGGTGATGGCATGGGTTTTGGAGAGGAATGAAAGAGGAGATACTGGTCTGCAGTTACAGATGTCAACAGTTTTCAGGGTGGGTTTCTTGAGGAGTGGCTTGATTCTGGCAGTCTTGAAGGCGTTCAAGAATCAAGGAGGGAAGAGATGATTAGGGTGGTGAGAAACGGCAGGATGTCGCTCGAGATGCCTTGGAGAAGGGTGGAGGGGATCAAATCAATGGGGAAGTTGGTGGTGTGGCTGGTTGGATGTAACAAGCCTGTGGATGTCTTCAGAGCAGAGAGGGGAAAAACCGGTAAGGCTAACAGTGTGTTGGGTGTTGGGGGAGGGAGGATAGCAGAATGGCTGAAAGAGGAGGTGATGTCCTTCACCTACTTTTTATTGTACCAAGTCATCAGCTGTGAGGGAGGAAGGAGGAGGACAGGAGGGAGGGCTGAGGAAGGATGAGAACATGTAAAACAGTTTCCTGGGGTTGGAGGAGGAGTTGATCTGTCAGGTAGAAGGCAGATTTCACTGCTGACACAGTAGAGGTGAAGTCTGAGAGGAGGTGGACATAGTGAGAGAGATCATCAGCACAGTCTGGTTTTCTCTCAGCTGCCCTTAGCTCTGCTCTACAAGCCCACATTTATTTGGACAGCCAAGGAGAGGAGGATCGTGCTGGTCTGGATGTGAGTGATAGTCCAAGGAGGAGAGAGAGGATAGCAGTGTGGAGGAGACATCCTCCGTGATTCCTCTGACCACAGGATGCAGGTAGGTTTATTGCAGTTTTGGCTGTAGACAGAGCAGATGGAAAATACTGGTATGTAAGTGCTCCCCTGAGTGTGTGTGGTGATGGCTGGTTTAACCTGTGTGCATTGAATAGTCAATAGACCCCTAGGTGTGCAGCCTCACCCAACTCCAGATGCTACCTCGGATCAGGTGACCACACACACTCCACAGTCACCCATTGTGTCCAAGGAACGTGTCATACAGTTCAGGAATCTCAAAGCCATAGACACAACTCTCCTTACCACAACCGTCTCCAGCCTCCCAATCACTGACACTATCACAAACTATAACTCTGCCCTGGAAACTGTACTGGATGATGTAGCCCCCTTGGTAAAACGCACCGTCTCCTTCCGAAAATCATCCCCCTGGTTCACTGAGGAGCTCCGCTCACTGAAAGTGACGGGACGCCGCCTGGAGCGCCAGTACAAGAAAACCGGTCTAACAGTTCATGTACAGCTGTTTGAGCAGCATCAAAAAAACTATAGAGATGCTCTCAACTCTTGCCAGGTCCTCCCATTTCACACATCTTATTAACACTGGTGCTGCAAACTCACGTGTTCTGTTCTCCACAGTTAACAGGCTTCTCCAACCTGCTACTCCTGTGACCATGTCATCATCAGAACAGTTGCAACAAATATTCTGCACTTTCTTTCAAAATTAAAATCGACACCATAAATAACTCCAATTTTATCCTCTCGCCCCTTCTCACGTTGGTTGAGCTCACCCCATCTTACTCCCAGTGGTTAGCCTCTCCACTTTTCCAGCGTGGATGTGAGCCAAGTGTGACAAGGTGGAATTTCCAGAGTGATTGTCACCAAATGCTCCCTTGACCCACTCCCCACATCCCTGGTGAAGAGCTGACTGCCTGCCCTGGTGCCATCCTCTTACAGCTATCATCAAACAAGTCCCTCACCACTGGGCTCGTCCCAAATGAACTGAAATGTGCTGCTGTCACACCAGTTCCTAAAAAACAATGAGCAGATCCTGAGGACCTTAATAACCATCGACCCATATCCAACCTCCCCTTCGTGGCCAAGCTACTTGAGCGTGCTGTGTCCAGCCAGCTGCAACAACACCTGGACAGCCAACATCTGCTGGAGCCTTTTCAGTCCGGTTTCAGAGCTAGGCATAGCACCGAGACCGCACTGATCAGGGTCACAAATGACCTCCTGGTTTCTGCTGACTCTGGAGCTGCCATCATTCATCTGGACCTAAGCGCAGCATTTGATACGGTCAACCACAACATCCTCCTAAACCGGATGGAGAACCTCCTTGGCCTGTCTTGGAGTGGTTTAGATCATATCTCACTGACCGCACTCACTTTGTTGCAATTGGCTCAAGCAAGTCTGACATAATGACAATACGACAGGGAGTGCCTCAAGGATCGGTTCTGGGGCCATTACTCTTCTGCATCTATATGCTACCTCTGGGAATTATCATCCGGAAATATGGTCTCGGTTTCCACTTCTACGCTGATGATTCTCAACTGTATGTCTCCACCAGAAGTGACACCATCAACTCCGCCACCACCCTTCTCACAAGCTGCCTGACTGACATCAAGGCCTGGATGCAGCAGAATTTTCTCCAGTTGAACTGTGGGAAAACAGAGGTCATACTGGTTGGCACCCAGGCCACCATCGAGAAATGCCAACACTTCAGCCTCACCATGGATGGTGTCACAGCCGTCCCCTCCAGTGTGGTCCGCAACCTTGGGGTGATTCTGGACAGCCCAACTCTCCCTCGATGCCCACTTAAAGAACATCACCAAGGTTTCATTTTTCCATCTCAGGAACCTGGCAAAGATCCGACCTCTGCTCTCCCAAACAACTGCTGAACGCCTCATCAGCCTTTGTTTCATCCCGCCTGGACTATTGCAAATGCCCTCCTGGTGGGGGGCATCTGCAAATGCATAAAACCGGCTGCAGTATGTCCATAATTGTGCTGCTCGTGTTCTCACCCACACCTCCCGCCGTGAGCACATCACTCCAGTGTTATTCAGCCTACACTGGCTCCCTGTCAGCTCACACATTGACTTTAAAGTTCTAACCCACACCTACCAAGCCATCCATGCCACTGGCCCATCCTACCTCTCTGACCTTATCAAACTGTCCTGCCCAACACGTACACTCCGCTCCTCCAGCTCCATCTCTCTGCAGCAGCCACGCTGCAGACTTAAAACCATGGGAGCCAGGGCATTCAGTTGTGCTTGTTTTTTTTGTTTGTTTGTTTTTAACTGATCCTCCTATGTACAGCACTTTGGGTACTAGAAATGCGCTCAATAAATTTGAATTATTATTATTATTATTATTATTATTATTGATTTGTGGACGACCTTGGAATTAAGTTGGTTCAATGTAAAACAAATTTTCTCTGGAAAATGTTGATGTAGTTTAAGTTTTAAGTTACTTTTGCTACCTCGGTCACTACACCTTCCAAGCAGCTTGCCCAACACTGGTATTTAATCATTAAAAGTCTAAATTCAATTCACATTCATAATGAATATCTGCTCTGTTACTGTAGGAGGTGCTGCTGCCAGTACTTTGTCCTTGACCCGGTCTCAGACTGTGTCATCATCCCCCAGTTTATGTTTAAACCGAGGATCCAATGCGGTCACCTCTCCAAGGAAACATCGACACTTTATGAAATGTAGATATCGAATTAGAATAATACATCACAATACAATTATTGTTCTCAGTGATATTCATTGCTTTGAATTGATATTTTACCTGAACACTAAGACATATTAGACAGTGTCTGGCCGCAGGTGGAAACTTGCAGTGCTCTGTTTTTCTGAAATCCTCATCTGTAAGTCAAGCAAGTCTATTTTGGAAAGAAAACATATTCCACATTCAGAAATCAAATTCGTTCAAGCAAAGTGTAAATCAC
>PIJE02000152.1:313819-361319 GCA_002895965.2 Coryphaenoides rupestris
TGTGGTGATGATTGTATTTTTACGGGGGGGGTCGGGTGGGGTTGACAAGGTAGCATATCCTGTTACGGGATAAGCTGGAGAGGAGTTGCTGGAAAGAATGCATGAAATGGATTAGGGGGGATCTCTCCTTGAAGCGGACCGTCTCCCCCCATGCTTTACGGGGGAGCTTACAAGCGACAGGCGGGAATTACAATGATTTCTTAGCATTCCATTTCCGTGCTTTTCCTTTTCAAGCAGTGCCGGTCGCGAGGAGGGGCGGGTCTGCTCGGGAATGCAGGTCTGCTCAGTCTTTGTCGTTTTCATGAAAATACAATAAATGAATGTACCTTGTCCCCCTTGTGTGCCGCCGGTGACAATACTGCTCTTACAGTTCTGGCCCGCTCAAAACGGAATCCAAGGTGTTTGGGAATCCTTGACAGGTTCGCGTGATCGTTTTTTGTATGTTGTGTTTTTTTTAGAGTTAACGTTAAATAGAAAATCTTTTGAGTGCAGTGCAGTGTTGACTTCCTCTGAAATCGGACCACGGAATCTTATTAACGGTTGGCATTAAAAAGGGCCAAAATATACGTGACCTCGAGTCAATTAAGCGTGTCAAGGATCATGGATTGTAGCCAAAGCCTCATGTGATCCAATGTGCGAGAACACAAGGCTACAGATGCAAACAAAGCTATCCCACCAGCAATACCAGACCTCCCATCCCAATTTGCAGTTGACCCCGGAGAATGGTTCTCTGGCTCCCAACCTTGATCCCTATGATCTATTTGTGTTTATTTTTGTTGTTAATCAGATGAATACTTGCCAAATAGCCTATGTGGCCATACGACCTCATTGTTGACAGGATAAGGAGTTGTATTATAATTTCAGGTGGATTTTGGTTGCTCCCTCTGTATGAATGACTAATCTGAATATTGTATGAAGGTGGCAATTTTTGTGTTCATATTGTGTTTAATTGAAAAGCTAGCATGAGTTGTGCTTTAGTTATAAGGCTAGATGATTTATGGGTCCCTGTGGATTTAGACAACTGGTAAAAAATAAATTATTAAATAGGTTTTTGAACTTTTAAAACACTATATTAAAATTGCAAACACTCATATCGCAATTTCTGCTAATTTGATGTTGATGTGCTCAGTTATATTCTACTGAATTCAGTTTTCGAGGGTTCATCAGTTCCTTTGAGGACATCCCTGAAGGTAAAATACACAAAATTGAGTTCCCCTCTGTTAAAAGGACTCACTAGTCATTATAATTGCGATTAAAAAATTATAATTATAGTGAGTAGCAGGATAATAACTTGTTAACTATGCAAAACGATGTTAGCTATGCAAAATAATAAGACCTGTTGCTTGGCAATAAATGTTTTCTCGTAATGCCCAAGGCTCCGACAATTTCATGAAACAATATCTCTCATTGCCCTTTAATTACTACATTTTAGCTCCATTTTGTCCCACACGGCTGACCGTAATTTACACGTGAGCACATTGTGGGCTAGAACTCTTTGCAATGACCCTGGCGGAATCGCTATTCATACACGCAGATGTACATTTGCGTCGGATGTATGGTAATGATTGAAGAAAATGTCCGTAGGCTGTGTGCGGAGCTTTCAGGCAGAAGCACGACAAAAGTACCCGGGCTCAGTGGCACCTTCAAGGGGCTCCCTGGGGCGGGAGGGTGGTGGAGGGTGGTGGTGGTGGATGGGTGGTGGTGGTGGGTGCCTCCACCCACACAACCTACATGACTGCTTCAACCCACCAGCGAGATGCAGTCGTCGCTTGATTTAAGTGACTGCGAATGGGTGCGGGGGGTTTAAGGGAATTTTCAAAGCTCTTGCGCTGAAGATATTTTTGATTGATGGTTTTTTTTCTTTGTTATGTTTATTCCACTTGGGATAAATATTGCACCAACGCAATGTTTACCCTGAGTGGGAATAAGCATTTAAAAGTGATTATCAATTTGTATATAACTTAAGTAAATAAAATGTTTTGTTGTGACAACGTCAACAATCTATACCCTTATTAAATGCAGCTATTCTGTCACGTTTGTATTGTGCCAATTAAGTCCTAAGCCTTGCATGTACAATACATAATCTCTCCTATTAGAACATATCGCTGTGTGATTACATGCTTAATAAACACAGTGGTCACACCTACTCTGTTACAATTCACATTAGAGTGCAGTGTTTCACTTTAATTACACTGTACCGCGTAATAAGCAACGTAACAGCATGGAGCTACATAGTGTGGTGAGGGGTTAAGGTTACGAATAGGGTGAGGCTCTTTCATAACATAATGACTTAAGTACAGGTTGTTACATTGCTTATTACATACACAAGAAAATACACTCATGGACAGTAAGACGTTCCCACGGTGCTACGACCCAATATGGAACGGGCGGTGCATCCACCGGGTGAGTTACTGACACGCACCCGATGCTAACTTGTGCTACCGGCCACCGCCAGCCGGTCGTCACGCTTTGCATTATTCTATGGGCTTCCCTTGGAAGGCTGTAAATTCACTCACGTAGCCCGCCGAGCTATCTTAACAGTCAGAGTGCCATAAATCCCCCCACACACCGCACCCCCGACCCACGAGCGAAACCCAACTCCCCCCCGCGGCCATCATTTTGTGTTGAAAAACAGGGACGCAGGAGTTTGTTGAAAATGTTCCAATCAAAACTTTTGTCTCCGAAACTCTTTCATTAGCAAGTTATCGTCAGCCAGCAGTTCTCCAGCGCCTGGTTGAACAGTGACAGTGATAATTCTCTGTCACACCCTGTCCTAGTGTGTCCTATTATAACGCTGGCCCCGGCGCGCCTGTTATTGTGGTGTTAATGGCTGGCAGTTAGCTTGGGTCCCGACACCTGAACATACAGTATGTTAATGCGGCCAGCTGCACTCACCAGGACAAACGCACACACACACACACACACACAGGGCTGCCGTATAGAGAGATACACTTCTTTTTTGGTGCTTATCTAGTGTGTGAATTCACCTGCGTCGGTTCACACACACACACACACACACACACACACACACACACACACACACACACACACACACACACACACACACACCCACACACCGCTGCTGTCACATTATGTTTCCCTCCGTGTCACCTCGGCCACCGGCCAGGCGTCCAGTAGGGACTCACCTCCTCAGCCAAGATGTCGCTCTCTGCTTTCAGAAAAACCTCCACAGGGCTCACGTCCGTCCGTCCCCCCCCTCCTCTCCCCTCCCCTCCCCTCCCCTCTCCCCTCCTCTGGCCACAACACAGCCTTCTGGAGCCAGGGGGGTGGGGGCGGGGGGGGGGGAGGGGGGGCGGAGCCAGAACAGTTATAACTAGCTCCCAGCTTCCATGGGACCACTCCCCCTTTCCCTTGTGCTCCCAGTGTTCTCGAGAGCCGCTTATCTTCCCTTCCCTTCCCCTTTTCTCTCCCCTCTCGCCGCTCTCTCCGTGTTTCCGGGCCGGGCCGTTCGGGGAGGCGGCCATTATTGAATAAGGCATGAGTCATCTGCTGCACTGGCATTAGAGGCGTCGCTGTCGTGTCAATGCGATGGCACTGACTCACGAGGAGGGTTATATGGCTGATGTATGCATGCGCGCGTGTGTGTGTTGTGTGTGTGTGTGTGTGTGTGTGTGTGTGTGTGTGTGTGTAATGGGGCGGGGGAGAGTTATTATTGACTCCTCGTCGCAACTTGTGCACTGCAGCGTTTTTAATCGGAGGAGAAAGGAGGCGGAGGGGGAGGGTTCGGGCGCGCGGCTCCTCGGGTTCCTTCCTGGCGGAGCCCGCCGAGAGCCCCCCCGGAGTGAATGGGAACCGCCGGGTCTTCGGTGTCGGCTTCGGCGCGCCTCTGCCTCCGCATCTCCGGAGGAGGAGCGTCGTGAAAGGGCTTTTATACCACAGAGAGAGAGAGAGCCGCGCGGGAACGTCAGGGATGTTGCTGCGGCGGGCACGTTGCATAACAAAGCAATGTCCTCTTCCACGTGTTTTTTTTGGTGACTTTCTATGACACCCATGCCTATAATGTATTATTAACAAACCAACTGCATTCTAATCTGCTCAGAGCACTGTATAGTTATAGTTGTAAGAAATATTATAATTACTCCTGAGTCCTTTTAGAGGAGCGAAAATCATTTTTGTATATTTGAACCCTATACATATTGATAACGCTGTACAACAATAATCATAAGACATTATAAAGCAGTTTAAAATGGCTTATAACCTTCAGTACAGCACTTCACAATTTCCACTTACTGACATTCTTCTTTGCAGGGATGACAGTGTATTATACGTTTTCACATGTAATTCAATCGTCGTTTTATAATGCATTATAATCCCCGCTATATTGCATTAGAATGTGATTATATACTCTCAGTGGTCATTGAGTCTCTCTCTCTCCCTTATCACTTAAAGGTTGAAAGTTGAGACATACAAAGTTCTTTTTTATGTCGTCACTTTTGTTGATAAATATTTCCATAAGAGTAACATACAGTATATAGCTTCTAGTAAAGTAGACATCTTTCCAGCTATAATCTATCATTTGATCATCAAATTGTTTTGTTCAGACTATGGAATGAATAACTCAATTGTACAATGTTTTGTGTTGTTCTTGCATAGATGTATTTATTTTCACTTTACTTAAATCAAACCATGAAGTTCCCCTAAACAACGACCACTTATAGCGTATAACCAGCTTGTAATGCATCACGGCTGCCTGTTTTCCATTGCTTTCCACCTTGTCCATCTGTGAGGTCCTGTCCGTGTTTAACCACAGAATAACGCTGCGACCCAGACGAGAACTCACGACCTTTCACCCCATTACAAAACACCATCGCAGTCTGATGTGTACAGTCTGACCTGACGATCTTAAAATCCAGCCAGTGGATCCAGCCAGTGGGTTAACACTGGCTGTCACTGAATCTGACACAATCAATGTGTCTTTGTTAAATGTCAGATATCTTGCAAATACCAACGATGATGGAGCACGTTCAATTGAGACATGCCCTCCCCACATTACAATGTATTTCAGTCAGTTAGAAATAACAAAAGAGGAGGTGGGATTGCTGTTTTAGACTCAGACCAGTTCACTTGTTCACTTGTTGTCTTGGTTTTGAACAGCTGAAAATACAGGTCGTATTATTTCTCTATATATGCCTCCAAAGCAACTACTACTATGTTTATTGAACTCATCTAGTATCTATTGCTGTCACTAGATATGACAGGATCAATTTAAATTAGATTTTAACATTCATATAAACAAAAGGTGACACCAAAACAATTTAATTCATAGGCTTACTTGACAGCTTTGAGCTAATTCAACACGTCACTCAAACATCTCTCACCAACAGCGCTGCCACGAGGGTTGCGCATCGTAAATCTTTCAGTATCTAATATTAATATCGCTGAGCATTTCTGCATGTTCTTTGTAATACGACTTTGACTTTGCCAAGGAAAAGAAAACGCATGTGAGTGTGAAAGCGCTTTCTAGATCACCTAACTTCACAGAAATCTTAAGTTCTTGTGATGCGTGTTTTCAAACCGGTTCGCTTCATGAAATGGTGAACGCCTTCAACAATAGTGTGCCTCTCATGCTCCAAACAGTGTGTATACCCTCAAGGTCAAAAAGAGGTCATGTGAGAAAACATGAAACCATGGTTGAAGAACTTTGTTAAAGAGCTTCGTAGAAAGTGCAGTTTGTCGGAAGGGCAGCGGGGGAAAAAGTAAATTACAGGTTTGCGAGGAAGCAATAGCTGTCTTTAATAAGGCAGTATGCACAGCAAGAAAAACACATTCCTCTAAGATGATTAGTGGGAATGCTGGCAACTCTATAATGATGTTTTCAACTATTAACTAGCTGCTAAATCATTCCCCTTCCACTGAGTTTTCTCCCTTTTTCTTTGTTTGGAAATGTTAGAGGTTTACTAAGTTTTTCAACCATAACATCACAACCATTAGGGGTGCCACGGTGACCCTCATAATGCTTAATAAGCATCTGACTAGTCATGATTTATCCACCTCTCGCCTTGACCCTGTCCCCACTGCATTGTTTCAGTGGGTCTTTAACAGTGTTCCGAACTCTGTTGTCACAACACATCTACACATCTTCTCAACACATCTATAGTCTTTTCCAGATGCTTTGAAAACAACTGATGTGGAACCATTGCTGAATAAGTCAAATTTACTCTAATTATAGACCAATACCCAAACTCCCTTTTATTTGCAAGACACTCGAAAAGGTGGTTTATATAATCAAATTAACTTCCCACCTGAAAACAAGAGTCTGGTAAAGTTTTGGTTGGGCTTCAGGTCTAATCAGATCACAGAGGCTACTCCCACTGAAATTGTCAGTGCCATCAGACTAAAGCCCTGATGCCAATAGGATCTCCGTTCTAGTTGTCTTGGATTGAAGGGCAGAATTCCACATGATTGAAACTGGGTTGGTTTCTCTGATTGCATCCTAAGCTGGTCCCGTAAATATATTACAAGGAGATAATTCTATGTCAGTCTTGGGGATGATTTATCAGAAGTATGATATACGCTTTGGTGTTGTACAAGGAAGTTATCTCGTCCCTTTTCTATTCTCACTGCACATGCTACCGCTTGCTGATATTATCAGAGCACTGTACACTGTACAGCATACTGTAAACTTCCATAGATATGCAGATGATACGCTCTTTTTAATCAAATGATACTAATGCTATTTGCTCCCTCACTAACTCTCTTGTCAGTTGTCAATCAATGGATGAACATTTTAATGCCAAATGAGGACAAAACCGAAATCTGCTGACTTGGCTTTTTAATGGGAAATCTACTGTTTACTACTTTATTGACTTGCTTTTCAAACTTAAAGGTGGATCAAGCATCATACAAAGTTTTTTGACATAGGGTTCAAAAGGTTGCCAGATTGCCAAGGCTGGTAATCAATTTGATGGAGTCAGAGGGGCAGAATAGGACAACTTTAGCCTCCACTGCAGAAAGTTTTGTGCCATCCAACACATGTCCTCAAGGCAGTCCATAAGACTGTTTGGATTACACCGGTCATTTTCTTTCAGTATGACAATAATCTGAGTGTCATCTGCATAGCAATGGAAGGAAATTATTATATTTTTTATGATTTCAGCAAGTGAAAGTAAATTGAGAAAATAATCGGACCTAGGATGGAGCCCTGGGTTCCCCTGCAGGAGAGACTAGCTTGGGGAGAGGACACATTGCATATGTTGACGGAGAAACTTTTTGCTGAGGTAGGATGTGAACTAGTGGCACCAACCCCGTACTGGAAAGGGTCAGCTAAAATGTTGTGATCCACAGTATCGACAGTATCACTGCACTGATACTAAAAAAGAATGTCCCTGAAGTGGATAGAGATGAGCAGGTCATTTGACTCTTTCAACAAGGCAGACTCGGTACGATGGTAAGCCCTAAACCTTTCCAATATGGTATTTTAGTGTAGTTACATGGCAAAGTTGCATTTTTCTTATGGGGAGGGACTGGACCACAGCTTGCTTGAAGCAGGTTGGAATGGTGCCAGCGACCAACTGTTGATTACTGTATAGAGACATTCTTCAGGAGAGCAGTGGGAAAATGTCAAGAACACAGGTTACACATTTCATGGAAGAAACAATGTTTATAATGGAGGGTAGCGTGATGGATTGGAAACTATTGGAAACTAAGTCGGATGAACAGACCAGTGAAACAGCTCAGTGGAAATGTTGATGCTTTCAACTTTGCTAATGAAAAATGTTCTTAGTTGATTGCTAGTACCGGGGGTGGGACAGATGACAGTTAATGGTACTGAGTTGGAGACGAGGAGTTGGAGATGTACAAACGATAAGACTAGGTCTATAGCCTAGCTTGTGATTAAGATATTCAACCAGATGCATACATTCACCCACAAGAGGCTTAGAGGGACAGGAAACATGAATATTAAAATGACCAAGAATCAGGACTCTATCAACATTAAAGTCCATTATTGTTGGCTGAGGATACACAAGATCAATTACAAGGGGATTGGGACCAGGCCGACTTGAATTAATTGCACCTCGAAACTGACTATATTTAAGTTTAAGAGTTTAATAAGCAGCAATGTTAAATGTTTCTTAAACACAGTGGCTCGACCCCTACAAGGTCTCAAGGCTAAGAGGTTACAATCAACAAATGGAGCAATCACACCAACGTTAAGTCAAGTTTCCATCACCAGTCCAATCCACTAGTGGTGAAAAAGTTATTAAATAAGAATAATCTTTTTGGAAAGAGATCCTTTTGACTGGGCCAGCAGGCTGTAGAAGACCACAACACTTCACAGATAGTCTATGGGGTTGCCCGCAAGGTCGCATCCTGGTAACCAGGTCTGAGTCCAGGGTGATCAGTTGAAGAAAGGCGTAACTCCTCTCCAGGGAACACTGAATAAACAATGCGACCGGTCCAGGTCCAACATTGTGGAGCTGGAAAAGGTAAGCCGGTGACAAGTGAGAGAACGTGAGCAAGACTCCTCAGCTGAACCGAGGCACCTGCGCATGTACTCCGCCTCCTAACTTGTGTCTTCCAGTGCATAGCCGCAGAGCGGAGCATGTGTATTTTCCGATAGTTGGGGAAACGGTGAATAGTAAAAGATCCTTTCTTAGGGATCCGGAGTGCATAAGTCCACAATTATCCTGTTTGATTATCCTGTAGCGTCTGGTGGTCGTAGCTGACAGTGGTTTGCACCACACACACACATAAAGGAACAAACGGAGCAGAGGACAAATGGAAACAGGCAACGACAAGCAGCCGAAAAACAAAGAAAGGTGCAGCCGTCTCGGAGTTGTCACAATAATTGCAAATTACATAAACATACAGAACATTTTTGTGCTCTATATTTGGATCTTGCAGGGATATAGTTTCTTGTGCTGGAGGAAAAATCACAGTGAATTACCATGGTGACGTCCCTGCTTTAACACATCTATTTGAGTTCCAGCCATTCCTAACAGTCGCAGTCTAGTATACTGATGCACGCTATGGGCTAATAGGTGTGTACACACGGGCACTAGTATCAACATAGCAAAAAGCAGTGGGCCAGGATTGGACTCGTGTGGAACTTGCAAATAGACTATCAGTCTATTAACAACAAATAAGTATGGAGCTCAGGCGGAGACGGGGCGCAACTCTCCCGGCAGTATGCAAGGTGCGACCCTACACCTTCCCCGCGCTCCCGCTCAGCATGCAGCACAGCATGCCTCTGCATCCCCCTTCCCTAGCATTCCCCTCGGTCATTAGTATTCCCGCCCACTGCCCCTCCCGCCCAACCCCCCCTTTCCCAGATATTGATTTGACTCCAGAAATTAACGCTGCCTTTCTTCTCCAAGTGCTTCACCCGTCACGAACACCCCTCCTCCTCCTATTCCTCCTCCTCCTCCTCCTCCTCCTCCTCTTCACACATCTTATTTCTCTCCCCCCAAGACCCCCCCCCCCCCCCCCCCTAACAATTTGCATCTTTTCTATCACGGGTGCCGCGGTCCCACTTTTCTTGCCCCTCCCCGAATCCGTCCGTCCATGTATGGCCTCGCGCTCGTTCTCTGTGTCTCTCTGTGTGTCTCTCTCTCTCTCGCTCTCTCCCTCCCCTCTCTCTCTCTCCGGGTTAATGCAGCAGCATTGGTATTCCCGTGCTCAACACACAGGGTAGAGGATGGGGGGCTGTGCGCTGGGTCAAGTCCGCCTGCCTTTCATCCACTGCGCCTTTGAACAGATAAAGAGACTCTAATTGCATTTGCATAATCGGGCTAAGACAAAGTTACACATGCAACACACTTCACACAGAGGAGTACATCCAGACACACACACACACACACGCACACGCACACACACACACACACACACACATTACAGTGAAGAAAAACAAACCGCCTCATCGTCGACTGCAGAGTTTCAAATGCAACAGTTGCCTTGTTTTATTGGACACATGCGAAAGGCAGCTAATTGACAAGAAAATAGGTCTTTAACCGGTTATAAAGGCACGGCAAGGCAGACATGACGGCTGTATGAATCATTTTAATGACCCCACACACATTACAGCCACATGGTTAGACTGTGTCCGCCTTGAGTATTGCCAGGGCTCGCTTTTCTCGGCAAACCTCATTTGAGCCGCGTACACGTCATCCGTCTCCGTGATGACAACACGCAGCACATGCTAACGCTACGGCCCGCTCCACATGTTAAGCCACGTGCGCCAGTTGCGGGTTTTCGGTTTTCCACACCTCCGGCGGTAGACCGAGTCCGCTCCCAAAACAAACGGAATAAAAAATGAACGCGAAGTTGCGCGCTCTCGTCTTGTTCACCTGTTTTGACGCGTGTCGGTTGGAGTTAATAGGGTGTTCGTTCTCTTTTTTGTTGTCGGTGTGAGTAGCGTGCGAATGTCTGGATTCAATTATTACTTGCTCTCCCCTCAATTATAGGTCAGGGGGAATTAGTAGAAGAGTGCTGTCCTTCAAATGAACTGACCTGTTAATGTTTGCATGCCCTCGCACTGCTCTAAGCTATATTATTTGAACGTTTCTTCTCAGAATTGTGTATAAAAATCTATTTAAATTGATAATTGAAGTTGTTCAACGGTATGTGTATAGAATTTCTAATGGTCCTTAGGAAATATGTTCATTGCATTGAAACTGCTGAGGTCACACTGCAACCTCCTAATGCAGTGTCTGTTGATGAACCCATTAATATTCCATTCAGAACTCCCCTCTCGCTGGCGTCTACGTCCCTTCTCAGGTGCAGAAGTGTCCTCCGTTACCTACAGCCTGTTAACTGTGTTATCCATCATGTTGTCCATCATGTTGTCCATGTTTAAGCTGTATTTTCATTTTGAATCACCGCTCCAATGGTGTATGTAATATAAACTTGCCTTGACGGCGACAAAGACGCAGTATTTTTTTGTTTTCGGGGGGAAACGGTTAGTTAAGGGTTGTGCTGCCAAAGCAATCGGCGGCTTTTTTTTTTAGGAAACAATCTGGCGGATATGCAATTGGATAAAACTTTTTTCAAGGGGAATTCTTGGCCATATCTTAATCCAAAGATAATTATCGTCGTACAGTATTGTGGCACAGTTTCCGATTTGTATTTTGTATTAAAGGGCAACGATTTCGTGTTGTCCTCGGAAGTAGGCCTGCGTTTCACTGCCATAGTAATGACTGGCTCAGCCTTCAGCATAAGCCTCTGCACCTGGGAAACCTCACCTGCATCCCTAACGCCTCGCCGTGACATCACACCTGGCAGCTCATCAGACACACGGATTCACCAGCAATTTGGTCGACGCGTTAAATCAGGAATTACAGCAACAACAAAAAACAGCCTGCAGTTTGTGTCCCAGGCAGGAAAATCCATGTCCAGCTTCTACTGGTTGTGTGAATGAGCGAACGTTCTACTGGTTGTGTGAATGAGCGAACCTTCTACTGGTTGTGTGAATGAGCGAACCTTCTACTGCTTGTGTGAATGAGTGAACATTTCACTCATTCACAGAACCCCAGTCAGGCAGGAAAGTCCATATTGTAAGTCTTCAATAAGACCCTTTCTTTAATATCTGGTCCTTGTACACGGCTGGACACAATAGGAAACAACATGACGGGCGGGTGGATGTGATAAGTCACCGTAAGATAACGCAGAATAAGAATAAGATGACACGAAAGTGCAGAAGTAGAACACTGTAACCAGACACAGACGCACAACCCTAGCGTGGCGTCCTTGGACAAGAATGAAATGAGATGCCACCGTTGCTTTCCTGCCCGGTGGTGCGCTGCCGGTGGGGTTCCTACCAGACATTTGTCAGAGAAAAAGGCGTTCAATTAACGCTGGAAGCCAGTGGCGCAAAGCTGGGCCTGTATCTGTTTGGGGGCACATAACTCTGGTGTGCATGTGCTGCTGATGCACGGGTGGAAACAAGCAGCGTGTGTGTGTGTGTGTGTGTGTGTGTGTGTGTGTGTGTCTGTCTGGAAAATCTTCCAAACAGAGAGAGATTTGAATAGAGGGCTGAGTTAATGTGTGTGAATGAGTGAACCTTCTACTGATTGTGTGAATGAGTGAACATTCTACTGGTTGTGTGAATGAGTGAACATTCTACTGGTTGTGAACCTTCGACTGGTTGTGTAAATGAGTGAACCTTCTACTTGTTGTGTGAATGAGTGAACATTCTACTGGTTGTGTGAATGAGTGAACATTCTACTGGTTGTGAACCTTCGACTGGTTGTGTAAATGAGTGAACCTTCTACTTGTTGTGTGAATGAGTGAACATTCTACTGGTTGTGAACCTTCGACTGGTTGTGTAAATGAGTGAACCTTCTACTGTGTTGTGTGAATGAGGGGGGGAGACGGTCCGCTTCAAGGAGAGATCCCCCCTAATCCATTTCATGCATTCTTTCCAGCAACTCCTCTCCAGCTTATCCCGTAACAGGATATGCTACCTTGTCAACCCCACCCGACCCCCCCCGTAAAAATACAATCATCACCACACCTGCACTGTACGCTTGGGTGGAGGGGACACACACACACATACAGAGAGAGATTTCTGTTCACTTTATTAATTCATTTTTTGTTTAAACACAAAAAATTATTACATTAGCCTGTAATGAATAATTCAGAATTATAACATGGACTGTATATAATTTACGAGAGCGCAAGAAAGGAAATAAAAAGGAATATAGGGACAGGCATCGCGTGGGGGGGGGGGGGGGGGGGGTGGATGGGGGGAATCAGGCACTAGTCTCAGACAATAAACGTCTCAGACAATAAAAGAGGACTTTTAAACTTTACTCTTCCACTCACTTAACCACTAATAAAGCTGTTAAAATCAGTTAAATCACAGACAGCCGCTCTCTCTCTCTCTTCTTTCTCTCTCGCTCTCTCAAGGAGTTCTCTCTTTCTTTAGTCAACCATCAAAGGAACCAAAAACAAGTCGTCTCTCTGTCTCTCTCTCTCTTCTCTCTCTCTCTCCTCTCTCTCTCTCTCTCTCTCTCTCTCTCTCACTCTCTCACCCACTCAATGTCTCTCCCTCTGTCTCTCCCTTTATCGGCTCTCTCCTCGTCTTCCACCTCCTACTCAGTATTTCCTTATCTGTTCTCGCCCTTCTCCATCACATTTCGTTCTCATTCTAATCACATTTTTTTAATTCTCCGCCTCGTGGCTATTGTTCCACCGAGCAGAGCCTTGGGTCTGCTTTTATAATGCGAGCATTCAACTTCATCATTTGTTTGGCTTTTTGTTTTGTTTGACAGGCTCCCCGGCGTTTGCTTTTAACAGGCTTTGTACGCAAATGGGCTGCAACGAACGTCCACGAATGGGGCTCCCCGCGCCCGTTGTGAAAATGATCGTGGATGCCTCTTTGATAGATACTGCTGCAGATGTGTAGCAGGGGAGCCATGTTGGAGAGGTCAGGGGAGGTGGCGAGGGATGAGGGACGCTGCAGCCCTCCCCTGTCTTACCGTGTCACATCCTATCTGGCTCAGGGTGACAACGCGCCGGAAAAGACCCCGCAACGACAGGAGCCGCGTCCCGTGGCGCATCACACACACACACACTCACACACAACACTTACTGAGAGACACACACACACACACACACACACAATGAGACACACGCAACACACACACAAATGAGACACCACGCACGCACACACAGACACACACACACACACACACACAATGAGACACACGCACGCCACGCACGCACACACACAATGAGACACACACACACACACACACACACACACCCACACACTGAGATACACTTAAGCACACCCACAACACCCACACACACACACCACACACTGAGACACACACACTCACTGACCTGAGACAAACACACACTGACACTGACACTACACAGACCACACACACCACACACACACACACACACACTGAGATACACTTAAGCAACCCACAAACACATCACAACCACAATGAGACACATGCAGCCACACACACACACACACACACACACACACACACAGACACACAATGAGACACACGCAGCACACACCAACACACACACACACATCAGCAATTGAGAACACAACGCACAGCACGCATACGCACTACACATCAATGAGACACACACACACACACACACACACACACACACACCCACACACTAGATACACGTTAAGCACACCCACACACAACCCACAGGCGACACACACACACACACAGCAATGAGACACACACAATGAGACACACGCACACACACACACACACACACACACACACACACACACACAGACACACACACACACAATGAGACACACGCACGCACACACACACATACACACACACACACACACTGAGATACACTTAAGCACGCCCACACACACCCACACCCACACACACACACACACTGAGACACACACACTCACTGACACTGAGACAAACACACACTGACACTGTGGCACACACACACACACACACACACACACAATCAATATTAAAGCCAATTCAAGCATACATTAGACATTAATGTCGAACTTACATCACATATTAAAGGCATACACGAGTGCGTGCATGCACATGCACACACACACACACACACACACACACACACACACACACACACACACACACACACACCCACACACCGCTGCTGTCACATTATGTTTCCCTCCGTGTCACCTCGGCCACCGGCCAGGCGTCCAGTAGGGACTCACCTCCTCAGCCAAGATGTCGCTCTCTGCTTTCAGAAAAACCTCCACAGGGCTCACGTCCGTCCGCCTCCCCCTCCTCTCCCCTCCCCTCCCCTCCCCTCTCCCCTCCTCTGGCCACAACACAGCCTTCTGGAGCCAGGGGGGTGGGGGGGGGGGGGGGGGAGGGGGGGCGGAGCCAGAACAGTTATAACTAGCTCCCAGCTTCCATGGGACCACTCCCCCTTCCCCTTGTGCTCCCAGTGTTCTCGAGAGCCGCTTATCTTCCCTTCCCTTCCCCTTTTCTCTCCCCTCTCGCCGCTCTCTCCGTGTTTCCGGGCCGGGCCGTTCGGGGAGGCGGCCATTATTGAATAAGGCATGAGTCATCTGCTGCACTGGCATTAGAGGCGTCGCTGTCGTGTCAATGCGATGGCACTGACTCACGAGGAGGGTTATATGGCTGATGTATGCATGCGCGCGTGTGTGTGTTGTGTGTGTGTGTGTGTGTGTGTGTGTGTGTGTGTGTGTGTGTGTGTGTGTGTAATGGGGCGGGGGAGAGTTATTATTGACTCCTCGTCGCAACTTGTGCACTGCAGCGTTTTTAATCGGAGGAGAAAGGAGGCGGAGGGGGAGGGTTTCGGGCGCGCGGCTCCTCGGGTTCCTTCCTGGCGGAGCCCGCCGAGAGCCCCCCCGGAGTGAAATGGGAACCGCCGGGTCTTCGGTGTCGGCTTCGGCGCGCCTCTGCCTCCGCATCTCCGGAGGAGGAGCGTCGTGAAAGGGCTTTTATACCAGAGAGAGAGAGAGAGAGCCGCGCGGGAACGTCAGGGATGTTGCTGCGGCGGGCACGTTGCATAACAAAGCAATGTCCTCTTCCACGTGTTTTTTTTTGGTGACTTTCTATGACACCCATGTCTATAATGTATTATTAACAAACCAACTGCATTCTAATCTGCTCAGAGCACTGTATAGTTATAGTTGTAAGAAATATTATAATTACTCGTGAATCCTTTTAGAGGAGCGAAAATCATTTTGTATATTTGAACCCTATACATATTGATAACGCTGTACAACAATAATCATAAGACATTATAAAGCAGTTTAAAATGGCTTATAACCTTCAGTACAGCACTTCACAATTTCCACTTACTGACATTCTTCTTTGCAGGGATGATAGTGTATTATACGTTTTCACATGTAATTCAATCGTCGTTTTATAATGCATTATAATCCCCGCTATATTGCATTAGAATGTGATTATATACTCTCAGTGGTCATTGAGTCTCTCTCTCTCCCTTATCACTTAAAGGTTGAAAGTTGAGACATACCAAGTTCTATTTTATGGCGTCACTTGTGTTGATAAATATTTCCATAAGAGTAACATACAGTATATAGCTTCTAGTAAAGTAGACATCTTTCCAACTATAATCTATCATTTGATCATCAAATTGTTTTGTTCAGACTATGGAATGAATAACTCAATTGTACAATGTTTTGTGTTGTTCTTGCATAGATGTATTTATTTTCACTTTACTTAAATCGAACAATGAAGTTCCCCTAAACAACGACCACTTATAGCGTATAACCAGCTTGTAATGCATCACGGCTGCCTGTTTTCCATTGCTTTCCACCTTGTCCATCTGTGAGGTCCTGTCCGTGTTTAACCACAGAATAACGCTGCGACCCAGACGAGAACTCACGACCTTTCACCCCATTACAAAACACCATCGCAGTCTGATGTGTACAGTCTGACCTGACGATCTTAAAATCCAGCCAGTGGATCCAGCCAGTGGGTTAACACTGGCTGTCACTCGAAATCTGAACAAATGCAATGTGTCTTTGTTCAATGTCAGATATCCTTGCAATACCAACGAGATGGAGGCACTTTCCAATTTGGAGACATGCCCTCCCCACATTACAATGTATTTCCAGATCAGTTAGAAATAACAAAAGAGATGGTGGGATTGCTGTTTTAGACTCCAGACCCAGTTCCCATTGTTCACTTGTTGTCTTTGGTTTTTGACAGCTGAAAATACAGGTCGTATTATTTCTCTATATATGCCCTCCAAAGCAACTACTACTTATGGTTTATTGACTCATTCTAGTATCTATTGGCTGTCACTAGATATTGACAGGATCATTTAAATTAGATTTTAACATTCATATAAACAAAAGGTGACACCAAAACAAATTTAATTCATAGGCTTACTTGACAGCTTTGAGCTAATTCAACACGTCACTCAAACATCTCTCGCCAACAGCGCTGCCACGAGGGTTGCGCATCGTAAATCTTTCAGTATGCTTATATTAATATCGCTGAAGCATTTCTGCATGTTCTTTGTAATACGACTTTGACTTTGCCAAGAAAAGAAAACGCATGTGAGTGTGAAAGCGCTTTCTAGATCACCTAACTTCACAGAAATCTAAGTTCTTGTGATGCGTGTTTTTCAAACCGGTTCGCTTCATGAAATGGTGAACCGCTTCACAATAGTATGCCTCTCATGCTCTAAACAGTGTGGTATACCCTCAAGGTCAAAAAGAGGTCATGTGAGAAAACATGAAACCATGGTTGAAGAACTTTGTTAAAGAGCTTCGTAGAAAGTGCAGTTTGTCGAAGGGCAGCGGGGGAAAAAGTAAATTACAGGTTTGCGAGGAAGCAATAGCTGGTCTTTAATAAGGCAGTATGCACAGCAAGAAAAACACATTCCTCTAAGATGATTAGTGGGAATGCTGGCAACTCTATAATGATGTTTTCAACTATTAACTAGCTGCTAAATCATTCCCCTTCCACTGAGTTTTCTCCCTTTTTCTTTGTTTGGAAATGTTAGAGGTTTACTAAGTTTTTCAACCATAACATCACAACCATAGGGGTGCCACGGTGACCCTCATAATGCTTAATACGCATCTGACTAAGTCATGATGTATCCACCTCTCGCCTTGATCCTGTCCCCACTGCATTGTTTCAGTGGGTCTTTAACAGTGTTCCGAACTCTGTTGTCACAACACATCTACACATCTTCTCAACACATCTATAGTCTTTTCCAGATGCTTTTTGAAAACAACTGATGTGGAACCATTGCTGAATAAGTCAAATTTACTCTAATTATAGACCAATACCCAATCTCCCTTTTATTTGCAAGACACTCGAAAAGGTGGTTTATATAATCAAATTAACTTCCCACCTGAAAACAAGAGTCTGGTAAAGTTTCTGTTGGGCTTCAGGTCTAATCAGATCACAGAGGCTACTCCCACTGAAATTGTCAGTGCCATCAGACTAAAGCCCTGATGCCAATAGGATCTCCGTTCTAGTTGTCTTTGGATTGAAGGGCAGAATTCCACATGATGAAACTGGGTTGGTTTCTCTGATTGCGTCCTAAGCTGGTCCCGTAAATATATTACAAGGAGATAATTCTATGTCAGTCTTGGGGGATGATTTATCAGAAGTATGATATACGCTTTGGTGATGTACAAGGAAGTTATCTCGTCCCTTTTCTATTCTCACTTGCACATGCTACCGCTTGCTGATATTATCAGAGCACTGTAACACTGTACAGCATACTGTTAAACTTCCACAGATATGCAGATGATACGCTCTTTTTAATCAAATGATACTAATGCTATTTGCTCCCTCACTAACTCTCTTGGTCAGTTGTCAATCAATGGATGAACATTTTAATGCCAAATGAGGACAAAACCGAAATCTGCTGACTTGCTTTTTAACGGGAAATCTACTGTTTACTACTTTATTGACCTTGCTTTTCAACTTAAAGGTGGAATCAAGCATCACACAAAGTTTTTTGACATAGGGTTCAGAAGGTTGCCAGATTGCCATGGCGGTAATCAATTGATGGAGTCAGAGGGGCAGAACAGGACAACTTTAGCCTCCACTGCAGAAAGTTTTGTGCCATCCAAACACTGTCCTCAAGGCAGTCCATAAGACTGTTTTGGATTACACGCGGTCATTTCTTTCAGGATAACAATAATCTGAGTGTCATCTGCATAGCAATGGAAGGAAATTATTATATTTTTTATGATTTGAGCAAGTGAAAGCATGTAAATTGAGAACAGAATTGGACCTAGGATGGAGCCCTGGTTCCCCTGTAGGAAGAGACTAGCTAGGGGAGAGGACACATTGCCTATGTTGACGGAGAAACTTTTTGCTGAGGTAGGATGTGAACTAGTGGCACCAACCCCCGTACTGGAAAGGGTCAGCTAAAATGTTGTGATCCACAGTATCGACAGTATCACTGCACTGATACTAAAAAGAATCAGACAGTCCCTGAAGTGGATAGAGATGAGCAGGTCATTTGACTCTTTCAACAAGGCAGACTCGGTACGATGGTAAGCCTAAACCTTTCCCAATATGGTATTTTAGTGTAGTTACATGGCAAAGTTGCATTTTTCTTATGGGGAGGGACTGGACACAGCTTGCTTTGAAGCAGGTTGGAAATGGTGCCAGCGACCAACTGTTGATTACTGTAAGAGACATTCTTCAGGAGAGCAGTGGGAAATGTAAGAACACAGGTTACACATTTCATGGAAGAAACAATGTTTATAATGGAGGGTAGCGTGATGGATTGGAAACTATTGAAACTAAAGTCGGATGAACAGACAGTGAACAGCTCAGTGGAATGTGAATGCATTCAACTTTGCTAATGAAAAATGTTCTTAGTTGATTGCTAGTACCGGGGGCGGGACAGATGACAGTTAATGGTACTGAGTTGGAGACGAGGAGTTGGAGATGTACAAACGATAAGACTAGGTCTATAGCCTAGCTTGTGATTAAGATATTCAACCAGATGCATACATTCACCCACAAGAGGCTTAGAGGGACAGGAAACATGAATATTAAAATGACCAAGAATCAGGACTCTATCAACATTAAAGTCCATTATTGTTGGCTGAGGATACACAAGATCAATTACAAGGGGATTGGGACCAGGCCGACTTGAATTAATTGCACCTCGAAACTGACTATATTTAAGTTTAAGAGTTTAATAAGCAGCAATGTTAAATGTTTCTTAAACACAGTGGCTCGACCCCTACAAGGTCTCAAGGCTAAGAGGTTACAATCAACAAATGGAGCAATCACACCAACGTTAAGTCAAGTTTCCATCACCAGTCCAATCCACTAGTGGTGAAAAAGTTATTAAATAAGAATAATCTTTTTGGAAAGAGATCCTTTTGACTGGGCCAGCAGGCTGTAGAAGACCACACCACAACACTTCACAGATAGTCTATGGGGTTGCCCGCAAGGTCGCATCCTGGTAACCAGGTCTGAGTCCAGGGTGATCAGTTGAAGAAAGGCGTAACTCCTCTCCAGGGAACACTGAATAAACAATGCGACCGGTTCAGGTCCAACATTGTGGAGCTGGAAAAGGTAAGCCGGTGACAAGTGAGAGAACGTGAGCAAGACTCCTCAGCTGAACCGAGGCACCTGCGCATGTACTCCGCCTCCTAACTTGTGTCTTCCAGTGCATAGCCGCAGAGCGGAGCATGTGTATGTTCCGATAGTTGGGGAAACGGTGAATAGTAAAAGATCCTTTCTTAGGGATCCGGAGTGCATAAGTCCACAATTATCCTGTTTGATTATCCTGTAGCGTCTGGTGGTCGTAGCTGACAGTGGTTTGCACCACACACACACATAAAGGAACAAACGGAGCAGAGGACAAATGGAAACAGGCAACGACAAGCAGCCGAAAAACAAAGAAAGGTGCAGCCGTCTCGGAGTTGTCACAATAATTGCAAATTACATAAACATACAGAACATTTTTGTGCTCTATATTTGGATCTTGCAGGGATATAGTTTCTTGTGCTGGAGGAAAAATCACAGTGAATTACCATGGTGACGTCCCTGCTTTAACACATCTATTTGAGTTCCAGCCATTCCTAACAGTCGCAGTCTAGTATACTGATGCACGCTATGGGCTAATAGGTGTGTACACACGGGCACTAGTATCAACATAGCAAAAAGCTGTGGGCCAGGATTGGACTCGTGTGGAACTTGCAAATAGACTATCAGTCTATTAACAACAAATAAGTATGGAGCTCAGGCGGAGACGGGGCGCAACTCTCCCGGCAGTATGCAAGGTGCGACCCTACACCTTCCCCGCGCTCCCACTCAGCATGCAGCACAGCATGCCTCTGCATCCCCCTTCCCTAGCATTCCCCTCGGTCATTAGTATTCCCGCCCACTGCCCCTCCCGCCCAACCCCCCCTTTTCCCAGATATTGATTTGACTCCAGAAATTAACGCTGCCTTTCTTCTCCAAGTGCTTCACCCGTCACGAACACCCCTCCTCCTCCTATTCCTCCTCCTCCTCCTCCTCCTCCTCCTCTTCACACATCTTATTTCTCTCCCCCCAAGACCCCCCCCCCCCCCACAATTTGCATCTTTTCTATCAAGGGTGCCGAGGTCCCACTTTTCTTGCCCCTCCCCGAATCCGTCCGTCCATGTATGGCCTCGCGCTCGTTCTCTGTGTCTCTCTGTGTGTCTCTCGCTCTCTCTCTCGCTCTCTTCCCGCCCTCTCTCTCTCTCCGGGTTAATGCAGCAGCATTGGTATTCCCGTGCTCAACACACAGGGTAGAGGATGGGGGGCTGTGCGCTGGGTCAAGTCCGCCTGCCTTTCATCCACTGCGCCTTTGAACAGATAAAGAGACTCTAATTGCATTTGCATAATCGGGCTAAGACAAAGTTACACATGCAACACACTTCACACAGAGGAGTACATCCAGACACACACACACACACACGCACGCACACGCACACACACACACATTACAGTGAAGAAAAACAAACCGCCTCATCGTCGACTGCAGAGTTTCAAATGCAACAGTTGCCTTGTTTTATTGGACACATGCGAAAGGCAGCTAATTGACAAGAAAATAGGTCTTTAACCGGTTATAAAGGCACGGCAAGGCAGACATGACGGCTGTATGAATCATTTTAATGACCCCACACACATTACAGCCACATGGTTAGACTGTGTCCGCCTTGAGTATTGCCAGGGCTCGCTTTTCTCGGCAAACCTCGTTTGAGCCGCGTACACGTCATCCCTCTCCGTGATGACAACACGCAGCACATGCTAACGCTATGGCCGCTCCACATGTTAAGCCACGTGCGCCAGTTGCGGCTTTCGGTTTTCCACACCTCCGGCGGTAGACCGAGTCCGCTCCCAAAAACAAACGGAATAAAAAATGAACACGAAGTTGCGCGCTCTCGTCTTGTTCACCTGTTTTGACGCGTGTCGGTTGGAGTTAATAGGGTGTTCGTTCTCTTTTTTGTTGTCGGTGTGAGTAGCGTGCGAATGTCTGGATTCAATTATTACTTGCTCTCCCCTCAATTATAGGTCAGGGGGAATTAGTAGAAGAGTGCTGTCCTTCAAATGAACTGACCTGTTAATGTTTGCATGCCCTCGCACTGCTCTAAGCTGTATTATTTGAACGTTTCTTCGCAGAATTGTGTTATAAAATCTATTAAATTGATAATTGAAGTTGTTCAACCGTATGTGTATAGAATTCTCAATGGTCCTTAGGAATATGTTCATTGCATTGAAACTGCTGAGGTCACAGTTGCAACCCCTAATGCAGTGTCTGTTGTGAAACCCAATTAATATTCCATTCAGAACTCCCCTCTCGCTGGCGTCTACGTCCCTTCTCAGGTGCAGAAGTGTCCTCTGTTACCTACAGCCTGTTAACTGTGTTATCCATCATGTTGTCCATCATGTTGTCCATGTTTAAGCTGTATTTTCATTTTGAAATCACCGCTCCAATGGTGTATGTAATATAAACTTGCCTGACGGCGACAAAGACGCAGTATTTTTTGTTTTCGGGGGGAAACGGTTAGTTAAGGGTTGTGCTGCCAAAGCAATCGGCGGCTTTTTTTTTTTAGGAAACAATCTGGCGGATATGCAATTGGATAAAACTTTTTCAAGGGGAATTCTTGGCCATATCTTAATCCAAAGATAATTATCGTCGTACAGTATTGTGGCACAGTTTCCGATTTGTATTTTGTATTAAAGGGCAACGATTTCGTGTTGTCCTCGGAAGTAGGCCTGCGTTTGACTGCCATAGTAATGACTGGCTCAGCCTTCAGCATAAGCCTCTGCACCTGGGAAACCCTCACCTGCATCCCTAACGCCTCGCCGTGACATCACACCTGGCAGCTCATCAGACACACGGATTCACCAGCAATTGGTCGACGCGTTAAATCAGGAAAAATTCCGAATGTCCAGCTTCTACTGGTTGTGTGAATGAGCGAACGTTCTACTGGTTGTGTGAATGAGCGAACCTTCTACTGGTTGTGTGAATGAGCGAACCTTCTACTGCTTGTGTGAATGAGTGAACATTTCACTCATTCACAGAACCACAGTCAGGCAGGAAAGTCCATATTGTAAGTCTTCAATAAGACCCTTTCTTTAATATCTGGTCCTTGTACACGGCTGGACACAATAGGAAACAACATGACGGGCGGGTGGATGTGATAAGTCACCATAAGATAACGCAGAATAAGAATAAGATGACACGAAAGTGCAGAAGTAGAACACTGTAACCAGACACAGACGCACAACCCTAAGCGTGGCGTTCCTTGGACAAGAATGAAATGAGATGCCACCGTTGCTTTCCTGCCCGGTGGTGCGCTGCCGGTGGGGTTTCTACCAGACATTTGTCAGAGAAAAAGGCGTTCAATTAACGCTGGAAGCCAGTGGCGCAAAGCTGGGCCTGTATCTGTTTGGGGGCACATAACTCTGGTGTGCATGTGCTGCTGATGCACGGGTGGAAACAAGCAGCGTGTGTGTGTGTGTGTGTGTGTGTGTGTGTGTGTGTCTGGAGGGGCACTTGCTGTGTCGGTGTGTGTGTGTGTGTGTGTTGTGTGTGTGTGTGTGTGTGTGTGTGTGTGTGTGTGTGTGTGTGTGTGTGTGTGTGTGTGCGGGTGCGTACCTTGCACCTCCACAGGGCCGGCAACGCAAGGGTATGTTTGTCTTTCTCCCCCACCCCGACAACAACTCACAAAACTGAACCATTGTGACAAGCACTTACCACCCAAACCCGCCTACCTCTCTCTCTCTCTCTCTCTCTCTCTCTCTCTCTCTCTCTCTCTCTCAAGTGAACATTCTACTGGTTGTGTGAATGAGTGAACATTCTACTGGTTGTGAACCTTCTACTCATTGTGTGAATGAGTGAACGTTCTACTGGTTGTGAACCTTCGACTGGTTGTGTAAATGAGTGAACCTTCTACTGGTTGTGTGAATGAGTGAACATTCTACTGGTTGTGAACCTTCGACTGGTTGTGTAAATGAGTAAACCTTCTACTTGTTGTGTGAACGAGTGAACATTCTACTGGGTTGTTGTGAATGGTTTGTTGACCAATACTTCAGTTTGCAACAGTTTGCAGACACACGGGCAAACTTAAGAAAGTTTCCACACAAAAAAATCAGCTGAATGAAAAAGATGTACTTTTTTTTAATTGCCATTTGAATGTGTACAGCTGTGCCGCCACCCGCACTGCCATTCCTCCCTGCGTTTCTTTGCCGCCATCGTCTGCAACGCACGTTCGCCTTTTTTTTGTCCTCGGCTTTTCAGCAGAGTCACGCTCCCTTACTCCCCCCCCCTCCCCCCCTCCCCCCAGCACTGCTGCACCCTTCCTCCCTCACGCCCTCTTCCTCTTCCCCTTCTTGCCCGCGCTTCTGCCGCCTTTCAGCCACGTGTGTCCTGTTCTCCTCCCCCCGCCATTCACCCGTCTCGTGCCCATCTTCCCTTCCATCTTCCTCCCGCGCGCCCAAAACCTGCCGTTCCCACCCACCCCACCCACCCACACCCACACCCACACCCACCTGCGCCGAGCGATCGCGCTTTCGGGCTCACGGGGGTTGGAATCTGCCGGAATCTTTGCTTGCCGAGCCGAGCCGTTCCTGAATGAATGACGGGCACGTGGAAGATATATGACACACACATATGGGGCACGTGTGTGTGTGTGTCAGCGATGAGGGGGGAGGAAAGGGTGAGGGAGAGGGGGAGGTGGGCGTCGCCAGGCGCCAAGCGTCTTACCCATCCGCTCGAATTATATGCACGCATATAACATATAACGTCTCTTTCCTCTTTCCTGTGTGACATTTTCACACTCCCCAGCGCGATAGTTTTGGAAAGAAAGGGAAGTTTGGGCATGGGTTGGCATTAAGGTTGTTGGGTGCTGTGGTTTTTTTTTTTTTTTACCAGTGGAAGACAGAGAAACAGCTGAAGGGGAGGTTGTGCTAAAGGAATCAGAGCATCGCACTCAACCCGGGCCCTTCATAGTGCCGGTGGAGCAGCGGCATATCAAGATGAAATAATGAAATAATGGAGGCAAGGAACCAGAATGCAATGGGGTCAGACTCCCTGCCTGCCTGCCTCCCACGCTGTCGCCCGCAGCGCCGAATCCCAGCTCTGAAACACTTGTTTGTTTCCTGTTCCTTATCGCTGGAACATTTCCGCACATAAAGCCCTTCCATTGGAACCAGAGGGACACACACACGCGCACGCACGCACACACACACACACACACGCACACACACACACCACACACACACACACACACACGCACGCACGCACGCACACACACACACATACACACACACACAAAGCAAACCGTGACAGAGAAGCAACAGGGTTGTTTTTTTTACTCGTGTACTTTGCACCACTATTGTGAAACGGTGTGTGTGTGTGTGTTTTTTAGGACCTAATTTTAGACCCAAGTATGGAGCATGCATGGTGTCCAACCACTCCTCCTATGGCATGCGCATAAAATCAATGATGCTAATAATGTGAAAAAATGTCATTAGCCCCTTGACCTTAAATGACCCCCTGTCCCTTGACAAACATTGGGCCTCCTTCCCCACACAGACACACATGGATGTACACATACATACACATATATAACATAGAGTAAATGTATTGAATAAAATGTATTTAAAATGTATAAAAAAACACACACGCACATGTACATACACACATATATGTTGTATATACATGTGCTACATATACAAAAATAACAAAACAACAAAATAACAAAAGTTATATATATATATATATATATATATATATATATATACACACACACACTCACATACACTCATGTTTGCACACACCCTCAGGGGCCTGAAACACAATTAGCTTGGAATGCAGGCTACATATATACGGTAATGGCTGTACTGTGTCACTGTCAGACGCGTTAGCTCTGGACAAACACAGCAGCAGCGGCGGCGAACCCGCAGGTTGAGAAAATACTCGGGGTCACACGGAGTGGCCGCGGCGTTGTGGCGGCCGCGGCGTTGAGGCGGCCACGGCGTTGTGGCGGCCGCGGCGTTGAGGCGACTCGCCGGTCCATGTTGACTTACCTCTCACCGTGCCTTTTCATGAGCGTGCTTGACAGGATACAGTAAACAGTTTGGTGTGGCTCAGTGTGTGTGTGTGTGTATTTCAAAAGAGAGCATTTTTATAGAATGTCTAGAATATCCTACGCATTTTTTTCTCACTCTGCCACTTCTTCCACACAATGGAAGAATACATCAGTTTAGAAAGAAAATAAGTTCACAAAACTAGAAAATTCTGATTTGGACTGGCAATGTTGAACTCACAATAGTAGGTTTAATTGGGGGGGGGGGGGGGGGTAAGAAGTAAGAAGGGTTGTTAAACTTAGCAACACATTTGCCAGGTCTACCACCCCAGCTGTGATGCAAAGCACAGCCGAATAGACAACCCTGCATAGCCAGCTATCTCTTTTTGCATACAATCATAATATGAACTCTCAGACCTTCCATAGGGTGAGAGGATTGACTTGGAACGTGGTATTGTGTTGCAATGACACTTTTCTCTCATCGCCTCTCTCTCTCTCTCTCTCTCCTCTCTCTCTCTCTCTCTCTCTCTTTGCCTCTTTCTTTTTCTCTCTTCCTCTAGCTCTCTCTCCCTCGCTCTCCATCTCTGCCCCTCTCTCTCTCTCTCTCTCTCTCTCTCTCTCTCTCTCTCTCTCTCTCTTTCTCTCTCTCTCTCTCTCTCTCTCTCTCTCTCTCTCTCTCTCTCTCTGCCCCTCTCTCTCTCTCTCTCTCGGCCAGTGCATTATGCCCTATGACAGTATGCAGTCTGTAGAAATCGGATCAATACGGTTGCATTAACATTTCAACCCACCAGTCGGAACAGTAGAATAGTTTAACCTGCCAGACGCCTCCCTTGTGACCGCTTAGCAAAATGGAGCAATACAGGCCTGGGAAAATAAACCTTATTTTATACAGATATGTGCACACATGTTTTATTTTGAGTCGGTGCAACACAAAAAAACCCCAGTTTTTCACATTGTGGCAGTACAAGCCTGAGAGAAATTTGGATGGAGATGCATCCAAATAAAGCATGTTATTCAATGGCATTGGACGACCACTTAAAGTGAGAGATGCGTGTTGTGATATTTTACTGACGTGAAAGGAATAATACCACACTGTAGCAATGCTCTGTTAAAAGCATTGTAAAATGTTATTGAATTAAAAGTATTAGCATCAAAATATACTTACAGTACCAAACGCATGAGTTCTTGTCATGCAGAATGGCCCATTTCAAAACAATACTTTTGGATATTAATGATATTAATAATATTATTGGATTATACATTGATGCATTATGTGTTCATCACGTTCCTGTTGCAGCTGGTAATTATGAAGCAATATAGCTTTGCTAGTATAATAATTAAAAATTGATTTATTGATTATATGTTGTATTGTTAATTTGTATTGTTAATTTCAATCTGCAAAGTAACTAGTAACTTAAGATGTCAGGTAGATGTACTGGAGTAAAAAGTACAACATTTGTCTCTCAGATCTAGTGGAGTAGTAGAAGTATAAAGTATCAGCAAATAGAAATACTCAAGTAAAGTACAAGTACCCTGAAATTTGTACTTAAATACAGTACCCGAGTAAATGTACTTAATTTCCGCCGCTGATTGGACTCCCAGCGTATTGAATTTCCTTCAGTGTTAATAAAAATGTATTTTCTGATCTTATCTTATCTCTTGTTCCATGACTGGTGAGTTGCAGAGTGTCTGAAGGAAGGGCTGTCAACAGACCCCCACAATATCACCACGTCTCTGAAACAAGCACATGTTCTGGTCTTCGCGGGACCGCGGTGTGTCAGTGACCTCCGGTGAAGTGGAGCAGTTCAGAGGAACGTCTGGAGACGCAGATGGCAGGAGATACAATAATTCCCATTGGAGATCTCTCCAGCGCTCCTTAAGTTGTTGTTGTGTGATGAGGTCAGTGGGCTGTTTACTGTGACTCTTACTTGGTCTGCTCTCTGGTAGTCTGGCTTCAAGTCAGTCGAGGACAGAAAAAAAAATGTCAGGGCTCGGCAATTTGGCCAAAAAAGCATGTATTCTGGCAATTCATTAAATAAATTGTAGAAAATAACAAACGCCTGTTTTTGTATACTCCTGTTTGAATTAAAAACTCGACAAACTAAAGGTGCTGACTATTTTCCCAATTTTAATAAGAACTTAAATGCAAACACTAAAACACATTTTCAGAAAAGTCAGTTTACTGTAATGCAGCCTTTACATCCAGGTGAAGGCAACACGATATCGATATTATCGATATTACAATATCCAAAATCTTGGACGATATACTGTATATGTAGTCTCTTATCACATATCTACTGTATACATTGGCCAGCCTTAGTGAAAGTGGAAAGGAACAACCTGATACTGTAAGATAACTTTTTGTTAACAATTGTATAGCATGTATGCATTGGATGACAGAAATGTTTCACAGGCAGCAGTGCACTGACTCAGACGGTAGATCTTTGGAGACACAACCGCATGTTTGCTGTGGTTTTGATCGCTGGCTTCCTGCTAGCCAAGTGTCGAGGAGGTGCCCTTTGGCAAGACGCCGAACCCTAACTGCTCCCAACCGTACATTAACATAGAGTCGCAATTACCTTTCTCAGTTGAGCGTGCCAAACATAGGCGAAGCTCGAAGTAAAGTGTTGACGTTGAGTTAAACCAGAGCTCATTCAGAGTTTATTAGTGAATGGCACCGCTGAGATTTACGTGACACGTCGGATAAACTGAAAAACGTGGGCCGGGCGTGACTACCTACGGAAGCCCCGGAGTGGCCGTCGAGAGAAAAACAAATACATCAAGGCCACCGTTCTACTAAATTGAGCGCTCAAATTACTATTGCGTGCGCACAGGATACAATTCGTTCCCACTTTATGGTTAGTTCGTTACCATGTTTTTCTTAATTCGTTCCCACGTTTTTCTGAATTCGTTCCCACGTTTTGGCTAATTTGTGTGCACAAATGAAATGTTTTGGCAGCGCGTGCACACATCATTCATTCCAGCCGCCACCTGCTGAAGGAACGTGTCGTTGTGAGATGGCAATGGATACTCTTTAATTAAGCTTTACTTTAGCTTGGGAATGACTTATCATGCTGACAACACTTGTTTTGCAAGGAATTATTGTTCGTAAAAAGGCAATTCACAAGAATATTGAGAGCTTGTGGAGTGTATCGTCGGCAATAAGTCAACTTTGGTGATGTCGACTTTGCCCACCAAATATAACTCGCAGTCATCGTCGATCTGACATGGGCTAAGCCCTCTTATGGTCCTATAAGCCCATAAGACCAAGCCCAAACGGCTACGCCTACATGAAATAGAACGTCATATTAACTATGTGCTATACACGGAAAAACCATGCTTATTGTGTAAATCATCATAAGAACTAACCTGCACCTTTATTTCATTATTATCCATGTGTATTTCACATTGACGTCCCAGAAGTGACCATTAGACCAAATTAGCATTTAACACTCATCTGCCAATTAAGATCAAACTTATTCCAACCTTACAATAGGCCTAGGTAAGCGATAATTGACTTGACTAAACCAAAAACCGTCTTAACACACGTTCCAATGTGACCAAAATAGGTCACATTCATTCAAAACAGGTCAAGGCAATACGTCAAAAAGATTTATTAAAAACAAGACAGAACAAACCACACCGGCAGAGCAGCAGAACACATGTATTGTACTTCATTAAAACAATGACGTCCAAATGGAGACATTCCAGCAGCATGACTCCGCCCGCTCCGGCTGCACCGGGGTTCAAATGAAGCACCGCAGGCAAGCCATTTTTCCAAAACGTGGGAACGAATGAACAAAAAAGGGGGAAATAACCGTATCTTGTGGGCACGCAATAGTATTTTGAGTGCTCAAATTAGTAAAACATGGCCTCAATGTATTTGTTTTCTCTCTCTCTATGGCCATTCGTAATTCGTAATTACCTTTTTTGGGTTCATGAGTTTATTTATGTTTTTGCATCAGCATATTGAGCCCTTGATGAGACTGTTGAGACGACGCATCAAACATGTCTACAGGTATATATATATCTTTCTAATTTAATGTTCCCAAGAACTCTCACTCAATGCTCCCACAGACGCATTCCACATTGAGTCGACATACGGCACAGAGAATCATATTCAGATATAATTGGGCGGAATTGAAATAATTGGTGAATTATTTAGCAAACTCCAAATTAATGAATATAATTTAAACGGCCATTTAATTTACTGGCCAATTCTGCCAGTCGTGTTTTCACTGCTAAATGCGAGGGTTCGAAAATATGCAAATATAAATTACTTATGTTATTATCTGATGAAATACCGATGTGTTTACTTCAACTAAAGTCGTATTTAAAACACCTACGCTAACTGTGAACACAGTTACAGTACATGTCATTCATCAAACGTCTGTATTTACATTATTTTGGAGTGATTGCTAAGATTAATAAAATGGGAAGACAAACGACCAGTATTTAGGCTATTTGAAAATAGAATTTCTAAATATAATGCATATAATTATAGAAAATCTCAATAGAGCTAGTCTAGGCTACTTTTTATGCTTAGGTTTTGTATTCAGTAGATTGCTTTGGTTGGTTGGCCATCTTGAGCAGAAGTATAACCCCCCGTCTCATCCTATTTTTAGCTAATTGCATTTTTCTTCTGACTGTTGCTGACAGTCAACCGACACACTCTTCTCTAGTAACTAACGGAAGTGTCTGATGTGAAGACAGTCTAACTATGGACTGTGGAGCGGGCGTGCCATGGTTTCTGTGAAGCTGTGTTGATCTTGCCGTTGGAATATCATGTGGGCAGCTAAAGGTGTTAATGTGTGCTTTTGGACACACACATACACATACCCACACACACACACACACACACACACACACACACACACATGACCGTAGCCAGGGTCCAATTTACTTCCTGGCAATAAGATCGAATGAATGAATGAATGAATCGAATGAATTGCTTTTACATGCTAACGCATTTTGAAATACACAGTTTTATAGCGTTAGTTGGCTTTTTTGGTACATAAAAACACCTATTGCCTGTATTTCTAGGGATTCAGTGTTGTCATTATATTGGATTGGCCTGTAGCTCAGCCCCTGATCGCTCAAAAATCCCTGCCGCCCTGATGGACGAACATTTCTGAAACTTGGTACATAGGCCTCATTTGGCATTCCGGACATTTTTTGCCTCTTGCACCCGTACGGCCTGTCTGGATTTCTCTGTACACGTAAAGTTTTGGGAAAATTTAAAAAGATCTTCAAAATCTTCTTCTAAATAGCCACCATTCCAGATGACACCAAATTTGGTACGGATGTCTATGGACCTGCCTCACCCCAAACGTTATTTGTAATTTTGATAGAATAAAAGACGGCCAACTTCCAACTTTGCGGAAATCAACATATTGTTTTCAGAATGAGCCAGGGCCTTGAAACTAGGAAGGCATATAGAGGCCATGACATGCTCCGCAAATCACTAGAAAAGGTGGATGAGTCAGGGGTGCACGTGGGCAGGTAAATACCCATCGAGCTTATTTTAGTTTTCATTTTGCTTTATTTTGGAAACAAGTCCGGACCTCGGTGACCTCTTAGCTGGCTATGGACCAGGCACCCCCACACACAAACACACACACGCACGCACACACACACACACACACACACCACACACACACACATTCACCCCCCCCCCCCCCACCCACACACACACACACACACACACACGCACACACACACACCATATGAATACATGAATACCCCGGTGGCTGGCCTATGTAATGGGCGAGTGTCAGGGGGAGCAGATTAGATGTAATAGAGTCCTATGGGCCGCGGTGGTGCTCTGTGATATAGTGGATGGCTCTGTCACTCTGACAGACATCTTATGGCACCGTGGCCAGAACAGAGGAGGAGGAGGTGGGAGGCGGAGGCGGAGGCGGGGGCGGAGGTAGGAGCGGATGAGAGTGATGGATGCTACCCTTCTCCCGGCTGTAAGGAATGAGGGATCCTTGCATATCCATCACCCTGGGAGGGGGTGGGGAGAGGGGACGAGGGGGAGGAGAAGATGTGTGTGTGTGTGTGTGTGTGTGTGTGTGTGTGTGTGTGTGTGTGTGTGTGTGTGTGTGTGTGTGTGTGTGTGTGTGTGTGTGTGTGTGTGTGTAGGTGGTTGGGTGGGGTGGGGAGGGGGTGGGGGGAGGGGGGGCAGCGAGGGAAGAGGGAGAAACCGCTCAGCGAAGGCAGGCACATCCTGGGTTATTGTCGTCTCCACTCAGCTTGTGGGTAGTCCCAGAGTTAATGGAAAGCCCTTATTCCACCCCCACCTCCTCCAATTTCTCTCTCTCTCTCTCTCTCTCTCTCTCTCTCTCTCTCGCTCTCTCTCTCTGTCTGTCACACACAGGGCCCACCTGAGTGACATCCTTAGCTGTCTCCTACCGTGTCCGCAAGCAGCTCTGGGGATGCAACCCATCCGACACGGACAAGCGGTTCCACCCCGGCCGTGAGAAGAAAAAAAGCGACTCGCCGGACAAAGGACTCGAGCTGCCGCCCTGGCGAGATAAAAAGAGAGGCGAGATGAAATGCCCACACGAACGTGACGGCGAAGACGGCGGTGCTCCGAGGTCTGCGCATCTGCCGTCCAAACCCAGCGTCGCCAGATAGAAGCGCTTGGCTGGAATCAAAGGAAACCAGTCACGATAGCGCCGATGTGAAACATATCTGTGTTCTGTCTGCATAAATGATGTACAATATGTACATCAAGGTCCAAGCCAATAAGTCATCGAGAAGCAATGTATGTATGTATATGCAAAATGAATATGGTGTTCGTCAATATATTGTTTAGAAAATGTGGGCCTGAAATCGGGCTGATGGATCAGACAGCTTACTTTATTTAACAGAAAGCAATTTAAAAAGAGGATTGGGTGTCAAAGAGGAACGTCACCATGTTGAAATGACCTCACTATACATTATGTATTGCGGTTTACGCCATTTCAACATGGTTGCGTTCGTGTTTGACGTTTATTTCCTAACTTCTCAATGACTACTGCACCTTTAACTATCCCAAGTGAATATGCCTCTCAAATTGTACAATATATATATAAACCAAACACTGAATACAATTACTGTGCGTTCTTGTGTCTGAGACGCATCACCGTGAACTCAGAGTGTCTCAACAGCTCGATTTGTTATTATTCGTTTGTTCCGATGTCTATAATTAAAAAGGTTAATGAAGGTTGAGATAGAAGTTCACGGTTGTGAATTTAGTTTGACAATATTTGCTTGCAAAACAGAATAGCTCGTTGAAAAAAGTGTTTTGCTAATATGAAGGACATTGTCGAGTACTCGGGAGGAATATGTCTGAAGGTTTGTCCGATGTGTCAACAAGATTATTATAAACTAAATCGACTCTCAATGAGCTGTTGCGATTAGGAAGCAAAAAATGGGGAATATTGAATATTGAAGTTAGCCATACAAGAAGAGTATAGAAAAGAAGATATAAGGATTATATTGAAAATATTATATAAATATTCCCAGCACTCACACCACTTGCAAATAAAAATAAATGAATAAATAAAAGTTATGTAAGAATATATAAGCACACCACGCCATGGACTGTCCTGCTCCAATGTGGAAATTGTCGGAGCTGTGGTGGAGTGTGACCTCGCAGGGGTCGGCCCTCTCGTGCGTGTACCAAGCACTGGCCGTCACATACATACACACACACATACACACACACATACTGTACATACATACATACACGCATACAGTACATACATACATACATACATACATACATACATACATACATACATACATACATACATACATACACACATACATACACACATACATACATACATACATACATACATACATACATACATACATACATACACATACATACATACATACATACACATACATACATACATACATACATACATACATAACATACACATACATACATACATACATACATACATACATACATACATACATACACACATCACATACATACATACATCACACATACACATCACATACATCACATACATACATACATACATACATACATACATCACTACATACATACATACATACATACATACATACATACATACATACATACATCACTACATACATACATACATACATACATACAGTACATACATACATACATATACATACATACATACATCACATACATACATACATACATACATACATACATACATACATACATACATACATACATACATACATACATACATACATACATACATACATACATACATACATACATACATACATACATACACACATACATACATACAACATTCCATGGGCTTCGACAACCGTGAAGCGAGCGAGGAGTAACGGTCAGCTCTTGGGCACGGCGGTTTTCTGTGCGTGTTTTCTTCTTGCGGTGGTTTTTCTGGTTTTTTTCAGCGCAGATGTCAATGTCAAACAGTACAGTCGGAGAGTTTAATCTCTAAACTCCAAAAGCAACCCTCCGTCGTTCCAGTCAGCAAACCCTGCTAAGCCGTCCGATTACACGACGGCCTCGGGAGAAGACGGAACATGTGGAAGAATTCCTTTTAAAGTCGTCCAAAAAAAAAATAACGCGAATACACAGCGCTGGGCCACGCACAATTTATTTACATATGGAACAGCAGATCATTACAAATAGTGTCCCTTAGGCTTTAATTAAAATGTCAGCGCGTTCCATCCCCTCTGCACACAGTTCAGGATGCGGTTCTGCTGTGTACACACTCACCCTCCAGTCTCATCACGCCGTGGACCGAAGAAAAACCTGCTTCTAACCGACAGGGACAGATTTAATTACGTACATGCGGGGCGGGCGGGGGAGAGAAATATAAAAAGACGATTATTCCGTGTAGCAAACAAACAAAAAAAATCTTTGGTTCATCTCCTCCGATCCGACTTCCTTTTGTCCTGTTTCTTTTTTTTTCTGTCCTCTTATTTACAGTCTAGTGGGACATGGAGTGATGTGCTGTATTACTGTTTGGATCATCGCTGTTGTGGGGACTGCTGATGGATTTTGAGGATACTCCCTACCGGGTGCCGTCCATTCAGCCAGGATTAGGGGAGAGAAAAGCCCTGCGACTGGAGCCCGGGAGAACACAATGCACCGGGCCGGAGGGGAGACCCCCCCATGTGCTGCCAACCACCGAGAACCTCTGTGTGTGTGTGTGTGCGCGTACATGCATGTGTGTGTGTGTGTGTGTGTGTGTGTGTGCAACTATGTGTGTGCATCTGTGTGTGTGTGTGCAACTGTGTGTGTGTGTGCAACTGTGTGTGTGTGTGTGTGTGCAGGTGTGAGGTGTGCACACGTATGTGTGTGTCTGCATGTGTAGTTGTGTGTGTGTGTGTGTGTGGATGTCTGGGTTTGAGTGTGTGTGTGTGTGTGTGTGTGCATGCCTGGGTTAAAGTGTGTGTGTTTGTCTGTGTGAGTGTGCGTGTGTGTGAGTTTGTGCCTTTGTGTGCACACAAGTGTGTGTGTGTGTGTGCGTTTGTGTGTGTGTGCGTGTGTGTGTGTGTGTTTATTACGCTCTGTCTTCATATTTGTGGATTTCAGAGTGTTTGCGTAAGTTTGCATGTGTTTGCTTTTGCAGTGAAAATTGCTTCAATTATAGAATGAGCAGGGGACCGAACAGAAAGTAAAATACAGCAAAAATATAAATTTTCTTCTTACATCGACCAAAATGTTTCCACGGTATTCATGATGTCGAAGAAACTGCCTACAAAAGCACTAATGCACGAATATATAAAATATACTGTATATATATAAAATATATATATAAATGCTTGTGACTTGAAGTGACCTTTCAGAGATGAGTGGTCTGACTCTGAATGTGAGGAGGTAGCGCCTCAGTGCTACAAAGACCCGGACCGAGACACACACTCTCTCACACACACACCACACTGGCTGGTGTTGTCAAACACACCCCAGGTTACCATGCGACAAACAACAACCCATGTTTTCCACCTGCACTGTACACAGCGTAACATTATCCTGTCTGACCTTCTCGAGCTGGCTAATTCATATATCCAATAACGATATGAATCTTAATTTGTCTGCGATGCAAAAATTATTCTTATTTTACCTCCAGATCCAAGGTTGCCTGTATCAACTGGTAGGCTGGAGAGGCCCGGCTCGCCCACATGTGATGTCACCAAGGGCAAAACGGCAAAATGGCTCCCAACAACTCATTAACCTTGCACCTGGTGGTAAAATAGATACCCTTTAAATGTTATCTTCCCTAATTAGATTCCTTCACCTCAATGGCGACTGCATTGCTGGTCCGTACAGCAGCCTGCAAATCCTCATTATTAGCCATGGAAGGTGTTTGAATAGTGAATGGAGGAATGCTGAATGCGTGCACATTTTGGTTTGGAGGTATCGGGGGGGTCACACCGCACCTGTCCTGTCTCTTGTTGGAGTGGGCCGACTCCAATGTAACACACGGGGGCCGAGAAACCGGGAAGTAAGACGTGATGGCAGGTTAGCAAACGCATATTGCTGCGCTCTCCCGAGGGAGACGGCCGCAGGCGCGTACGTCTGGAGGACGACGCTGATATGATTAACATTGAGCCTCACGATGGTCACAATAGTATTGATTGATAGGGATCATTATCATCCGTGATAGTTGGGATATCGCTCGCTCTACAGGGTGTACAGGGTATCATCTTGTAGTTTTGCAGATTCATATTTCCCTAATATAATAACATTGTACCAGTGGCTGAGATGTCCTACCTTTCCTGTCTGTTTTTCTTGTCTTGTCTTTTTTGCTTCCAATCATCATTAACATAATCAGCTGTTATCGGCTGATCAGCCTCCTGCATTAGCGCTTCATTAATCAATGACTGCATCAGTTGGCTGGTGTTCACCACAACATCCAATCACGTTCCACTGAAAACAAGGGCAGTGTGTGTGTGTGTGTGTGTGTGTGTGTGTGTGTGTGTGTGTGTGTGTGTGTGTGTGTGTGTGTGTGTGTGTGTATGTTGAGAGAGAGAGAATTGATAATTTACGCTGCATTTTAACAGCATGTGGCAAACCCCCTCAACCATTTATTTATGATTTCATATTTTTCATATCTTATATGCCATCTGGATCTGCCAGAAGCTGATACTTTATGGTGTATTCCCACTTCAAAATCTAAATCTCTCTTCTGATCTATCAGATATAGTGTATATTGTATATGTACTAAATAAAAACTAGAAGTAAATCTTCAGACTTTATCATAATGCCCCATCTTCATACAGAATCGGAGAATCATGGGGAATATGTATGTCCACTGGGACACTTGCATAGCGCCTTAGAGCTCGGCTGCTTTGGTGAATGACCAACGACCCACCAGTACAGACTACTTCCTCTGGAGTGGCTCATACTGAAAGGAGCTGTTCGCCAGAAATAAGCCATAATACAGTTGATCAAAGCACTAGAGTAGGTCTACTCAACGGGCGGCACGCAGAACAGAACATTTGGACCCGGCCCGCAGACGCTTTATTAGAACATAAAGAATCAGAATCAAGATTCCCTGCGGAAAAAGCTGTTTCTGGGCAAGAAGGACGGCCAATTCAATGTCCTCAAATAGGGAATGTTTTATGCGCTTCGTCCCGACCCCCACGGCCGGCCCATGACCCTGCATACGCTCTCTGTGCACGAAAAGTTTTGAGAGCTAAAAAAAAAAGGTTTTGAAACCAAAGGACCCGTGAAACATCTCGTGGGTAACGTGGGCGATGAGAAGGCCCTGCATCACGCATCACTCCAAACTTCAACTTCAACATGTCTGATGGGGTCGGCTGCTGGCTGAATGCGAGTGCAGAGCCTCTTTGTGCGTTAGCAACAAAGGGGAGCTGGCCTGGCCCTGTCTGGAGTAAAGGCCTCCCTCCTTGTTGCAGGGATTCTTTAAACAAAAATAGATAAAAAACAAAATTAAAAAAGCAGACCGATTCTGAAACAGCACAAGACAATGCGTGCTGTCCTTGAAGATGCAGTGACAATGAGAAGGTCAAGAAGAACATTTCATCCGTCCGAAGAATACGGCACAACAAATGTATTCCAAACCCTTTTGGAAAAGTTGTGTCGGACTGTTTTTGGACTTAATAACATAATCACTTTTTTGTAGATTGATTTATGGCTGAGGCCATTCATGTATAAATATTTATTGAATATTTTTTATTTGAATAACGAATTCAACGAATAATACAAGTAGCCTACTTGTTACAGACTTTTACAAGTTTAATGTTAAAAGGTTCAATGTTTTTCGCTCTGCCGCGTTAATTAAATGTGTTTTGAGCTCACCTGTCGAGGTGAAATGTTTGATTGAAATAAAAGGACGCACAAAGAATGACAGAGGTTATAACAGAGGTCATTTATACTTTACTTTGAAATAAACACAGGTCAATGTTTATTTGTCTTTTTAAAAAAAGAACCGGGACATACGCACATCAAGGTCGTCGCTATAGGAGTTTAGATGGTAATGTCGTATGTTTCCCTGCAAGCTGCTCAAGTAGCTGTGCATTGTGTAGATGTCTCTTCATGGGGGTTTCCCTGGTGGGTTTGGGGGTTTTGTGCTGAAGGCACTGAAGTGGTGGTGTGATGCCATGGACACCTTGAGATAGAGAGAAGAGAGAGAGAGAGAGAGAGAGAGAGAGAGAGAGAGAGAGAGAGAGAGAGAGAGAGAGAGAGAGAGAGAGAGAGAGAGAGAGAGAGAGAAAGAGACACAGAGAGAGAGGGACATAGAGGGAGAGACAGAGAGAGAGAAAGACTGAGAGACAAAGAGAGAGACAGAGAGAGAGAGACAGAGAGAGAGAGTAAGAGACAGAGAGCGATACACAGAGAGTGAGAGAGACAGAGAGAGAGAGACAGAGAGACAGAGTAAGAGACAGAGAGCGATACACAGAGAGTGAGAGACAGAGAGAGAGAGAGACAGAGAGAGAGAGACAGAGAGACAGAGTAAGAGACAGAGAGCGATACACAGAGAGTGAGAGAGACAGAGAGAGAGAGAGAGAGAGAGAGAGAGAGACTGAGAGACAAAGAGAGAGACAGAGAGAGAGAGAGAGAGAGAGAGAGAGAGAGAGAGAGACAGAGAGACAAAGAGAGAGACAGAGAGAGAGAGACAGAGAGAGAGAGACAGAGAGAGAGGGAGGAAAGCTTGCATGGTTAGATTGGAGTGCAGGCAGAGGGGTGTTGGTCCTGTAGTAAACACCGTTGTAAATGGGGTAATAATGTATAATTATGTTTAATGTTACTTCAAGGTAACTTATCTTATTTCACTGCGCTGTAGCCCCAAGGACCCTGGGGGAAGGGGGCTCGTTGTAAACGGTACATATATGGATGTGTTTGTGTTGTAGACACACACACACACACACACACACACACACACACACACAGAGACACACACACACACAGAGACACACACACACACACACACACAGACATTTTGCACGCGCAAGTGTCTTTACTAAAGGTACGAGACGGCATCGTGTCTGCAGGGAGCAATGTTATTTTCGCATCGCTCATCCATTTATTGTTTTTTAAATGAGCCCGGAAATATAATAACACAGTTGCATCAGCGCGTACACACGTCACATTACTCGCTGATGCTATTTAACATTAGCGTAGCCGCGTAGCCTCAGCTGCCTGCAATCACTGTCAAACCCAAATCACTGTCACCGAGGCGGTGGGGAGCCGAGGCTGGGCTTGTATCTGCCACAGAACTCAGTTAACGTCGTTAGCTTCCACCCACATCCAAATTAGCCATGGAAGCCCCCCCCCCCCCGATCCCGTCTACCCCCTCTCCTTTTTTTTTATTCCGGGGTGTATATTTAGCTCCTTGTTAACGTTGTTTAGAGGCACGCGTTGATTTCGGTTCGTTGTGATTTTCACGGCGAACGTGATGGAAACGTCTCGCAAACGTACGGATATGCAAATGAGCGCGGACGGATAACGCGCGTCGATTGTTAAAATTCGCCGACTTAAATGGGTCAGAGTAGAAATGTTCCCAAACTGCTTTTCCTTCCGAGGTACCGGTGACAAGACAAGGTATAGATTGCTATGTTTAAGATCGTCGAGGATATACATGATTGTGGGTTCACTGTTCACGCTGATGTTATGGCGGGGCAATTTAAATACCGTCACGGAGAAGACACCGTAAAGGGAGAGAAATGTGTTATGTGTGTGTTAATAAGTTAAGTAAACCTTTCCACCCCGCACCTGCTTTCCTCCGTGTGACAATTCTGAAATACATTTACATTTACATTTATTTACACATTCTGTCTGGTACGTGCTGTCTGGTTTCCCCTTCCTGTGCTCTGCAGTGTCCCCTCCTCCACTTGAGTATTTCTATTTTCTGCTATTTTAAACTTCTACTCCGCTACTTCTCAGAGGCAAATATTGTACTTTTTATTCCACTATATATATATATCTGGCAGCTTTAGTTATTAGTTACTTTGCAGATTAGATTGAACAGGGTGGAATTCGGTATGGACATTATACACTCCCTGTACACACATGACTGTGTGGCCAGGTCCAGTCAATGACTGGGCCAGGTCCAAGACAACAGCCTCATGCTGAACTAAGGAGCTGATTGTGGACTTTAGGAAGATCCAACAACATCAGATCACTTACACACCACTAGGGAATAATGGGACTGCTCTGGATAGGGTGAGCAGCTCCAGGTACCTGGGAGTCCACATCACAGAGGATCTGACTTGGACGACACACCGAGGAAGGCGAAGCAGCGCCTCTACCACCTCAGGCAGCTGAGGACATTCTGAGTCTCCTGGAGGATCCTTCAGAGCTTCTACGCTGGTGCGGTGGAGAGCATCCTGACCGGAAGCATCACTGCCTGGTCCATCAACAGCTCCTCTCAAGACAGGGGGGCGCTGCCAATAGTATTGTCACTACACTCCCCCCCCCCCCCCCGCAGGACCTGTACTCCAGGAGGTGTCAATCCAGAGCCTTCAGGATCATGAAGGATCCTCAAAGGACAAAGGACTGTTCCAGCTGCTGTGGTCAGGCAAGCGCCTCCGCCGTCACGCTGCTAGAACAGAGAGACTAAAATGGAGTTTCTTTTCACAAGCCATCAGGACTGTGAACTCTGACCTCACCAGGGCCCCCCCCCCACTGCCCCCTCTCATGCACACACTCAGATACACACATAGTTAGTTCACAGTCCATGCACCCACATAGTTTTACTGCATAACTTATTTCATAACTTATGGCATACATACATGCAAACATGGTCTGTACTCACTTTTTCTATATTTTTTCATTTGTATTTGTCTTTTATATTGCCTTGTTGTTTATATGCCTATTTGTTTGTATGTCTCATTCCTGCTGCTCCTTTTGCTGTAAATACTGTAAATATAGTGGATATTCTGATCCCTCTAATTCATTTGTATTATATTGTTCTTTTGCACATTCCGCTGGGCATCGCCACTTTTCATTTCACTGCACATCCTGGATGTGAAAAAAACCAACATTGATAATCTTGAAACACATATATAAAATGACATTAAAGCGATGAACACATGAATGCATCAATGACTATAATATTATATTATATATAACTATATATAATTAGTATTATACTGAAATTGACCATTCTCGGCCGCTCCCAGCCTGTGGAATGCTCTCCCCGACTACCTGAGGGCACCACAGACTGTGGATGCTTTTAAACGAGGCCTGAAAACCTTCCTTTTTTCCAGAGCCTTCTGCTAGATTTTTATACTTCGTTTTTAGCACTTTCATGCTTTTTAATCTGTAGCACTTTGAGTTTTTCTTAAATGTAAAGTGCAATACAAATAAAATGTATTATTATTATTATTATTATTCTGCAGAGTATTTTTTCTGTTGGTACTTAAAGCGTATTTTGTACGTTCACTGAAAAGCAACATTTTCAATGCAGAACTCTGTAACAGAATATCTCTACAGTGTGGTATTACTGCTTTTACTTTAGTAAAAGATCTGAGTACTTCTTCCGCCATCGCCCACATCTCACACATCCTCTGCTGACATGCTGACCTATTCAGCAGGAGAATGGCGCAAAAGATGAAACTTTCTCGAACACTTTGTTATGACTGTGATTTCTATCTGATGTATTTCTTCCCCTAGTGGCCGTCTGCAGTAGTGCATTAGTATTTAGTTAACTCCAGGTTTTTGCTTAATTGGTTGTCTTGGTCATGTGACTCAGCCAGGTCATAGTTCAGAGGCTCAGATCAGGAAATGTTTTGTCACACCGCCTCAGCCACCTCATTTTTTCCCTTCTTTGTTTTTGTGCCTTTTGAAAGCTTCACTTGTAAGTTGTATTCATCTTCAGTTAGCACAATACATTTCAATATTTAGTTTATTTAAATTTAAACACAGCCAATGTTAAGCTATTTGATAGTTTCCTGCTATAAGTAAGCCAATACCATTTCCATTCATGTTTTAAGCTGGTGAACTTAATGTGCATTATTCATTGCAGTTTGTGTACAGCTAAAAGAGTAAAAGAACCCCAATTAAAAACATGTGAAGATCGCCTCTCCTGTCCACATCCCTGACTAAGATGTGGATGTACAACCTGGAGCTGTTGGTCCCCGGGCGCCGTCAGAATGGCTGCCCACTGCTCCTGGCTGCCCCTGGAGGGGCAGCAGGATGGGTCAAATGCAGAGGACAAATTTCCACGGGCCACCCTCCCTGCATGTGTGTGTGTGTTTGTTTGGCGGCCGCCACTTCCCGCTGTGTGTGTTGTGTGACCACTATGTGTGTGGATTAATAAAATCTATTTACATATAATTTTGATGATTTTGTGTCAATATTGTTTAGATAGCATCCAGTAATTGCTGTTATTTCTATATCATTTCATTTTACAAAAAAGTTCCTTCATGAGAATGACGACAACAGTAAAGAGCGTCCAACTTTACTCCAGCCTCTGACTTTTCTTGGCGCGTGTTCGCTATCTGTCAGTTTGTGTACAGACACACACATTGAGGACAGAATCCATGTCGTGGAGCGGTTCCGTGTTTCGGGAGCCGCTAAAGAAAGACTCCCGCGTGTCGCGTGAATTCCACTTTAGGTGAATATCTGCAACGCTGCGTCGCTCCCCGCGCGGTGTTGGTTAGTTAGTGGGTTTTGTTGTTTCTTTAAGGAAATTGAACACCAATAAAAAAAAAATGTAAAAGGCAGGGAGACCCCGGCGTCGGATGGCGCGGCCGCCATTGTGCCGACGCCGAGCGGGGGATTGAGTGGAGTGCGCAGCGAGAGTGTAGTGCATTAGCTTTTGTTCTTCCACTCACGCTGGAGTATAGAGGACTCATCAGCCCCTTGATGGCAGCCATTTATTGCACGGTTAACTTTGTCAGACAAACAATGAATCCTTGGTAATTGACAGAATCCATTGTGGTTTGTACATTTTCTCCCTCTCTCTCTCTGTCTCCCCCTCCCCTCTCTCTCCTCTCTCTCTCTCTCTCTCTCTCTCTCTGCACCGCTTTACTCCATATTTTTTTCCATTTCTAATTCTCTGTTTCTACAGCACCCACACTGCCAAGACGGCCCTCCCTCCCCCCTCCGTCTGCATTTGTGAGTGCTACTATTAGGCCCTGTCATTTTGTAACTGTGTGTGTGTGTGTGTGCACGTGTGCGAACACGTGTGTGTGTGTGTACATAAATAGATCCTCTTACCAGGCGGAATTGATTAATTGCACGTTGAGTCCGAAAGAGTGCCATTCTGAGAGGCTAGCGCCACAAGAGCTATTATGATTCAACGGCTGTCACCGCCACGCTAACAAGTACACACACACACACACACACACACACACACACACACACACGCGCGCACACACAATCCAGAGAAACCACACGTACACACACACACACACCCAACCCACATGCTTAAACACCCAGAGAAACCACACACACACGCACACACACACACACACACACACACACACACAATGTAATGGAGGTGCTTGGCAACTGGAGAGCTTAAAGATTTTCAAGAGAGGGAATATAACAGATCACACCTGCCTCAATTAGCTGGTGGAGCGAGAGAGGGTTGAGTGTTCACCACGTGACGAGAGAGAGAGAGAGAGAGAGAGAGATTGTGGGTGGAAGCAAGAGTGAACCGACATGGGGAAGGAGATGATGGGATGGAGCCGGGGTTAAAAGGGCAAACTGGAGAGAAGGGGTTTGATGGAGGAACACACGGCCATACATTTATAGCCATCCATATGCTCAACGTATGCTGAAGAAAGCAAATTAACGCCCTGTCTTATCATCGCTCGTAGCTAAAGATGGTAGCTCCTCCCCCCCACAAATAGAATATCCTGCTTTAAATAGAGTGCAATCATCTACAATCATCAATGTGTGTGTTTTGACGTAGAAAAATTGTACATAGACTTCAGTAGTAGTACCACAACTATGTTGATGCCTGCGGTGCAACAACAAGGTTCACCGATGTATTTTTCTCCGCTTATTGTTAAACTTTGCTTCATAATTTGTAAGTGATGCTACTGTGTGTACGTCATGATGTTTAAGGTGTGTGTGTGTGTGTGTGTGTGTGTGTGTGTGTGTGTGTGTGTGTGTGTATGTGCGCGCAAACCATTTGACGTGTGTGTGAGTACATTCATGTGGTCAATATTGCTGAAGCAATATTTCTGGATTAGTGAGGGGTGGTCTTGCCGGGGTCAGGGGGTCGGACCATGGGGGTGGGGGGGGACGGGGGTTGAATTGTGAGCAGAGCTTGTATTGTGTGTGTGTGTGTGTGTGTGTGCTCTTTTCACGTGAGTTTATGAGCGTGTGTATCCCCGCTTTGTTGGGGTGAAAGTCTCCACTGCCTGTTATATTACTGAGGCCTGTCTGGCAGCTGGTGTGTGGTCGGGGTGGACATTCAGGATGGAACAGGGAGCACTCTGTTCTCTCTCCCCCCCACCCCCACCCACCCACCCTCACACACCCCCCCCCCCCCCCCCCCCCCACACACACACACACACACACACACACACACAACCTCACACACACACACCGCCCCCTTTACCCGTCATGGTCCAGCCTCACCGAGAAGCCATTGACCCGTTAGAAGGACGGCATGCAAAATGTCACGCACATGCACAAACACGCATGTACGCGCACGAGCACACACCACACACACACACACACACGCACACAGGCAAAAAAAACAACACACACAAAACACATGCATGTTGCGCACACACACACGCACATGCAAAATACCCACACACACACAAAACATGCAAAGACACACAAATGTTGGCCACATACACACACAACATACACCAACACATGCACGTTGCGCACACACACAAGCACACACACGTTAGTCCCTCCCTGGCGATCCACCGTGACACGCGGCAGCCTGCTACGGTACGAGACCAGTGAGACCGTATGGTTTCCAGCGCTGCGTATTAGCAACATATTTCCTACGTTTCCGCACACACACCCCAAACACAAGCGCACTTCAACGGGGCAATTCTTCGCGAGAGGGAAATTGCCGCTTGTATTGTTCCAAGTAATTACGGCAAGAGTTGAATGATATTATTACAAGTAATAAGCGGGGATTATACTTCATACTTCATAGTGAATTGGCACGCGGGCGGCGGCGGCGGCGGCGGCCCCTCATTGAAACTGGAATGAGTGGGGGAATTAATCAGGGAGAAGTGGCGGCGGTGTTTAATATCAATTATCCAAAGTGAAATGTTTCACTTCAGGGTCTTTCTGTGACACCCAACAGGACCCCTGCCGCCTTGACACCAGAAATATCTCACGCTGGAGACGGCTCGGTCGGCCAGCGAATGACCGGCCGCCGCAATTGACGCGTCAATCACGGCAGGGGAACGTACGTACACACACAACACAACACACACACACACAACCACAACACACCACACACACACCCCACGCCTGATATGATTGCACACTGTTGCTGTAAAGAATTATCTGTCAATTATCTATCTCCTGAAGTGAGCATTATAACCCATGGCTATTATTTCCCGTGTTTTCTTTTTATAATGAAAGAAATTAATGACCCCCTATATTCCACCGTGAGTGTGTGTGTGTGTGTGTTGTCACTTTGTCTAACTATAATGGAAGACATCTCTTATGTATGTGTGTATGTCCAGTAATTTTAATTTTCTCGAGCAGCTGCCTTATTTCCGATCGACTTGGCAGGGGCGTGTTGGCTGGAGGACCCGGAAGTGCGTGTTGGAGTTTGTCTGGGTGAGCGTTCCCACGAGTAAATCGGGCACAACAATCAGCCGATCCGAACGGGCACGGAGCGGACACTGCCCTGGCTGGTGTATTGGTGAGGACCCCCGAGGAAGTGCAGTGCAGTGCAGTGCAGTGCAGTGTTGAGGGTGAGCGGTTCACGAGAAAGCGGCAAGCAGCAAACCCGGGCGCCACGCGAGTTGGCCTGTTTCGAAATGAGCACGTTTTTGCACAAAATGACCAGTATGACCATTGTCGCCTCCATCTCCCCCACCCCCCCCCGGCCTTTACTGCTGCTGCTTCGCCTCCACCTTTCTCTGCTGCCCTTTAGGTGACTGTAGCAGCAGGAGGAGCAGCGACGGCGGCGGTGGTGGTGGCGGTGCAGCACCAGGCCGCCATATTGTGTGTGTTTGAAAACGTGATGACTGATGCTTTTATACGGTCATCAGTGGCGGTTTGTCCCAAAGAGATGAGACCCACGGGGGGGATAGACGATGAGAGGGTGGTGTGTGTGTGTGTGTGTGTGTGTGTGTGTGTGTGTGTGTGTGAAGAGAGACAGGTGGCTAGCCACGCCCTCAATCAATCCCTGCGTCATCATCTATTTGACTCTAAATAGGACCATAACTTATCAAATAAACATCATGCTGTATTGGGTAAGACTTGAAACAAGCGATTGAGATCATTAAGTCATTTGGAAAATGTTTACTCATTTTCTGATCGGCGACCACGCAATCAGACTTCTTTTTGCAGCCAGTGGAGTCGGCCCCCTGCAGGCCGTTACAAAGAATGCAGGTTTAAAGCACTTCCGGATTGGCTTCATTCACCGGTCCCTGAGTTTGACCCTCGGTGAAACCCCACGCGTGGACGACGAAGGAGCCGTCTCAGAGTCAACCAGTTAGCTTAGACGTGGAGCACGGCCATGTTCTCTATGTGCAGTCCTTATTGGCCCTCTTTGAAGAAATAATGACTCTCCACCAGTGTGATTGAGGAGGAGGAAGGAGATAGCCAGGAGCTGGCGTGGAATGAATGGAATATATGGAGGGAGAGAGACGAAGAGCGCTAAGGGAGCTGAAGAAGAAAGGGACGGCTTGGTAAGCAGATAGCGAGACGGAAGGGAGAAGGGAGGGGAAACACTGAGACACAAAGACAACGTTGAGATATGGAAAAGTAAAAAAAAATATATTAAAATGAGTGTGAGCGAGGTTAAATTATTTATCGAAATAATTAAAATATGCCCCGGATTTAATCACCTCGCTGATTTAGAGAAATGTGTCCGTTCCTTTGTGGTTGGA
>PIJE02000152.1:368819-376319 GCA_002895965.2 Coryphaenoides rupestris
TTCTGCCGTCGTAAATGTTGCTGCGAGGAGCTCCGCTGTGGCTCCGACAGTTAGCTCATTTCCGCATTAAGGTGCACCTGTTGAGCGCAATCACCTTGCCATGGTTGTGTGTGTGTGTGTGTGTGTGTGTGTGTGTCTGTGCGTGTGTGTGCGTCTTCTAATCCCCAAGTATGGGGTGCTTCTACACCTCACTGAGCAAGAATAATGAGTTGGTAGCCGTGTCAAGGGAGGGGACGAATGCTCTTGTCTCGCTGCTCTCCCACGTTTCATTATTTGCCAATTACCGGCATGTAAACGCTGGTCCACGCCGCCGCCGCCACCGCCGCCACCGCCACCCAGCAGCCCAGCAGCCCAGCAGCCCAGCAGCTCCGGCCTCGCTCCTCTGTAGTCAAGGCGTTTGTATTCAAGGATTTGAGGTTGGCAAATTATTTAATGAGCTCTTATGGATCCATAATTAGATGGAGGGCGTGGGGGTGGTGGGAATGAAGCGGATTGAAGAGGGGGGAGGGGGGATGATTTGCTGGGATTATCCAATTAGCTCAATTAGCCAATAATGATGGGTATCAGACTCCTCCTCCTGAGTCTCAGACTCCTCCCTCCCCTGGAAATGTGGCAGAGAGGCCACTTCACATTGGGCCAACGAGGTGGGGGTGAGGGGGGGGAGGGGGGGCACACAACTTTAATGTTGTACCCCCCCCCCCCCCACTCTCCCCCCCCCCACTCCCCTCCCCTCCCCCTCCCCCAGCACACGTCCCAACTCCACACACACATAAAAAAGGCAGAAAGTGTTGAAGGGAGACTTTTCCATCTTCTGCCAAGGCGAGTTTCATTATCTCCCAGAAAGCTTAGCACCGGAAAATATCCTCTGGCGCTGCCAAGCCCATTCTCTCGTCTCCCCGCACACACGCCGCACTAAGGCGGGAATAAAATAAGAATCATTCTGAAAACTTTGATCTGCTGATATATTGTGTTTGGCCCCCAAGGGATTCCCATTTACACCATAATGAAGCTGAAGCTTCTGCTATTATTTTATTTTAAAATGTATATAATGTGTGTTGGGGGTGTGTGTGTGTGTGTGTGTGTGTGTGTGTGTGTAGGTGTGTGTGTGTGTGTGTTAGTGAGTGTATATATCATTCGATTTGATTGCTCTGTGGCTCCATAATTGTATAAAAGTAATGAGCATCATGTGTGTATTTTAGGAACATGTAACATGCATGCTTGTCAGGTGTCACGTGGAGCCCACGGGCGCGTCTGTGTGATCACAGATGAATGAATGTGTGCACAACATGAGATAATGTCTCATTATCATGCGTTGCAGATGCAATATGAATGAAGCTCCGCCTTTATGTTGTGACCAGCAATTTGGATTTGTAAATATTTTCCTCATAAAATACATACAGTGAGCGTAATGTACAGTATATTGCGACATGTACACAAACGACAGATAGATCTTTTTCGGTGCAGTTGAACCACAAATGAATACTCCACAAAAGTGACATAAGACCTGGACAAGGAGCATCACGAAAGAAATAAAACATCAGGATGACATTGAACGGCAACACAAAAAGGCAGAATGTTTCCCACATAATGATATTCTGAGAGATCAACTCAATCAAATCCAAGTCCTTCCTCAACACATTCCGAGCGTGCTGTTGGTTTTCATAAGTAAACATCCGGTGCGCTTTATAAATGACAATCAACGGCAGACTTACGCCACAACAACACGTCGACACACCTCTTTGCGCTCACCCAGTATGATGAACAAAACAACAACACAACTCACTCAACTGAAACGCACACACACACACACACACACACACACACCAAATGAATACGCAGATTGTTTGGGTGTGTGTAGTATAGCTATAGTGCAAGTGCATCTGAGGCCATTATCATTCACTGTGTTCTGTTGCACGACCGGCTGAGGATAATCCTCCACAGGTTCCTCTCCGTGTCCTCCTCTGGGCCAAACGATGGCGGCGGCGGCAGCAGCAGTGTAATCATGAGAGACGTGTTTTCAAAATGAACCGCATTTATTGACGACACATTTTGCAATTAGACACCGTCAGATTATTCTTCATGGAGACGATGGATCCGTGACTACCGGGAGATGAATCCCCCTCCTGATGGTGTCTAGACGCTGATGCTGGTGGCGGCGGTGGTGGTGGTGGTGGTTGGTGGCGGCGGCGGCGGCGGGGCTGGGTGCTAGGTGGCGACTATAGACTGGAGTTCCTTGGCCCTGGCAGGATGCCATCTTGGTTTCCGTAGGACAGGGTGGAGCCTGGGACCCGGATGGTGACGGGGATGGAAGTCGCAATGCCGAACAACAGAAGACAAGTTAATGAATGCGAGAGGGCAATTGTACTCCTGTTTGAAGTATGAGGTCATGATTGGCTGAGAGATGAAGGGGAGGAGCCAGTAATTCCATTGTATTGGAATTTGGAACCTAGACATAGATAGATATAAAATAGAAGGGGAAACACCTTCCTGACTTTTGCTTCAGCTACATCAGTCGGCTGTCCTTGCTTTGTGAGGGACTGTATGCAGTTCCTGACAATTTGGTCCGTTTGAATCAAACCCCGGTACGTTTGAGCCACTGGTGCGGTGTGGTTGCCTGCCTGTGAATGCAGCAATCGAACTCTGGTTCGAAGCGGTCCGAGGACATCATCTCAGGGAGGTGTTTTTTGACCGGTTTTACTATCTAACTCACTTGCAGTGAGAATGCCAACCGCAATAAAAACAACTTCTGCGACTTCTGCGATGATGTTTGCATCGCTGCTCCTTCGTATACCATTTTTTTTTTTATTTGGTCTGCTTATATTTGTGCACAACGAAACCCAACACTGAATTAAAAACGAGACGAGAGTATCCACGTCATTGCGATTGGGACGAACCAAACAAACTGAGCTTGTGTCTAAATGCTCCTGGTGGCTGACACAGACTTTTTATCTCCATTTCCAAATGCAATTGAAAAGCAGTCCTGCGATGGATAAATTACTCTGAAAAGGTCAGAGGTCTACCAAGAGGTCACCCGGATGTCAGTGGTGACACAGTTTAGTCTGTTTGGCCAGCGGTGTGTGTGTGTGTGTGTGTGTGTGTGTCCTTCTCGAAGACAACACGAGCAAGGAGCAATAACGGACCCGTCTTTGAGCAGAGACGCTCCGAACGGGCACATGGCTTCATCCTTTACGATCGGAGAAGACAACCGAGACCCTCTCATGTGAGGACTCTGGGCGGGGGTCTATGTCACGGGCAGCGCAGACCTCCCCTCCGCGTGTCTGCTCTATACGTGCCCTTTACTATTGCTTTACCAGTGGGGAGAGTTTCGAGAAAAGCTAACTGGCGTACAACAAGCGAGTCCATGTGGCCGTACCTCCCTCCAAAAGGACAGAAACAGATAGACGATAGACGAGATGGGTGGTGTGTGTGTGTGTGTGTGTGTGTGTGTGTGTGGGGGGGGGGGGGGGGGCACTCACATGGGACCATTTCATCACCCCCCCCCCACCCCCCCCATATACAGCCCCTGGCTCTGTCAAACTCAGCCCGAGCGCAAAATGTATGCGTACGCCGCGCCGAGAGCAGTCAACTGGCCTGTAACTAATGATTTGTGCCTCGTATAACCGCTGGATTCATAAACCAGGTGGACTAATTAAAGAACGCGTCCGGTCTACCTTTAATACAGTCCCAATACAGCTGAGTGCACTGACAAGCCTCAACACCCTCCCTCCTCCTCCTCCTCCTCCTCCTCCACACACACACACACACACACACACACATCTCGGCGTTGACCCGTGCGTAAGTCAGGCCAAACTGAAATAAATAAATGAATCAAGTGATAGCAAGCAAGAGCTGTTCATTTCAAGTTGATTAATTACTTCATTAAAAAAAGTTTCTGTAATTGTCTCCCGATCTGTCTGCAACAGGGGACGTCGCTTACTTACGTCGTCAATTTTTTGGTGAAACGGTAAAATACTTTACAGTATATGTTGACTGGATTTGTGGATGCTTCAATCGCTTCATTGAAAATGCATTTTTTTTATTTAGAATTCTGGTATATGCTTTTTATATGTGTGTTTGTCTGGTGCATTTGTTTTTTTTGTTTCAAGCAGAAGATAAGATAAGATAAGATAAGATAGAACTTTATTAATCCCGAAGGAAATACTTGTGCCAGGTTGCACAGCAATAGAATAAAACAATAGAGAAATAAACAGTAGAATAATAAAATAAAATAACAGATTTACAAATGTACAGTAGGTCTAAGTCGTAGTAGAAGTATACAAATATAGGTGAAGTATACAAATATATAGGCAAGATAAGATATTCAGTCCGCGAAAACAATTTGGCAATAATTGAAGTGTGAAGAAGAAGCATTTAGTAGCTCCTCTCAGGTTAAAGAAGTACAGAACGCGGCGCCTGAACCGCTCCACGGCGCCGACCGCTGCCAAGTGGTTTCCCGGCCTCCTGTCTGCACGAGCGCCGGCGAGCGGCCTGACCGACGGCCGCTAGGTCACCGATCAACGACGTGAGCGTTAGCGAAGACGACGCGTGATGTTGTGTCGATGCAGATGAGTCCAGAAGAGAGACGATGCCGAGTCGCTGCTTTTTCGCAAAAACAAACGGTGCTGTGAACCAACACAAGCCTCTCTGCAACATATCTCTCTTAATTATTCGATGAGAAATCATTGTACTGCCGGCGTCCGGGGCGATGAGGAAGAAGTAAAAAAAAAAAGTGACTTTCTTCCTTTCTATCTGCGCCGTGTCTCTGTTTGGATAGGCTACTGATGCGCCGCCGAGAAAATGTGACTTTTAATCCGCCCACATGGCGCTGGCATTTGGGGAACGGCTGTCAGATAAAACAAAAAAATTCAGGCGGAAAAAAAGAGCAAAAAAAAACAAAGTGTGTGAGTGTTTGTTGTGTGTGTGTGTGTGTGTGTGTGTGTAGTGTGTGTGTGTGTGTGTGTGTGTGTGTGTGTGTGTGTGTGTGTGGCGGCAAGAAGAGAGTACGGCGTGGGTGGGGTTCTGGGTTTCAGGGTTGGTTAAGGGGGGTGAGGAGGAGGAGGAAGGGGGAGGAGCAGGGGTGGGGGGGTGGGGGGTGGTGTTGTGTGTGTGTTGATTAGAATGTGAGCGGAAAGAGTGGGAAGGCAGGATTGCAGAGAGGGGGGGGGTTTGCTCGGGGTGGTGGTGGTGCTGCTTTTGGAGGTGGTAGTGTTGTCGGTTCGGGATCCCAGCCCGAACATTCCGAGCGAGCGACACGCCCTGCGGAGGCGAGTGCCGGGGGATGGGGGGGGGGGGCACCGGGTGTGGCGCATCTCATCAAGCCCCAGCAGCTACTTAAGCTCTCCCTGGTGATCCCCTCGTTGCTAGAACCTACTACCCCCTCGTGACGAGCTCCCCGATGTTTCCCTCCTCGCTCCGACGTCTTCCTCGTTCCCAGTGTCTCCGTGATTCCCTCGTCGATCCAGTGTCTTCCTCGCTCCTCGCCCCCAGTGTCTCCCTCGTCACTCTCCGGACTCCTACTCTCCTCGGCACCTCTCCACGCTCCTCTCCCTGGACACCCCTCTCCCTCGGACGGACCTCCACAGAACCCCCTGAATACCGAACTCGCACCTGAACTCTCCCTAAGCGCCCAGCGGCTGAGTACCCCGCACGCACATACACACCTTAGGTTTTTCTCCGTTTGATTTATAGGATATATATTAATATTAGGATAATTATTTTCTGAGATATATATTATATATATATATATATGTATCCATATATACATACTAACTATTTTCCTGATTATATAATGAAAACCCTTGCGGCTTTGTAAGTCATCCTGAGTCTGTTTCCTCTTTTGGTTTTGCCACACTGGCCTCTGATTTGTGTCCGGGCGTAACAGGTAGGGTGTAGGGGTGGGTCGGGGTGGGGGTCTGCACAGGGGGGTCCTGCACCCCCTGGGGCCTAGGGGGTGGGGTGGGGGAGGGGGGGGGGGGGGGGGGGGGGGGGGGGGGGGTGGGTTAGGTGCACTTGTTAGGCGACGTGCAAATTGAAATTGGCGGTGCAGCTGACGTCGCTTAAGGGTTACAAATCACGACAACACGCTCCAGTCAACCTGCCAGACTGTGCTCGCTGATGCGTGCACAGTCACACACACACACACACACACACACACACACATGCACAGACACACACACACACACACACACACACACACACACACACTCCCACCTAATTAGCGTGGATGCGATACATACATGTATTTTCTCCCTTTAATAAGATTGGCAGAAGACATTTTTTATTCATGCCGGTGTCAATTTGTTGGGGTGGCTTTGCCTGTTTACACACGTGCACGTTTCTCGTTGCTGAAGAAAGTGGTGTACGTTCCGTCTTCATGTGTGTGTGTGTGTGTGTGTGGTGTGTGTGTGTGTGTGTGTGTGTGTGTGTGTGTGTGAGAGACAGCTCTCCCCTCTGAGGCAGAGCAGTGTACAACTTTGATGCTTCCGCGGGCTGTCGAGAGAGCACAGGCGTCTGTTCAAGCGTGCACGGTGCGTAGGGGAGGTTGGGGTTCGGGTTGGAGAGGGAGGGGGTGGGCGGTGGGTGCTGATGCATGCATATGCATGTATATACGTGTTAACATGCTCTGGTCTCCATATGTGTGTGTGTGTGTGTGTGTGTGTGTGTGTGTGTGTGTGTGTGTGTGTGTGTGTGTGCTTGTGTTTGCTGCATGGTCTCTTCTCCCCCGGCAACGTTTATTGCGGTTTACCCCGACCCTACCCCCCCACCCCCACGCCGCTGTTGTGCGTCACTCCACATCTGCAACACCGCAGGACGAGCTTCGATGCACACGTTGCAACACTTGCCGTTTGACATCTGATCTTTTGGCTTCATTTATGTTTTATATTGATTCAAATCACCAGAACCCACCCCCCCGCTGTCAATACATATTCAAATTGGTCGAGTTCATGACGGGTGCGTATTGCTTCGGACGGGTGTTCGTGGTTGGCTATTAAATACCAAGCGTGCTCGAGTCGCAAGGGGTCACAGGGGGTCACAGGGGGGGGGGGGGGGTCACAGGGGTCATTCACAGGAGGCCCGCAGCAGACAGCTTGGTGTTAAGATGAGGTGCGAGGAATGCAGAGGATGCTGACGCAAGAATGATAAAGAACAAGAACGTTATTTCCAACCGGGAGGAAACGGGAGGAGGATAGACAGCGCGTTATCCCGGAGGGAAGGAGCGAGGCGGGGAACACCTTGTCACACGCCCGCGTCACGGCTAACGCACGCCGCGATGAGACATAGCGAATGCTCGCTAGGCCCACTGACGTCCTCCATATTTTATTTCCATGTGACGTGTTTTTTCTGACAAACCTGAAGGCAATCGTGGTGGTGGTGGTGGTGGCGGCCAATGGCATCGATATATATAAATAAAATATATATTTAAAGAAAATATACCGTATATATATAAATATATGTACAGTATATACAATAAATATGGTATGTTGCTGCAATGTATAGAGA
>PIJE02000152.1:378819-388819 GCA_002895965.2 Coryphaenoides rupestris
TCTTTCACTTTCTCTTGATTCGGTTTGATCTTCCTTCGTTCTCTATTCATATCCTGCTCTTTCTCCATTTTCCTCCTTCCGTTTCCCTTTTCCTCCTCCTCATTCAAGCGTAAAAGATGGACAACGCTGCAGCTTTTATAACTTGTCGGAGGGCAGGGAGACCTTTGGACCGTCACCCACTTTAGTCGTCGGAGGAAGATTTTACCAAGAGACTCAATGTAGCCGTCTTAAGGCTAACTGCTGACCCTGTAGGCTGGGCTGAGACTGAGGGTCTCTTAATTATTCTGACGCTGTCTGCTAAGTGGACTGAGTGGACGCACGCTCGATCTCCCTCTCTCTCTCTCTCTCTCTCTCTCTCTCTCTTCTGGCTGCCCTGTGTAGGGGTCTTCTCTCTCTCTCTCTCTTTCCTCTCCAAAAGCAGGTGTTTCTCCTGCTTGGGTTTCCTGAACAAGAGTCTAATTAGCCACTTTGAGTTAGGCTTCTAATCCGTCAAAGATCTCAAAGGATAGCGAGCTAGCTACTCTCCAAAAGCAAACAACGTGTTGCTCTTATCGACAGACACGGTCGCCTTCTTGGGTTAGTTTTAATACTTTTTCTATGTGTGCTATGAAGTACTCGCGCTGTAACCAGTACTACTCGCGCTGTACCCAGTACTCGCGCTGTACTCAGTACTCGCGCTGTACCCAGTACTACTCGCGCTGTACCCAGTACTCGCGCTGTAACCAGTACTCGCGCTGTACCCAGTACTCGCGATGTAACCAGTACTCGCGCTGTACCCAGGACTCGCGCTGTAACCAGTACTCGCGCTGTAACCAGTACTCGCGCTGTACCCGGCCAGCCTCAGAAGTCAGCGGTTCAAAGGCAACAGGTTTTTTTGTGAACATGCTTACAATGTCCTGCGTTCACAGGCCCTCCCAAGTGTCGTGTGTATTTCATTCCACCATAATTGAGACGGAGCCTGAACCACATCCACATGTCATTATGCAAAAGTAAAAGAAAAATACAAACTAAATCATGCACACATGGACTGGCTTACATACAGTATGTACGCGACGGGTACATCATGCGTGTATAAGATAATAACCACCGCAACAACACAAGAGAAAAAGAAAAAAAGGAAAAAAAGAGAAAAAGGACATAGCGCCACTGGGACGGGTATAAAGTGACCCTGGGCTGCGGTGGAAAGCCGATAGCCTCGGCAGACCGCGGTCCCTCGATGGTCTGCATGGTCGGGGACAAGCAGCACAAGGGGAAATCCACAGCCCACAGAGGGGTCCGCAGGCAGCCAGCCAGCCAGCCAGCCAGCCAGCCGGCCAGGCAGCCAGCGAGGCAGCCAGCGAGGCAGCCAGGCTGTCAAGGGACATGGGGGTCCAACACAAGGGCCCAAGCTCATGAAACATGCATTAATGTGGCTTCCCTTTCACTCTCCCTTTGGACTTGAAATATGGTCTGACTTCACAAAGGGAACAGGGCGGGAGGGGAGTGGGGGGGGGGGGGTGGGTGGGGGGGGTCATGGTAATTTGACTCACATTCCTGTCTTTTTTACTTACAATGTGTGTGTGTGTGTGTGTGTACACACGCGAGTCGTTACGTACTCCAGCTGTGAAGGGGATGGAGATGGAGACGGAGCTTGTTTGGCGTTGTGCGTCTTTTTTCTCCCGGTGCGACGGGTCTGATGACAGCGCCTGTGATCCCCTGACGGCGTCAGGACAGCGATGTGACATCTCAGTGACACCGTCACTCGTTCCCTGTGAGAATGAGCGCTCTGTAAACGCAACGCAACGTGCTTCTTGTATTTTTACGTATTTATTTCTTTGTTTCGTTGCCGCCGCGCCATTGTGTTGACTTGCCGTGCCGTGAGGAGTTTGTAGTCTCTTTAACGACCCCCACCTCTCTCTCTCTCTCTCTCTCTCTCTCTCTCTCTCTCTCTCTCTCTCCCGCCTCTCTCGCTCCCTCGCTCGTCCCCGGTGCCACGGTGTTGACACTAATGACTAATGATTGTCTCTGTGTTGCAGATGTTTATCCACCGCGCCGCCACACCCTTCTCATCGTTTCAATTACCGCCGAGCCTTCATTAGGCGGTGCGCCGCAGTGTCCGAAAATAGTGCGAAAAAATGAATGAAGAAGAAGAAGAAGAAGAATAGTAAATGGATTACATTTTCCCTTTTTAAATTACAAGAAGAAGATGAAGAAGAAGAACAACAACAACATCAACAAAAAGAAGAAGAACAAAAAGAAGAAGAAAAACTCCTTAAATAATAAATAAAGCGCGCCCGCACTTTCTCTTACCATTCAGGTAACAGGAGTTGTATTCCTTGCATTTTTCCTTTTTTGTTTTTTTTAGTTTAGCGCGCGGAAACCCCTGGGCAGTGTGGCTTGATGACAGCTTGTCAAAGAGACGGATCATCACCACTGGACTCCCCTCGCCGCTTTGTCACACAAACACCAGCATATGGCTCATTGGCGCTAATTAGCATAGCATGTCGGGAGAGAAAGTAGGCCTCGGCGGCGGGCTCTGAAAACTTGTGTTGCCCTTGGTGACTTTGAGAAGAAAGAGAGAGTTACCGTGAGCGTGTAAAAGAACACGTATTCGGAATATTAATAACAATGATCCACGTACTGTATGTATGTATACACATATATAGACATGGATACTGCGTATAATAGAATAATAGAATAAATAAAATAGCCATTCTTTATAGTACTGATCATTCTAATGCTGCCACCAAAACCCACACCACCCAAAATCCATCCATTTCTCTCTCTCTCTCTTCTCTCTCTCTCTATATATATATATATATATATACATATATATATATATATATATAATATATATATATATATATTTCTCTATAAAAAATGTACAGACGCTGTGCTGCAGATAAGCTGCAGCCAAAATGGTTTATGTCTGCTTGCAGTGCTGGGATTCATTTTGTTGTCTTTTCATATCAGCTGTAGCTGCTTAGAAAAACAATAGAATGCACTATTCCTCACTCAAACCTGACCTCCCCTTGTGTACACCTTACAATGTGGTGGTGGTGGTGTGTGTGTGTGTACGTGTGTGTGTGTGTGTGTGTGTGTGTGTGTGCGTGTGTGTGTGTGTGTGTGTGTGTGTGTGTTGCCAGTGTTTGCCAGTGTTCGGAAAGGGCCAAGATGTGTGGTTGGTGGCTGGTTTAGGCAGCCTCCCCTGGCCCGAGGTGGAGTCTGCAGTTGTCTGTACACCTGTAACACATTGACCCAGCCATCACCACACACACCCAGGAGAGCGCGAGCATGATAACATTATCCAAACTCAATTCAATAAACCGGTTCCGCAATGAACTGAGATGTCATCGTCTTCCCGCGTCCTTGGAATGGAGGAGGCCAGAAAAAGCAGCAGTTAATGCTCCATTATGATTTTTGTATTTTCAAAGGAAAAGTTTAGTATTTAGCTTATATTGCCACTTGGTGAGCAATATCTAGATCACTTCTTTCCAAATTTCGAACAAAACCAGACAACTCACGAATGAGCAACACAAACACTAACATAAACCCCCCTATATACTAATAAAACTAATAATATTACAAAAGCCAGCTTACACCCTGTGTATTTGAGTTTCATATTTGGAATGTTGCCTCTGCTGTCAGCAGCAGTAACCACTTCTATTCCTCCACATAACCCAACCCCCCTGTGGTTAAGACCAATAATTTTCCATTGTACCGCCTTAAATGTTTGAACAAGTGCTTAATGGTTTTACACACACGTCATAGAGCTGAGTGCTGGCAGTCCGCGAAGGAAATGTTCACATAGAAGCCAATGGAAAATTGTTAAGGGCTCTTTAGACGGTGGACAACAAATCGTTGCGTCATGGCTTCATGCATGTTTAATGAGGGCCCCGACGAGTGAAGTCTGGGCGGCGATACAGACCCGGCAGACATACAGGCAGGTCAGGAAGTCACGGGGGGGGGCGCTGTTTGTACTCCCGTAGAAAACCTGCTTCAAGGACCAGGCGTCCGCGGCATCAACACAATATGCTTGCCGAGCCACGTTGGCGCTCAAAAAATCAAAAGCCGCAAACGCAACGCAACTGTCCACACTGAATCTGGTTGGTTCTGATAAACATTGGAATTTTGAACAGTTTGTTATCCACCAATAGCACACAAAACATTATTTTCAAAAAAGGGGTTGATTTTGGCGATCTATTATCCACAGATGTTGTGCACATTGGTTATTTAGTTCGTTGATGAATTACCCTCTAATGTACGTGAAAGTCTTCGTGGAATGAAACTTTGTTTGGGCATAGTTTGCGCAGACGTATAAATCGCAGCATTGTTGGCAGATTCGGACAAACCCTGCAGAAGCACACTGAGGCCGGTTGAGAGACACTGTGTAGCTTTGCTCATTAGCGGCCTCTCATGGGCCAGAGTTAGCACCAGAGAGCATTGACTGATTGGCTCTCAAAAATGACAACACAAGTAGCGACGATGTCTTCAAGCCAGGTGAGATTTATTCTATATTTGTTTTGGCCTCATGTCCTCCAATGGATTTTCCCACCATCGTTCTGCATGGACCAGAGCGAGACATGATTCCCTGGGTACATTGAGTCATTTAATGAGTCAATGGAGACATTTAATGACTTGCATGCATTTGAAAGTCAAAAGCAGACCAAGACACGCCATGGAAAGTTATACAGTGGAGCTTTACAGTGTCGTGTCCTTAAGGACTTTCTCTCAGAATCACCCAGCAACTTAGGCCAGATCAAATTTGTATTGTTGTTGGGTTTATTTTCATTTACGTTGTTTTTCTGGACTTAATTACAAACCTAGCCACTTCCTGGAATGTGATAAGTGCTTTTAATTCAGTGGATTGTTTTTGTGAGGTGACTTCTGTCAGGCTGGTCTCTATGGTTACCTCACGGTGAACCATTCACCTGTTTTAAACTCGCTATAAAAGACCTTTTTTGGGCGAGTCGTGTCCTTTCAAAACATGCTCATTCGAAATGGACAGACACTTGCAGCAATGTGTCTGAACCTCTCACCCACTTCCCACTCGACACTGCACTGCCTTGGGTCCTCGGCAACACACCAGCCAGTGCCGTGTCCGTTCAGTGCCTGTTTGGAACAGGAAGATTGTTTGCACCTTTCTCGAGAACCAGCTCATCCAAAACACTGCACTTCCTTGCTTCCTCAGCAATGAACCTACCAACTGTGAAGTCGATCGGATGAATATGTCGAGAAAAATCGAATCACAGACGTGTACACAGAGACGCAGAGACTCCTTCCATGATAGTTAGACACATGGAGAGCTCTGCGTATGTCAAGCGTCTAAAAAGGCTTTCGACTCAAAAGTCAAAAGTATGTCTCGTTTCATACAATAATCGAATGTGCCGCGGAGCATCTCATCTCTGGCTTAGCCCTCAGCCCCTTCTGGCTAAAGCAGTGACACTGCGTTCCTCACTGCAGCAACAAGCCAGGGAGGCGTCATCAAACCATCAAACCATCAAACCATCACAAAAAAAAAGTAAAACACCAGACATCACTTAAGACAACGAACGTTCCCCCGTTCCCCCGTTGCTGATCTGATGTACGGTTAGATTTCGGGACGAATGTCATCGTTTTAAAACCGACGTACCGGCGGCTGACTCGCACACACACACACACACGGCTGGTGTTGATCATCCTGCGCAAGAAGAAGAGATCCACGCTGGCGCATCGATGCAGCAGGCGGTGTGTTTGAGGCTGGTGGGTGTGTTCTTTATCAGATCCCGCCAGATGTTTGGCACAGCAGACGATAGAAGCGTGCGATGGAAGAGGGTAAGGAGCGAGGTTCTCCTCTTTGGCCACCATCGAGACTTCTTATATCTATATTTTTTTTCCATTGTCTTCTGCTCATTTCTCTTCATGTAGGCCTACAATGGGTTTAAGCGGAGCATGACTCTCTGTTTCCCGTCTCCCCTCCCTCCCCCTCCTCTCTCTCTCTCTCTCTCTCTCTCTCTCTCTCTCTCTCTCTCCCTCTCTCTCCCTGTCTTTCTGTCTCTCTCAGCCTCTCTTCCTGTCTCCCTCTATCTTTGTCTCTCTCTGTCTCCCAGACTCTTTTAGCATCTGTCTCTCTCAGCCTCTCTCTCTCCATGCCTCTCTGTCTCGCTCAGCGTCTTTCTCAGCGACACTGTCTCTCTCTCTCTCTCTCTCCCTCTCCCTCCCCGTCTCTCTAGCTCCTTCCCCATCTCTCTCGCTCTCTCTCTCTCTCTGTCCCTCCCCATCTCTCTCGCTCCCTCCCCATCTCTCTCTCTCTCTCTCTCTCTCTCTCTCTCTCTCTCTCTGTCTCTCTCTCCCTGTCTACCTGTCTTTCTCAGCCTCCCTCCCTCTCAGCCTCACTCCCACTCACTCAGCGTCCCCGAGGTGTCAGGGCCCCAGCCGTCCCCTGGCGGGCCCCCGTTGTCAGCCTGCCGAGGCTCGCCGCCGTGACTAACAGACATTAGATGATTGCTCTCCAACATTCTGTCTCTTAAAAGGAAGGAAATGGACAGCCCTTACTCAGACAAGTGGAAAGGAGATAAATACTGTTCGCAGGCGTGCACGCACACACACACACACACACACACGCACACACACGCACACACACACGCACACACGCACACACACACACACACAGGCACAAGGTGAAACATTGTGAATCACTAGACGGAAGAGGCGTTGCAGGCTGCACCGTGACTTCAAGGGCTTTCTAGATGAGACCCTGAGTAAAGGACCGTGTGATTGCGGTGTAATCATATATTATGAATGATTTGGCTCAAACTGTAACCTTTAATTGGCTGCAAGGTACATGTTGGGTGGGGGGGGGTTGGGGGGGGGGGGGGGGTCTTTCTAGGTGTGATGCAAACGATGGGGGATTCATGCAATGTGCATCCTGCATACCTGGATGAAGGTGGACACATTAGTATCCAGGTGGAAAGCCCAGGACCCAAAGTGTGTGTGTGTGTGTGTGTGTGTGTGTGGTGTCGTGCGGCGTGCGTGTGTGTGTGTGTGTGTGGCGTGCGTGTGTGCGGTGCGTGTGGTTGCGTGTGCGTGTGTGGTGTGTGTTGTGTGTGTGTGAGACAATGATCAGGGTTCAATACAAACTGAGAGTCGACTCGAGTCTCGTAGGAAGACTCAGATTTCCCCCGAGACACTCTATGACACAGGGACGGCTGACAACACACACCCACGCACGCACGCACGCACGTACATGCACGCACACACACAATTACCAAACATGTCGCACACAGACACAAACCACACACACCCACCACACGCACACACATGCAGGCACACTGACACACAATCACAAACTCTCACACACACACACACAGGCAGGCACACTCACACACACACACACACACACACACAGAGGCACACACTAACGCAAGTAACGCACATACACACACACACACAACACACAAGCATTGACACACATGCACACAAATACCACACACACACACACACACACAACACGACATGCACGCAAACCCACAGCGGATACATCCACTGCTGGAGAAGGGAGCCTTTGCTGTCCAGAGTCATCAATGATGAATGTCCCAAGCCAGGCCTTGTCACGCCACCCGGCCGGCCCAGAGACAGCCACCAGCGAGGGGAGGGGGGCGGGGGGGGGGGGGGCGGGACATCCGGGGCTCCACGGCTCCACGGGCTGAGGCTGCCGCAACCCCCCTCAAAACGTAATCCATTTCACATATTACCTTTTAAATCGTCGTAATTACAGTGGAATTACAGTTTCTCACGGGGGAATTACAGGCAGGTGTAGGAAAACAGAAAGCAATAATTTATAATTGTTCTCCTATAATTGCTGGAAGCAGTATTATCTCTAGAAGTAGTGGTAGTGTTACACGAGTGGCTTTTCCAAGTGCTCATCCATCTGCTTTGTAATTGCGAAGGACACATTTAATTAAAAAGCTTTTATATCAAGCCACCGTAAGAGTGCGTTTGAGGGGGAATCAATTAAAGGGAATCACGAGGAATCAATTTAGTCAAGTCACACAAAAGGCCTTAAGCATCCATTGATTCCTGTACGTGGTGTTACGACGGGGAGGTTTTTTGTTAGCGCAGCCACGCCGCCGACTGTCACAGTCGCAATTATCCACGATATGAAAATGAAATAATATAATAAACCAAATAAAACACACTAAAGAACACTCGTCATGCAGTTTACAGTTGAGACAAGTGGTTCTCAGCTGGTCTAGACTCAGGACACAAAGAAATATATACATACAAATACATACAAAACATATTCACTTCATGTGCTGTTAAGAACCAAAACAACAATTGGGGCTAAACTCAATGAAAGAGTAAGCCATTAAGAAATTAATTAACATTGAAACATGAGTAAAATAAAGATTCACTGGTTTAGCACACATGTACATATGTAGATGTAGATGGCACACACACACACACACACACACACACACACACACAGACACACAGACATACACAAATAAAAATACACACAAAAACACACATTTAAACACACACACATACAAACACTCACGCACATACACACACACAAACAAACAAACAGACACACACAGCCTTGCAGATGTTAGTATCGTGTAAACAGGCACGGGTGTTAAAACAAAAAAAACAATCTTCTTTCACTTTTAACTGACCTACTTACCATTGCTCAGCCTCACTGTGTAAATCGTTACCTTTGTAATGTAAAGTTTCATTTTTCAATTTTGAAAACATTAAAACGTGTATAACCCAGATACAAACACGACGAACCCATCAGATGCACGGTGCTTCGGTGGTCGCCATGACAATGAAACAACACAGCTCTCCCGCTCTCTCCTGCCGCCTTTAAAAGCATCAGGAAGCTGTTTTATTCCAGGGGCCTTTAGGGGCCCCATTCCGTGCCTGTTGGACTTGATTAGGCGTAATCCTTAATTAGTCCTGTGGCGTTTTAGAGCACACCCTGACGGCCACTCGCCTGGCCCTCCTGCCAGCGCCCAGCTACTCTCTTTAAACCTTATTGATCCGTGACATGGTGGTGTGTGGGGACACTGGTGGTGTTATAAATACCCACACACACACACACACACACACACACACACACACACACACAAGACAACAGCCTCATGCTAAATGTCTCCAAAACTAAGGAGCTGATTATGGATTTTAGGAGGACACAACAACATCGGAGGACTTACACACCACTGGGGATTACTGGGGCTGCTGTGGGGTGGGTGAGCAGCTACAGGTACCTGGGAGTCCACATCACAGAGGATCCGACTTGAACTACACACATTGAGGAAGGCGAAGCAGCGCCTCTACCACCTCAGGCAGCTGAGGACATTCGGAGTCCCCTGGAGGATCCTTCAGACCTTCTACGCTGGTGCTGGTGGAGAGCATCCTCACAGGAACTATCACTGCCTGGTTCGGCAACAGCTCCTCTCAGGACAGAAGAGCTCTGCAGAGGGTAGCGTGTTCGGTTCCCTGCAGGACCTCTACTCCAGGAGGTGTTGAACCAGAGCCCGCTCTCTCTCTTTGTATGCGTTCATACAGAGAGAGGATCATGAAGGATCCTCACCACCCCAACAACAACCTGTTCCAACTTCTGCCGTCGGGGAAGCACCTCCGCCGTCACGCTGCTGGAACAGAGAGACTAAAATGGAGTTTCTTTCGTTAGGCCATCCGGACTGTGAACTCTGACCTCACCAGGGCACACATGCTTATGACATATGACACATTAGGACACACATACATGCATATATACATGCAGATATATTTTCATTTTTTATTCTGCCTTTTAGATATTTTTAATATTTATCGTTCCTGCTGGTTTTTTACTGTGAATATTGTAAATATTGTAATTATTCTGATTGCGATCCCTCCAATTCAAGTTACATTTAGTATTCTTTTGCAAAGAGGAATGTGCATTCCACTTTGCATTTCACTGCATATCCTGTGTGTGTACGTGACGAATAAAGTTCTTGAATCTGAATCTTGAACACACACACAAAAGCAGGCATAC
>PIJE02000152.1:393819-408819 GCA_002895965.2 Coryphaenoides rupestris
AGTGCTGCTGTAGCTCATTGTGTTGATGGTCTCACTGATACATTTGTTAAAATGGTCTTCTGACACCTCCATCTTGCCACTCTCTGTCCGAGTCCAGACCAATATCTCCCGAACAAAACAAGAAACCCTGCGTAACTTCACCCTGAAACCCCCTGGTTTCCAATGCAGACGATGTGGAGTTTTCCCCCAGAAGTTCAGCTGAGGATTGGCGAACTTCCGGATATAAGAATATGATATTATTTCACAGATATACATTAGGCCTAAACGTATTACTGGACGAAAGGACATTTTAGTCTTCTGTCCTGGATTGAGCTCAATCTGTGGCCCACAAAATCACTTCATATAGACTATAGAGTACATGACAGAATCTAACCCGTGGTAATGCGTGGTGTGGACCTGGAGAGTATGCCTACATAATAACTGACTATTAAAAATACCAAATGTATCGTCCAACATTACATGACATAGCAATGTCAAAATAAAGAGACATGTATAGTTGTGTAAAGACAGGCACTCAGCATAGTTAAATTAAGATAATTGAACTGTCAAAGATCATATTTACATTATCATTTTATCATCTCGAAGTTTCATTAATGTGCTGGCTTGAATTAATTATCAGTCATTAAGTCAACAATTAATATAAGACACCGGCTTGGGCTTGCCAAATTCCCACTACGGTTTCATCAAACAACTAAACAAATAGCAAAACAAGCTATCATAAGCTAACAGATTATTTTTGCAGTGCCTTTAAGACTATCATTGTGTCCTGCCTTTAAGACTCGCACTTTAGCGAGCTAATGTTAACTTTTCTGTTGTTATACACACACAACTTGCTTCACATTCCGTACTCACACCGTTGTCCATCTTGTCCAACGATGAAGGTCCAAAAAAATGTGGTCCTAGAAATGCGGTCCTAGAAATACGGTCCTAGAAATGCGGTCCTAGGATTCAAGATTCAAGATTCAAGAAGTTCATTTGTCACACACACATACAGGATGGGCAGTGAAATGAAAAAGTGGCGATGCCTAGCAGAATGTGCAACAGAACAATACAAATATCACAAATTGAATTGGAAGGATCAGAATCAGCATATCCACAATATTAACAGTCTGTACAGCAGAAAGAGAAGGGTTTTTTTTTTTTACAGATGATAAATGTAACCAAATAAGCATATAAACAGCAAGGCATATAAAAAGCAAGGCATATAAACAACAAGGCAGGATAAAAACCAAAAAATGTTTCGAATAAATTGACAGATCATGTATGTCTGCATGTATGTATGTCATCATTTCTGTAATAAGTTATGTAGTGAAACTATGTGAGTGCATGTACTGTGTACTAACTCCATTTTAGTCTCTCTGTTCTAGCAGTGTGACTGCGGAGGCACTAACCTGACCACAGCAGCCGGAACAGTTTGTTGTTGGGGTGTTGAGGATCCATTATGATCCTGCAGGCTCTGGTTCGACACCTCCGAGAGTACAGGTCCTGCAGGGTGGCGAGTTCAGTGCCAATAGTGCGTTCGGCCGAACACACCACCCTCCTGTCATGAGAGGAGCTGTTTCCGAACCAGGCAGTGATGCTTCCGCTCAGGATGCTCTCCACCGCACCTGCATAGAAGCTCTGAACCTCACCTCCGGGAAACTCGGAATTTCCTCAGCTGCCTGAGGTGGTAGAGGCACTGTTTTCCTCACCAGAGCGTCAATGTGTGCAGTCAGATCCTCTGTGACTCCCAGGTACCTGTAGCTGCACACCCTCTCCACAGTCGTCCCATTGGTGTAAAGATCCTCTGATGTTGTAGTGTCCTCCTAAAGTATGCAATCAGCTCCTTAGTTTTGAAGACATTCAGCTTGATGCTGTTGTCCTGGCACCAGAGTGACAGTTTAGCAACTTCCTCTAGGTAGGCCTTCTCATCGTTACGATCAGGCCCACCACCACTCTGTCATCCACAAAGTTGACGATGGTGTTGGAGCTGGACCTGGCCACACAGTACAGTAGGGGGCTGAGGACGCAGCCCTGGGGGGGATCCTGTGTTCAGGTGAGGGGATCTGGAGGTGTGTCTGCCCACCCTGACGACCTGGGGCCTGGCGGTCAGGAAGTCCAGGATCCAGGCACACAGGGGGGTGTTCAATCCCAGCTCAATCAGCTTGCCAGCCAGTCTTGTGAGGACTATGGTGTTGAATGCTGAACTATAGTCAATAAACAGCATTCTCACATAGCCCCTCTTCCGACTGTCAAGATGAGCGAGGGAGCGGTGCAGTATCTGGGAGACAGCATCGTCTGTCGATCTGTTTTGCCGGAAGGTGAACTGCAGTAGGGCCTTGGAGGGAGGTAATAAGGCACAGATGTAGTCCTTGATCAGCCTCTCAAAACATTTCATGACCACTGAGGTGAGGGCCACCGGTGGGTAGTCATTCAGCCATGCTGGAGAGCATGAGCTCAGGGACAATAGCGGACCACTTGAAGCAGGCTGGGACCATGGACTCAGCCAGGGACAGGTTGAATATTGTGCTGAACACTGGAGCTAGCTGAATAGCACAGGTCTTTAGTCCTCGTCCAGATATGCCATCTGGACCTGCAGCTTTCCTGGTGTCATCAGAGCCCTCCTCACATTGTGCTCGGTCACAGAGAGAGGTGTGCTCTTCACCTGGCAATGGTCCCGCTAGCGGTGTTGTTGCTAGCCTCGAACCGAGCATGAAATTTGTTCAGATTAGTTCAGATCCGCTAGGGATGCGTCAGCACTCACAGTTGAGAGGGATCTGCCCCGGTAGTATGCGATAGTCCGTAGCCCCCTGCCATAGGTGTGGTCCTAAAACTGCAGCCTCCTGTATAGCCGGAACACGCTAGTCACCACAGTGGCTGGTGACCAAAAAGGTTAACTTCAGGCCCTGGCGCTAAGGCTGGTTTACTTCTGCATTACTGACGTCTCCAAGATTAATTTGGCCATTATCTCTGTACATTCTCATTAATAACTGTGTTACACGCAATAAATTAAACACACAATCTCTAATTAATCACCTCATGAATCATCTTATCAACCAACATTATTTTATTTGATATAGCGCTTAATGTTTATCCGTGTCTGATTTTACTCTTAAGACTTGACTTGGACTTGCCCCCAAAGGGAGATGTAGAGGGAGATATACATAAATATATATATATAGAGAGAGAGAGAGAGAGAGAGAGAGAGAGAGAGAGAGATAATAAGCGATAGATAGGGGGAGAGATAGACAGAATGATGATAGAGAGAGCGTGAGAGACATAGATAGAATAAGAAAAAGGCAGGGGAGAGATAGACAGAGGGAGAGATAGACAGAGGGGAGACAGAGGGAGTGATAGAGATGGAGAGAGTGAGAGACATAGATAGAATAACAAGATGACAGAGGGAGAGATAGATAGAGGGAGAGATAGATAGAGGGAGAGATAGATAGAGGGAGAGATAGACATAGATAGAGTAAGAGATAGATAGATGGAGAGAGAGACGGATGCAGATAAAAGGAGCTATAGATGGACAGAGAGACGCTGTTCGAGGAAGACAGAAATTAAGAGAGGGAAATGGACAAGAGGACACCCCCTTTATTTATGTCCCTCTCCCTCTCTCTCTCACTCTCTCTCTCTCTCTCTCTCTCTCTTCATCTGCCATCCATTTGTCAGCCTGCTCCTCTCTCCCTGGCCTGTCCATATCACCCTCGTTCAAACATAATTCACTATCAAATGGTCCCAGTGCGGTGTGCAGCCCCCCGCGACCGCACGTACACACATGCACACACACACATGCACACACACACACACACACACACACACACACACACACACACACACACACACACACATAAAGCTAGATAGACACACACACACACACACACACACACACATACACGCACACGCACGTACACACACATGCACACATACACACACATCTAGATAGACACACACACACACACACACACACACATCCAGCTAGCTAGAGCACACACACACACACACACGCATGCCACTCAAACCACGCACGCACACACACACACACACACACACCGATAGACACACACACACACACATGCACACACATAAAGCTAGATAGACACACACACAGGCGCCCACATGCGTGCAAACAAACAGACACGCATGCACACACACACACACATACAGACACACACACACACACACACACACACACACATACACACATACACACATGTACACACACACATGCACGCAAACACACACACACACACACACATCTAGATAGACACACACACACACACACACACACGCCGCATGCACTCAAACATGCGCGTGCGCACACACACACACACACACACACCTAGATAGACACACACACACACACACACATGCACACACATAAAGCTAGATAGACACACACACAGGCGCCCACATGCGTGCAAACAAACAGACACGCATGCACACACACATAAAGATATAGATACACACACACACACACACACACACACACACACACACACACACATCATTTAGGAATACTTACAGTGCAGAGCAATTTTGAAAAACAGCAAATGGTGAGTAACAGGGCTGGAGGTGATACCATGACTTACTCGTATTCCAACATGGCGGTGGAATATTTGAAAGCAGGAAAGCCAACCCACAGCATTCAGGTCGACCTTGAAGACAACGAAAGCACACGGAAACCTCAAACTCTGTTACTCTTCATGTTCACGATGCCAGGAAGCAGGAAGAACACAACCCCCTATACAATCCACCATCTAAGAACATTATCCGAGTGTCCCTGTAAATTACTAACCATTTCACCCACATAATGGGCAATTGCTAATGGACCATTTGTTTCGGAAATACTTTTTTTAACGCAACCTGGGGAGAGAGCATCGAATAAGCAGCGCTAAGGTGCTAATAGACGGTGATTTGCCATCTTTTGCTTTTCTTACCACGGCAATATGATTGTATTGTAACATTCCTGTAGAGTTATTCACCAGTTTGGGCTCTTTTTTCTCCCCTCGATTGCACCAGAATGTTTCCTGCATGGTAAATGTGGAGTCTGGTAATGGGGCTCTCCTACTGTTTATTGGGGAGCTTCGGCAATTTGCACACATTAGCCCCGTGAGTTGCCTCTTCCTCTCTCTCTCTCTCTTTCTCTCTCTGTCTCTTTCTCTCGCTTCCCTCTCTCCCTCTCTTTCGCTCTCCCGCTCGCTATCTCCCCCTCTCTCTTTCGGTGTCTCGCTCTCCCTCTCCCTCACGCAATCTCTTACTCTATCTGTCTCTCTCTCTCTCTCACACTCTCTCTCCGTCTGTCTCTCTCTGGGCAGTAGCGGCAACGGGCGGCAGTAGCTCAGGAGGTAAGAGAGGTTGTCTGGCAACTGGAAGGTTGGCGGCCAAGCCAAGTGTCGAGGTGTCCCTCCTGAGCAAGACACCACCTAACCCTAACTGCTCCTGACGTGTTGGTTGTTACCTTGCATGGTTGACGCCGCCGTCGGTGTATGAATGGGTGAATGTGAGGCAACTGTAAAGCGCTTTGGATGAAAGAGCTGTATGAATGCAATCCATTTACCGTTCTCTCTTACTGTCTCGACAACGCAACAACGCAGTCGCCAACCCCCTCAGCCCCCCATCAGCCCACCCCCCCCCCCCCCCCTCCTATCCAGACCCCACACGCATGTCAGTCAGATGGGGGAGATGACAGCGGGTTTTGTAAACGCTTTCACAGGTCGATCGCTGAGCCACGCCGCTGACGCTCTCTCTCTCTCTCTCTCTCTCTCTCTCTCTCTCTCTCTCTCTCTCTCTCTCTCTCTCTCTCTCTCTCTCTCTCTCCCTCTCACACACACACACATACTCTCTCTACCACCTCTCTCGCTCTCTCTCGCTCTCAATCTGTGGTTGACATTAATTAAACGTAAACCACCAGCCATCTGCCCCCACTTAGGGGGAAGCTGACCTCATGACTGCAGGCTTGGCACGCTCATCTGACCCCTTTACACACAGACACACACACACACACACACACACAGACACACACACACACATACACACACACACACACACATACACACACGCGCGCGCAAAGACATTCACACACACACACGAAGACATGCACACATTCACACACACATAATCACATACGCACACACACACGCACACACATACACACACTCACCAATGAATACGTGCACACACACAAAAACACACACACACACACACACACACACACACACACACACACACACACACACATACGTGCACACACACAAACACACACACACACACACACACATATACGTGCACACACACACAAAAACACACACACACACACAATTCCACTGTGCCGATTACAGTGTAATTAACACTCCATATTAACATGGAATGTCAGAAATAAACAAGGAACACCTGTTATTTAAAAACAAACATGGCAGACACACACACACACACACACACACACACACACACACACACACACACACACACACACACATACACACACACACACACACACAAACAAACACGCACACACATGTGTACACAGTCAGTGACCCGTGCAACATAGCCACCAGTGTGTTTCCAGTGGGGACCGTCTTCTTCATGGGCTGTATTCTCTAATGGCTCTTATTCGTCTCTTACGCGGATCAGAGGGTAAACTGGTCGGTCGTCTGTGACCTACCACAGACCTAAATAAAACCAGCTGCTCTGCCCGTCTGCCATACATGTCCCTCTCTGTCTGACAGTCTCACCAGTATACCAGTGCATTTGGATCCCATCTCACTGTTCTCTGTCTGTCTGTCTCCCTGTCTGTCTCAGAGCATCTGTCTCTCTGATTTAAGTTGATTTGATTTGATCTTGATCAGCTTCAATTGAAACTGATTCAGTGTATTTCGATTCAATTCAAATGATTGAATTGTACTGTAATTTCAAGTTCATCTTTGATATCAAGTACCAAGAACTAATATTTATGGAGTATATATGCATATGTATCTACATGTTACAGTCTGAACAATAATCTAAATAATATAATAATAATAATAATAATAATAATAATAATAATAATAATATTCTACAAATTTCTAATGTTCTCACCCATTGGTTTTATTAATCTCTCTAGACTCCAGGCTGTATCTCAATTGTGAGAATTGCAGTCCTCGACTGCCAGTTATATAGGAAGCTCCCTCACAAATTGAGACCCGGCCCTAGTCTTCCTCTCCATGTGGCCCGCCCCCCTGCCCAGCCCATCAAAGTTCCAGTGGGCCGCTGGACACAGGCGCTCTCCGCTGCCCCGGCTGCACTCTGGTAATGCGGTTTGCTGTCACTTAATGATGCTGTTAAACCCTGTGTCTGTCTGCTGTTCCCTCCGTGTCTCCGTGTGGCTCGGCCTCGCCGCCGCCTTCTTCCCCGCGCACACGCTCGTACCCCGACGCTCTACATGAACCGACTGACACAGAACACCGACACACGCACACACACACACACACACACACGGGTGCATATGCACACGCACACACACACACACACACACACATGAACACTGTATAACTGCTATAATAATACGCTGTAAGCATATATGGAGAAACGGAAGGCACAACAAATTGGATTTCCATGTCCTGGGTTCCCTCGCTCCTGTGGGTATTCACCGCCACCGCGCCGCCTGCGTTAGCGTAGCGCTGGCAGATGGAGATGAGGCCCTCTAATGCAGATATTACCTGTACAACGCTGAACATAATGTTAAAATAATAAAGAAGCACTGTTATCTCTCTCATCCATCTTCAAGGCAAGCTCCACCGCCACCCCTGTGTGTGTTGTGTGTGCGTGTGTACGTGTGCATGTGTGTGTGTGCGTGTGTGTGTGTGTGTGTGTATGTGGCACCGCGCCTCTCAGAGAACAGCCGTACGCGGTAATAACATCAAACTCAAAAGCCTTTCCTTTCTACCTGATTAGTTCAATGTGGAGTCACGTATTTCAGCAGGTGACTGCTTCTCTCTCTTTCTGTCTCTCTCTCTCTCTCTCTCAGTGTCTCTCCCCTATATCACTCTTCTGGCTGCTGCTGCCAGAGAGAGAGAGAGAGAGAGAGACATCGGTGAATAAGAAACGCATATCAGAGACTGTTTGCCTTTTGTTGAAATGAAAGACTCACAGAACAAGGCGCCTCCTCTCTCTGTGCTTCATTATAACCGTGAGTCAAGACAAGAAAGAAAAAGAGAGAGAGAGCGAGAGAGAGAGAGAGAGAGTGTGTCTTTACGTGGAACCAGAACAATGGGGGACTTTTAATGTGGCGCGACTGTGACAAAGTTTCTTTTGACGGTTCCCCGCCGTAACGAGGGGAGAATTTACCTTGCAAAATAGGTTACACGCGGCCCCCCCTCGTCCTGTAGGTCGGCTTCATCGCAGGCGCCAGTGCGACGTGTGACTTTTTTCCGATCAGCACCGCACTCTCTCTCTCTCTCTCTCTCTCTCTCTCTCTCTCTCTCTCTCTCTATCTCCTCTCTACCTACTCTCTCTCTCTCTCTCTCTCTCTCTCTCTCCTCTCTCTCTCTCTCTCTCTCTCCCTCTCCCTCTCACCACACACACATACTCTCTCTACCACCTCTCTCTCGCCTCTCAATCTGTGGTTGACATTAATTAAACGTAAAACCACCAGCCATCTGCCCCCACTTAGGGGGAAGCTGACCTCATGACTGCAGGCTTGCACGCTCATCTGACCCCTTTACACACAGGACACACACACACCACACACACACACAGACACACACACCACACATACACACACGCACACACACATACACACACGCGCGCGCAAAGACATTCACACACACACACATGAAGACATGCACACATTCACACACACATAATCACATACGCACACACACACGCACACACATACACACACTCACCAATGAATACGTGCACACACACAAAAACACACACACACACACACACACACACACACACACACACACACACACACATATACTTGCACACACACAAAAACACACACACACACACACACATATACGTGCCACACCACACACAACAACCACACACACACACAATTCCACTGTGCCGATTACAGTGTAATTAAACACTCCATATTAACATGGAATGTCAAGAAATAAACAAGGAACACCTGTTTATTTAAAAAACAAACATGGCAGACACACACACACACACACACACACACACACACACACACACACACACACACACACACACACACACACACACACACACACACACACACAAACAAACACGCACACACATGTGTACACAGTCAGTGACCCGTGCAACATAGCCACCAGTGTGTTTCCAGTGGGGGACCGTCTTCTTCATGGGCTGTATTCTCTAATGGCTCTCTATTCGTCTCTTACGCGGATCAGAGGGTAAACTGGTCGGTCGTCTGTGACCTACCACAGACCTAAATAAAACCAGCTGCTCTGCCCGTCTGCCACACATGTCCCTCTCTGTCTGACAGTCTCACCAGTATACCAGTGCATTTGGATCCCATCTCACTGTTCTCTGTCTGTCTGTCTCCCTGTCTGTCTCAGAGCATCTGTCTCTCTGATTTAATTGATTTGATCTTCAGCTTCAATTGAAACTGATTCAGTGTATTTCGATTCAATTCAAATGATTGAATTGTACTGTAATTTCAAGTTCATCTTTGATATCAAGTACAAGAACTAATATTTATGGAGTATATATGCATATGTATCTACATGTTACAGTCTGAACAATAATCGAAATAATATAATAATAATAATAATAATAATAATAATAATAATAATAATAATAATAATAATATTCTACACATTTCTAATGTTCTCACCCATTGGTTTTATTAATCTCTCTAGACTCCAGGCTGTATCTCAATTGTGAGAATTGCAGTCCTCGGACTGCCCAGTTATATAGGAAGCTCCCTCACAAATTGAGACCCGGCCCTAGTCTTCCTCTCCATGTGGCCCGCCCCCTGCCCAGCCCATCAAAGTTCCAGTGGGCCGCTGGACACAGGCGCTCTCCGCTGCCCCGGCTGCACTCTGGTAATGCGGTTTGCTGTCACTTAATGATGCTGTTAAACCCTGTGTCTGTCTGCTGTTCCCTCCGTGTCTCCGTGTGGCTCGGCCTCGCCGCCGCCTTCTTCCCCGCGCACACGCTCGTACCCCGACGCTCTACATGAACCGACTGACACAGACACACACACACACACACACACACACACACACACACGGGTGCATATGCACACACACACACACACACACACACACACATGAACACTGTATAACTGTATAATAATACGCTGTAAGCATATATGGAGAAACGGAAGGCACAACAAATTGGATTTCCATGTCCTGGGTTCCCTCGCTCCTGTGGGTATTCACCGCCACCGCGCCGCCTGCGTTAGCGTAGCGCTGGCAGATGGAGATGAGGCCCTCTAATGCAGATAATTACCTGTACAAGCTGAACATAATGTTAAAATAATAAAGAAGCACTTTATCTCTCTCATCCATCTTCAAGGCAGCTCCACCGCCACCCCTGTGTGTGTGTGTGTGTGCGTGTGTACGTGTGCATGTGTGTGTGTGTGTGTGTGTGTGTATGTGGCACCGCGCCTCTCAGAGAACAGCCGTACGCGGTAATAACATCAAACTCAAAAGCCTTTCCTTTCTACCTGATTAGTTCAATGTGGAGTCACGTATTTCAGCAGGTGACTGCTTCTCTCTCTTTCTGTCTCTCGCTCTCTCTCTCTCAGTGTCTCTCCCCTATATCACTCTTCTGGCTGCTGCTGCCAGAGAGAGAGAGAGAGAGAGAGAGAGAGAGAGAGAGAGAGAGAGAGAGAGAGAGACATCGGTGAATAAGAAACGCATATCAGAGACTGTTTGCCTTTTGTTGAAATGAAAGACTCACAGAACAAGGCGCCTCCTCTCTCTGTGCTTCATTATAACCGTGAGTCAAGACAAGAAAGAAAAAGAGAGAGAGAGCGAGAGAGAGAGAGAGAGAGTGTGTCTTTACGTGGAACCAGAACAATGGGGGACTTTTAATGTGGCGCGACTGTGACAAAGTTTCTTTTGACGGTTCCCCGCCGTAACGAGGGGAGAATTTACCTTGCAAAATAGGTTACACGCGGCCCCCCCTCGTCCTGTAGGTCGGCTTCATCGCAGGCGCCAGTGCGACGTGTGACTTTTTTCCGATCAGCACCGCCGCCTTTATATGCACGCACGTTCCGCGCGTGTGTGTGTGTGTGTGTGTGTGTATACATATACCCTAACATAGCATGTGCCTGGTTGGTGTCCTTGGATGTGTGTGTGTGTGTGTGTGTGTGTGTGTACTTTGCGGCGGCGATGGGTTTATACAAGAGTGTACGTGCATGTGTGTGTGTGCGTGTGTGTGCGTGTGCGTGTGTGTGTGCACGTGTGTGTGTGTGCGTGCGCGCGTGTGTGTGCGCGTGTGCGTGCGCGTGCACACGACGCCGCCTCGTCTCGCCTCGCCTTGCCAGAGCGCTTGGCCTGATTCTCAAAGCGAGACACCATATGTTGATTGGTCTTGAGGAGGGAGGGGATGGAAGTGGGGGGTGTGTTGGGGTGGGGGAGGGGGGGGGGGAGGTGGGGAAGAGAGAGGGTGAGCGAGGGAGAAGGCGAGGGAGGAGAAAAAGAAAGGAAAAAGGGAGAGAGGGAAGAAAAAAGAAAGGAAGAAATGCAGAAGAGAGACGCGGTAATTGCCACGCCGCTCGCGCATTAATTCTCCTTTCAATGACAATAACTTGACCCCGACGAAACCTGTGAAACTCATTTTGCCAGCATCATGCAGAAATAAACTTCTCGCACACAAGCGGCTGACAGGGAGATAGATGCCCTTGGCTTTCTTGTAACTGCAGGGGAAGCAGAAGAAGAAAGTCTAGCAGGAGGAGGAGGAGGAGGAGGGAGGAGGAGGAGGAGGTGATCGCGGTGCCGGGGTAGACTGTTAAGCAGACTTCAAATGTGCATGTGTAAGAGTGTGTGTGTGTGTGTGTGTGTGTGTGTGCCGTGCCCATGTGTGTGCACGTGTTTCTTCAAATGTGTGTGTGTTGGTGTGTGTGTGTGTGTGTGTGTGTGTGTGTGTGTGTGTGCGTGTGCCGGTACAAGCATCTGTGTATAACGTGCCCGCTTGTATCCAGGCTGATGTTTATTTCCCGCCTTTGTGCACATGTGCAAGTGTAGTAATCTGAAATAAAATGTATGTGTGTGTGTGTGTGTGTGTGTGTGTGTGTGTGTGTGTGTGTGTGTGTGTGTGTCGTGGCGGGCCCTCTTGTGCAGGTATCAGATAGTGTGTGTAACACGCCTTAGGCATGGTACAACGGGGGGGCGGGGTGGTCGGACACGACACCGATGGCTGGAGACGGCGAGCCTGCTGTGCTGTCACTTTGGATCAGGACACCCGTGTAGTGAGGAACCATCGGAGCAACGTTGGTCAGAAGCGCATGACGACACCAGGGCACCACAGACAGACAGACAGACAGACAGACAGACAGACACGACCATATTGCCAGCTGGGTTTCCAGAACTGTTAAGCTTTGACGGAATCCAGTTGAATAGAGATACAAGAAAGAAAAGAAAGAAAGAAAATATGGAAATATCTGAAAGAATACGGACACAAAGGTGTTAAACCGAAACAAAGGAAATGTGAATGCCGACGCACACACACACACACACACACACACACACACACACACCACCATGCCCTTGTCCTTTAGGAAGCCCAAGCCACATTTATGTGTTCTCCCTCAGCCAATCAGAGACACACCCTTATGGGAACCAATCGTGTTCCGTTGACATGGATCACTTCACATGCTGTGTTCATGCACCCCATACCCCTGACCCCAGGTAAAATGTTAAATGAGAAATTGATTGCATTTATATCGCTCTTTGAGCCAAATCGCTTTACAATATCGCCTCACATTCACACATTCATACACACATTCATACACACATTCATACACACATTCATACACACATTCATACACATTCACACACAACCATGCAAGGCTGCAGCCAGCTCGTCGGTAGCAGTGGGGTTATGTGTCTTGCTCAGGAACACCTCGAAAGTTAGCTAGACGGAGCTGGGAATCGAACCAGCGGTTGCCAGACAACTGCTCCGATCTCCTGAGCTACTGCCAGGTCTCACCTGGTCTCAAATATGAATTATTAATTGCATGTTGTAGTGTGTGGGCACGAAACATAGCACACACACACACACACACACACACACACACACCACACACACATACGTGCGTGCTATGTATCATCCTCAACACACACACACACACTTCCTCGGCAGAATTAATCCATGAGAGACTCGTGTGATGGAAAGATAATAATAATGATGATGTCATAACAGTAATAATAATAATAATAACAACAACAACTGCAGAAAGGCAGGAGCAAAATTAGTTCTACCTCAACGTGTCTCTAATCATACACCCTTGTATTGGGACCCCCCACGGTGTAGAAATGATGGAAAATTAAAACAATAATAAAAATAAAATCTAAAATCTAATCCAATCTGGGATGTCTGCATGTTGGTCACGCCTGCTCCCTGACTCCTCCTCCCATCTCTCCTCCACCAATGATCAGTGTTACATGGGACCACCCACCCACCCACCCACCACCACCTCTCCACCAACCCCAGCAGCGTCTCAGCCATGTCATTCCTCCGCCCCCCTCCACCTCCCTCCCCTCACTCCGCCCCCCTCCCCTCACTCCTCCCCCCCTCCCCTCACTCCGCCCCCCTCCCCTCACTCCTCCCTCCCTCCCCTCACTCCGCCCCCTCCCCTCACTCCGCCCCCCCCACCCTCTTCCCCAAGCAGCTCCTGCACTGCAACAAAAAAAAAACAAGAGAGCAAAAACAAGCCGTCATGTGTTGACGTTTGCACATTATTCAGAAAATGGCTTCTTGTGGGGGGGGGGGGGGTGGATTTCTCCCGCGTGGACAACTCCAATGTGTCGGCATTGAGGGGTGGGGGGGGGGTGTGGGAATCGTTTTGGGAACGGGGGGGGGCGGGGGGGGGAGAAAGGGGAGGGATGCCTGGGTGGGGAGGAGGGGTTGGTGCAGCACAAAGTGTGAACAAGGTCTCTGGCATCAATCACAGTGGACGACGAGCCCCTTGGCGCGATAACGCCGGTGTGTGTGTGTGTGTGTGTGTGGGCGAGTCGAGAGGTGGGGGCGGCTGCGCGACAGACTTTGTACTTTGATGCAGGTTGAAGGATTGCCGTCGACATGAAGCTGTCTGTCGCTGTCTGTTGTCACACTCGACGATTTTTGCCGAAACAGCGCGTCGTTGACGGGTTATGTATTCGACGTGGAATATGCAATCGTGGTGCTTACGTTACGTGTGTGTGTGTGTGTGTGTGTGTGTGTGCAACGCTAACGGAGTCGAGAAGCGCGGCGCACAGAGGCAGCGCGCGTCAGTGAACGCGACCGGATTTACGGATTGAACAGTTGAATTCTGGCAACTTTATGCTAATCTGCCGGCCCGGCGCGCCGACGCCTCCGGAAACTATTAAAAGGAACCATTGTCAATCTAAAATGACGAGACGGATTCTGAAATCTGAAATCACATGTTTCCCGCCTCAAATGTTATTGAGAAAAATATTTCAGTTCGCTGTTTTCCGGAATACAACAGAAAGTTTCCAGAGATGACAGACAAGCCGTCATGTTGCTCTGTTTTTTGATATCCGCCAGCAGACATCAAGGACACGCCCCAACAAGGGTCGTCCAATCAGGTGCGGCCCGGAGAACGAGAGCGCCTGTCAATCGTCTACGGGAGAGTCATGGAGTCATGGAATCCTGCGGACATACGTACCTCGACGTGGAGGAACGACCGACGACGAGGACGTTTGTGACCGCAGGTGGCGGGCGGAGTCGATGACAACAGAGTAAAGGTGTAAATGGAAGGCGGCGTGACGATGAAACAACGTAGGGCGTCTTACGTTTAACGAGGGGCCTTGCGCACGTTAATCACGTATTGTTAGAAAGTCCATTCGTCGTTCAAATTCCTCGCACAGC
>PIJE02000152.1:411319-436319 GCA_002895965.2 Coryphaenoides rupestris
GTTAGCTGCGGAGGGAGAGTAGGCAGTAGCACGCCGATGCTCGGCAACGGATGGACAGCGCGCGGCCGTACGCTAATTAGCGGGAACATTGTGGCGGCGTGGTAACACTGTCAGGTGTGATGCTGCGCGCTTAATAACGCTTTCCACAAGAACGCCGCCGTCAGAGCGGCAGCGACCGCGTCTCGCCGACCGGAGAGAGGCTGCAGCCGAAACATCTTCTCGTTTCATTTTGTTTTGTTGTAATGTTTTTTTTGCCATATTTTCCAAAATGGGTAGAGATGGTAATAATATGTCTGCCCGCATTGAAAGATAAAAACAGCCAAAAAGACCAAACAAAACTGAAAAGAAATATATCAAATATATAAATTTATAACGAGTAAAATTGTTTTCCCAAAAAGTTTTGCGTTCTCATCTGTATAATATAATATTAGGCACACGAGATGCAAAAGTGTTTGGCAAATTGATGGTCCTTTTCACAGGCAATAAAATCTTGTCTGGTTTTATATCGTTGTCTCGAATGTTCTTGAAGGAAACAAACTTGTATAGATGTATTGAATTATGGCACATAGAATAAATAGGTTAGGAAGGGATATATATATATATATATATATATATATATAAGGCTTTGGAAGAAATACCCTGAAGACGTAAATAGATAATGTCGCTGAACTATCTTGATATCGGGGTGACGAGTGGTGGTCGTCGGGGTATTAATTACTCTTTCAGAGTCTTTGAACATCCTGGTCCTATGGGGCTGGCCCCAGTGGACCGGCTCCAAGAGAGGGAAGAAGAACTAGGCTTCGTTGACGAAGACCAGGACTCTCATCGGAAGCCTTTTCCTGGTTCCTGGTTTTTTGACGCATTACGTTCACGTTCCTTGATGTTGGAGTGTCGATAATAGGAATCAATTTCCCATTGTTTTGACATCTTTGAAGGTCATGTACTGTATGTAAGAATAATTAATCTGTTCAGGGACTACATGGAGGACTTTACAGCACAAATCTCTTTAAATCACCAGTTTGTGAGCAGGTTGTGGTTGAAGTTAAAACATGAGAGCTTCCCAGACTCTCTCTGTTGTAGAACAGCTTTTGGTCTGATTTCTCTTATATATGAATCGGGTCGGATTTCGCGGGAAAAAGGATTAGTGTCATAAGTGTGGATAATTAAAAAATATATATTTCACAGCTTTTATAAATGTGTACAAGGTTTAATTATGATTAGAACTAATATTAGTTTCTGATTGTTATTGTCTCAACCCACGGAGCTCAGAATGCACTGATTCTTACATATAGTACCTTTAAAGCGAGAAAAGATCAAGAAAACACACACACACACACACACACACACACACACACACACACACAAATCCTTAAACTCAATTAAATCTTCATTTGTGTTTTTGTGACATACAGAGATGGAGTCGTGTAGAATTAGCCAGGGAGGGTTGCGGGGGTGGGTGGGGGTGGGTGGGGGTCGGGGATGTTGGTTAAGTGATCTCCATCTTGCCCCCCAGGGGTGCGGGACGAAAATCTATTTGGACCGGAGCTTACAGGATGTAAGCCTATTAACTCCATCTGATTCACAGGCTTCACGCACACAAAAACAGCCCACACAACATCATGTGTGTGTGTGTGTGTGTGTGCATGTGTTTCTGGTTTGTTTGTATGTGTGTGTGTGTGTGTGTGTGTGTGTGTGTGTGTGTGTGTGTGTGTGTGTGTGTGTGTGTGTGTGTGCTTGTGTGCGTGTGCGTTCGCAGGTAAAATGATTCCATCCCCCCTTGCTCCAGCACAAGCGTGATCATTTAATACACGTAAGGCATGCAGAGATGCATCCCTGTGTATCCATATAATCTATGACAATATCACAAGTGGACAAAGAGACACACACACACACACACACACACAATTAGATTCAGATTATATTAGAGGACGGGCCACGGCTACTCTATGTACGCCGAAACAAAGCGTAATCTTCCATCCTTCAAACAATATCTCCTATTAGATCAATATTTACAATAATATATCGTCATACTTCTATATTAGGGTTTATGCCGGACGCTGAATTGCACCCTTAACATTAAGACCGGAGTCACATTAATGTCGGCCTTCGGTTCATATTTCCAGGTCGGGTATGAAGTGTTCGACCACGTCCGATCGCTGATAGGCTGAGTGAGTCCAACAGGAATGAGCGTTTGTGATTGGCTCCACCAGGTGCCTTATTATTTTGACCCGGCTGAGATAACAAAGTTTGAAACGTCGAAAAACAGCAAGAGGCCATTGCGACACCGGTGGTCTTTTGAGCCGTGATCCGTCTCACGGTGGGCGGAGTGTCACCTGCATTGATTCAAGCCGCCGAAATTATCATCACAAAAGTTCAATTTCAAAACCGAAATTGCTCGCATTCAAACATAAATGTGCTGAGCGCTGGTGTGTTGTCTACATTGTTTATACCCCATGAATACTGGTATAATCAATCACATCCCCGGCCACATTTGCATATCTTATGTATTCATGAGAAAACTCACTGCAGTGGTGATTGATTGAACAGTATCCAAAATAATAATAAAAATCAATAGAATTATGGACTCTCATGCCGGAAGGAATCTTTTCCTAAACAACCCCTGTGGAAGGGAGTCGGTGGTGGGAGAGAGAGGTCAGGGATTTGTACCCTCTGCTAAATGTTCGCTTCCGCCGCCACCCCCCCCCCCCCCCCCCCCTCTCCCTTATTTCCATAAGACGGTCATGGAGTGCTTTTCATTGACTGGCCTATTTGTGTTTGGAAGGCATCACCAAGGCAACGTAGCTTCTCGCTCTCGTGACCCCCCCAGTCCACCCACTACCCCGCTATGGTCTCTCTCTCTCTCTCTCTCTCACTCTCTCTCTCACTCTCTCTCTCTCTCTCTTTCTCTCTCTCACTCTCTCTCGCTCTCTCGTCGACTTTGGACAGTGGCCAGCTGTGACGCCCGCCACCAAAAACACACACACACACACACACACACACACACACACACACACACACACACACACATTCCCCCCGACATGAATATTTAAATCGTCGCGCTCTCCCCACGGAGAAGTCGGGATGTTTTCGCCTCGGGGAGGACATATGTATGGCTGGATGACACCGGGAGGAGTCCTCTCCCGTGCGGTGGAGGGGTCAGGTTGTCCGCCTGTCGCGACGCTCCGACCCCCCGATCGCTCAGGACTGTGGTCAGCAGACGGAGCGGCAAACGTACACGTACCGCCAGCTACCCTGCTTTAACCTGTGGGCCCTCGATCGGCTAATGTGCAGCCTCAGCCATCCCCCCGGTGTCTAACCAGCCTGACTCGGGCCAGGTGAGGCTGAATAAATCAACCACTTAGACGAATCGACTTAGCCTTTAGTTTAGTCATAATTTACTGATGTTGAGAGTACAACTCGGAGAGATGCAGTATAATGAATTGTACTTCATGCTGTATTGTATTTAATGCGGACATCAATTCTGCATTTAATACCCACACGTCGTACTCTGGGTTATAGATGAAATGGCATAAAAACAATCTAACGGAGGAATTGTTCTGGGGATTACTTTTGATGCCTAATGTGCTGTACGCGTTTTCATTTAATGTTTCACTGTAACACCTTTTAAGCCGTGCGGGCTGCATGACCGTCTTCTTCCTGCAAGTGATCTATTTCACGACCGTTGTACACATGAATCACAAAGTTTCAAAATCCCATTTTCCTAACTATCTCCTTCGTCATGATGATCCATGCATGGCCCTGTTTCAAGAGGCTTGCTTTTTAAAAGTCTAACCGGATATGTTTAAGTCGGAATTCAGGGAATGGCTAATCTCAGTTCAGTTACCATGGCGACTCGTGCTGTGCGCCTCACCTGTGTGAGCGAACCCGGTTCACAGCAGGTCTCCGAGACAACTCCGCCCACGGCTGCAATCCCACCTTCTTTGTGTCGTCTCATTGGTGTTGAGAATGGCGACGAACAACTTGATATGGTCTTATCCAAAACCATTACAGTCCATGGAGCTTAAAGTAAGACGTAAGATTGAAATAAAAGGCAATTTCTAATAGCCCGCTCTCTTAGTGACACACTTAAAAGTGTGTTCATGCCTGCAGTGTTTAAGCAGTGATTTATTTTCTTAACACTTCTAAAGGATGACATAATGGCTCGTCCCTTTGTCAGCCTTAGGAGCACAGCGGTACACTACACTGCGCGCCGAGCCGTGGGATCACAGCGGTACCAAAGGGTCTGAAAACGTTGCCATGGGGTCGATAGTATGCCCAGACTATTTTCTATGTGCTCCGCAGCGGCTCTCAGTACAAACGAAGATTAAGATTAATAAACATTGTTTTGTACTGTGAATTATTCAATTGATGCTTGTTCAAAGTAGCCCATTAGGCTGTTTAATAAACTACAGCTTCACCTTGCTTCAAAAACAAATAGATTAATATCGGCCTATGTAGCAGTGGCTTCTGCTTACCAGCACCCAAGTGGTGGTTAGCAGACATAACATGACGACACAGGTAGGTGTTGAACAATCCAGTTTATTGAACAAGTTTGTAGAATGAAAGGACAGAGCAGGTGGTAAAAGCTAGCATCTCTCCTTGAGTGTGTGTGTGTGGTGATGGCTGGTTGAACCTGTGTGTACAGTACAGCCCGCCAGGTGAGCAGCATGACCCAACTCCAGACTCTAACTTGGGTCCGGTAAGGATGCTTGAACCAGCCACCAACCATACACACTCCACAGCCTACTATTAGCCTATAACAATCCTACATATTTTATTATTTTTACGACCAATAAAAAAAAAACTGTCTGCCGAATGCTAGATGGTTTGAACTGGTCACGCAGAGACAGCCTTTCTTCTGTGACATAGTGAAAATAAAAAGACTCGGCTTCAACCTGAGCACTGAAATAGCAATGACGGCTTTGGTATTACCTGATCGATCACATTTTCAGCGTGCGATAGATGATGGCTCTTGAAGCCTTTCATGAATGCACATTTTTCAGGTCAAGCCATCCGAGATTGCTATCCGAAATCATTTCTCTGGATTGAAATCAGCTGAAACCGAAATTCCTGACAGCCCAGGGAAGTTCTCGATTGAGTCGGAGTTCTGGTTTTAAGGAGAACCATTATACCACGAGGTGTGAACGTGATTAGCCCTTCCAAGCGGTTTCAGAGTCTCCGGTTTTTGACATCGCAAGTGGGAGTGTCCCCCCAGATGTATGGTGGATAGATCAGCCTACCAGTTGCTACAGTCCACTGGGTAGGCTGGTAGGCAGGTCTATCGAGTATATATCTGGGTGGACACTCCCATGTGTGATGGACACTCCCATGTGTGATGGACACTCCCATGTGTGGTGGGCACTCCCATGTGTGGTGGACACTCCCATGTGTGGTGGACACTCCCATGTGTGATGGACACTCCCACCATGTGTGATGGACACTCCCATGTGTGATGGACACTCCCATGTGTGATGGACACTCCCATGTGTGATGGACACTCCCATGTGAGATGAAACCAGTTTTTGAAACCGCTTGGAATGGCTGATCACACTCACACCTGGTGGTATAATATGTCTCCTTTAAGCTCAGATCCTAACCTGCTCCTTGAAACAGACGCATGACGTGCTCACTAAAACTGCAATACTTTAGGTTAAACATAATTATATAATTATAATATTACTATGTAACTCTTTGTACTAAAACTTTCAAAAGTTTTAGTACAAAGAATAATAACATATATGTTTCACCATTCGTGATGAGCATTGCATCTATGTGCTCCGCAGCGGCTCTCAGTACAAACGAAGATTAAGATTAATAAACATTGTTTTGTACTGTGAATTATTCAATTGATGCACGTTCAAAGTAGCCCATTAGGCTGTTTAATAAACTACAGCTTCACCTTGCTTCAAAAACAAATAGATTAATATAGGCCTATGTAGCCGTGGCTTCTGCTTACCAGCACCCAAGTGGTGGTTAGCAGACATAACATGACGACACAGGTAGGTGTTGAATAATCCAGTTTATTGAACAAGTTTGTAGAATGAAAGGACAGAGCAGGTGGTAAAAGCCAGCATCTCTCCTTGAGTGTGTGTGTGGTGATGGCTGGTTTAACCTGTGTGTACTGTACAGCCCGCCAGGTGAGCATCATGACCCAACTCCAGACCTCTGCCGAATGCTAGATGGTTTGAACTGGTCTCGCAGAGACAGCCTTTCTTCTGTGACATAGTGAAAATAAAAAGACTAGGCTTCAACCTGAGCACTGAAATAGCAATGACGGCTTTGGTATTACCTGATCGATCACATTTTCAGTGTGCTATAGATGATGGCTCTTGAAGCCTTTCATGAATGCACATTTTTCAGGTCAAGCCGTCCGAGATTGCTATCCGAACTCATTTCTCTAGATTGAAATCAGCTGAAACCGAAATTCCTGACAGCCCAGGGAAGTGCTCGATTGAGTCGGAGTTCTGGTTTTAAGGAGAACTATTATACCGCGAGGTGTGAACGTGATTAGCCCTTCCAAGCGGTTTCAGAATCTCCGTTTTTTGACATCACAAGTGGGAGTGTCTGGTGGATAGATCAGCCTACCAGTTGCTACAGTCCACTGGGTAGGCTGGTAGGCAGGTCTATCGAGTATATATCTGGGTGGACACTCTGATGTGTGATGGACACTCCCATGTGAGATGGACACTCCCATGTGTGATGGACACTCCCATGTGTGATGGACACTCCCATGTGTGGTGGACACTCCCATGTGTGATGGACACTCCCATGTGTGATGGACACTCCCATGTGTGATGGACACTCCCATGTGTGATGGACACTCCCATGTGTGATGGACACTCCCATGTGTGATGGACACTCCCATGTGTGATGGACACTCCCATGTGTGATGGACACTCCCATGTGTGATGGACACTCCCATGTGTGATGGACACTCCCATGTGTGATGGACACTCCCATGTGTGATGGACACTCCCACGTGTGGTGGACACTCCCATGTGAGATGAAACCAGTTTTTGAAACCGCTTGGAATGGCTGATCACACTCACACCTGGTGGTATAATATGTCTCCTTTAAGCTCAGATCCTAACCTGCTCCTTGAAATAGACACAAGGCGTGCTCACTAAAACTGCAATACTTTAGGTTAAACGTAATTATATAATTATAATATTACTTTGTAACTTTGTACTAAAACTTTCAAAAGTTTTAGTACAAAGAATAATAACATATATGTTTCACCATTCGTGATGAGCATTGCATCCCGATTATATCCCACAATCCAGTGAATTGCTTTTGAAGAAATGTTTCTGTAAAATCGGAGCGAGAGGATGCAGTCAACAAAATGTAAAAAGCACGTGATTAGAAGATTGTTAATAACATGGTAAAAGACACCGTGTGTGTGCGGGCGATGGGGGAGGCAGCGTGGCTCGCGTGCCGCTGCCACCCTGCTTCACAATAAGACGGGTTTGAACTCCCCGCGACCTCCTTCTCCCCTCGCCTTAAAAAGAATGAGCGTGTCGCCGAGACAGAGCTCCGGGCGCCGTGGTTACCACCAGGTGACTTATTTCTCCAGCTCAGCCATCGCGCACCTTTCCCCTTCCTCCTGCAGTGGCTGATCAGAAGCACCGCTCCGGATTATGATGATTAAAAAAATACGGGAAAAAAAAGAGGAAGAGTAAAGAGTCGCGGATTCACACAGCGTCAGTGAAATTAAGAAAAGCCTCCATACTTGACCGCTGTCACAATGCACACATTGATTAATGTGGGTCTATATTTACACATAACCTAACCTAGCATAACATTACATAACATCCACTAAAGCAGCACATGGATGGGATGACAGCGCTGATTTTTCACGCCGTTGACCCGAAAAGTAAGCTCTGTAGTTGACTGGGCGTACCTATTGTAGATGTACGGTGATATTTCAGGCCTTTCCATATCGGCCCGCACGCTTTCTTGGTCTCCATTAAGCCAGTCGTTCTGCCAAATGTTTATTAATTAGTGTAATTAAGTCTCTTTGATGACTTACTATTAAGTCAGGTCTGAAGTATTTTCCCCATTTTTCAGCCACTACTCAGTGGTTAAGCCACACAACATTAATAATGCTAATTAACCACTTTGACAGTTAATTTAAGATAATTAATACAAATACTAATATTAGATGGCACACAATTGGAATCAGGCGGAGCAAAACCAAATACATCGCTGCACATGCCAAAGGGCTCTGGAAGAGGAATAGGAATGCCAAAGAGATTAGAAATACCTGTGCGGGTCTATATTTCACAACTTTCCTGTCAGAACCTTAAATTACCTCGGAAATCATTGCCATTTTTCACCGCGGGGACGATACAGTTATTAGAACAACTTTCCGCGTGAGCTCATCCCTCGGTCCGCTCGCCCGCCCCGTGTGCCAGTTTTCGTTTTTTTTGTCTTTTCCTAATCCAAATGTTGAATGTTGAATGTAATTCTTTCCCATTAGGTTCTGCAGGGTGACTGTTTATAGCCGGCCGGGTTTTCCATCTTTGCCAGGCGCTAATGAGCAGAATGCCTCGTTCTCCATATAGAAATACGGCGTAGTCCTAAAAAATGATGGTCACTCATATTCCTCGAGAGCTATAACAGGCGGACCAGATGGTCCATTTACAGCGCGGCGCGCTCGCGATCCGCAGCCACCTCTACTCCTCGCATAGGAAGGAAAAAACCCCGGCGGGCTGAACGGGGGGGGAGCGGAGAATAAGTCACTGTCGCCATCTTAACTACCAAACACATTACCCCTGAAGTATACGCCATTTGGAGGGCCGCGCTCATTTTTAACATCTCCGAGACCGCTTAGCTTGATCCCCTCTCGACGCCGAAAGACTCCCAAAGATTAACATACTGCTCTGAGTGAATAGCTCCCACCACCCACCACCACCCACCCTCACCGTTAGTTTAGTTACCTATCGTTAGTTTTCGTCTGCTAATGATCAGCCGCTCCCCGAAGATAAAATGGGTGTCCTCCTTTATTGCGGAAAGTGAGCGAGGGAGGGAGTGTGTGTGGGGGGGGGAAAGTGGGGAGGCTTGTAATATTGCGCTGAGTATCATTTGAGAGTGTGTGTGTGTGTGAGCGCTGTACAATCTAGCGGAGCGTAAGTTTGAGCGGTATAATTTGAGGCCATCTTTTTTGCTCCAGTCCTTCCCATGCAGCACCACTTGACTTCTAAGATGCCGTGACTTTGGCGTCGTCCTCGTCCGTGACTTTGCCTCAGCGTGCGCGCGTGTGTGTGTGTGTGTTGGGTGAGGACGGTGGTGGTCTAATGGAGAAACGGCATGAAGGGAGGGGGAGAGAGGGGGAGAGCGGGGGGGGAGGGCGGGGGGGGGTCCCCTGGGTGTTGGGGCACGCGGGGAGGGTGGGCGTGCCGTTCTCCCACAAACCGGAGGGAAAAAAGAAAAAAACCCAAGGTGTTATACTCTACTTCCCCCATTACCCTTTGTCTATCCTCTCTCTTCTCTCTCTCCGTTCCCGCCCTTTTTTTTCTTTTCTTTTTTTTTTCGTCCTCGGCCCAGGTCGGCAAATGTTTCCGGTTGAAGGGGTGTACGTGTGAGAGAGAGAGAGAGAGAGAGAGAGAGAGAGAGAGAGAGAGAGAGAGAGGTTTGTTTCAGATATTTAAGGACCTTGGGGAACATTCTGAGGCCCTTGAACTGGCCTTGAGAACCGCGGACCAGCGGTGCTGCTGCTGCTGCTGCTGCTTACGATGTCCTTGTTGCCACTCAGCAGTTCACTTGGAGCCTGACCATAACCTGCTGCCACGCGCTCTAACAACTCATCAACTCCACTCCACTTATTGTGCTGTGTGTGTGTGTGTGTGTGTGTGCGTGTGTGCGTGTGTGTGTGCGTGCGTGCATGCGTGTGTGTGTGTGTGTGATTTTGGAGACTTTACTTCTGGAAACTTTTGTCATCGTAAGGGATGACTTTTAGTGTGGCGTACGCATCCCCCGCACGGCGCTCATGGTTGTGGTGCTGTGGCGCGCTCCGTATGCAGAATAATGAACGTCAACTGTACTGTCTTCTGTGGGAAAAATAAGGATTCTGCGTTCCTTTGTGTATCTTACAACATATATTCTTATATTCTATTTAAAAAGATGTATTCAGAATTCAAAAAATACCATTAATCATGACAATCTTCATCACCATCATTATAAATGTTCTGACGTTTAACTAATCGTGTTTTTTTTCATTTTGAAGATTAAAAAAACGTCATTTATTATTTTTTTTCATTGACATATGTATTATACTAATTGAGTGCAGTGTGGTTTATTTTGCGTTGGCCTGTTGCTACCCTCTTCCATGTTTTGTTCTTGACTTTTTGATATTGTTCACGCAGAACTATCTTTTGACTTTAGCATGTTTAGCTTTGCATTATGTGGATTTGATGTATCATTATTTAGTTGTATAATTAAGGGCTGTACACCTGATTATAGCTCCTTTTTCTGACAGTTTTACCATAATATTCATACATTCATATATGCGTTCAGAATATTATATATAAATATTACATTTGCAGCAGTCATTGAAGTGCTCATTTCAAGGCTCATAAGTTTGGCTGACTGTTAATCTGCCTGAACGCTGAGCAAGTTAACAAGTAGTGCAAAAATGATAATAATACATATAAATTATTATATATGTATATATGTATATATATTTAAACATGCATTACAAAGTGACAATGTTCAAAAAGATTGTGTAAACAATTCCAAATAAAAGCACGTAAAATGAAACCATAGAACAATGGGTGGAAAACTGTAATAAAACATACAAAATTAAAAAGTTCTCAAACATGATAGAATGAATAATAATTGGTTTCCAATTACATGTAAATGAACGTTTGCATGAAGGGCAGGGGCGAGCGTTCCCCGTGTGAACACACTTCTCCACCGTCTGAAGCTGGAAGCAGAGCCCATTTTCCTCTCAGCAGCATCATAAATACCCATTAATGTGATTTATCATCATAATGGAATTACTTGTCAGCTAGATGGTAATGATTTGTAAGCAATAAAGTCAAGCCGGGGCTTTTTAGCAAGCAGGGTTAATTTCTCTTGTATCAATTAGTCCGGTATTACGTTTGGTTTTTTTTCCTCTCCCTGAAACTATTTTAATTAATATAGCGATACGTTAAATCAATAGGAGTGCAAAGCCGTGCTTCGGTCTGTTAGAAGTTGGCGAGTAAGTTGTGGGAAAAACGGAGGATCTCTGATACATCACAGCACAGCTTGTGTGTGGTGTGTGTGTGTGTGTGTGTGTGGTGTCCTTTGCACAATGTTCCAACACCCTGTGTGTGCCTGAGTGTGTGACAAATATGTACACACGCACACACACACGCACACACACACACACACACACACACCAACCTGTGTTCACTGGTATGAAACCATTTTTTTCTCTCATCTTCTTTTCTTCTTTAACGCGGTTATCGATCAAAAACCCGTTGAATATCCATTTTTAAATAATGACAATGTCAATTCTTGTCACGATCGGTTAAAAGCGTCTTAATTAAGCTTTCATTTGCATACCACTCCAATATGTCGTCTCAAATGTTTTGAAACGTGTGATGCCCAAATGACTTCCAGTACGTATTTTCTAAAGTATTTTCAGCATACGCAACATATGCTTTTCAAAGTAGGTTCCTTCAAACAGAACTTTTTTTTTCAATATGCTTGTCTATTCCCTAAGCTAGCTCGCTCTCTCTCTCTCTCTCTCTCTCTCTCTCTCTCTCTCTCTCTCTCTCTCTCTCTCTCTCCCCCGCCCCCCTCCCTCTCTTCTTCATGCTCTTTGCACAATTGCTGATGTAATTGAGTGCAACAGATGTCCAACAAGGTGGCAGGTGTTCCGTATTTTGAGACCAACGCTTAACGCAAATGTTTTTTTCTCCTTCCGTGGATTTACTTCCATATGCTATGAAAGACGCCCATTTATTGTGACAGACCCGCGTTGGATTCGAGGCTCCGTCTCACCGCCAGGGTGTTCCAGACAAGCTATAGCCACTGGTTTATTTTCCGCCAGGGCTTTGGTTTCATCTTGTAATATCTGTCATATTATTGTACAGTACGTTGTAGGGCGGCGTCTCCTCTCCCCTAGCAAGGGGGGCCTCACAGCACTGCTGCCGTCAGCTGGTGAGCTAATTGTTTTGAATCAGGTTATTCAAAAATGGCTGTCAGGATGCGGCAGTAATATATGCTGAGCGCGATGCACTCCAGTAATTATACGCCGCCGCTTACTGACTATTGCTGATTAGCGCTGGCAGATCATGAGGAATTTGGTCACATGCCATTCCCCAGCATCATCGCCGTGGCGTTTCAAAACAACTGCTAGGCTGTGATTTTCTGAATTCGTCATCGAAAAAATTGCTATCCCTTTGGACCATCGTGGCTCGCCGTACCAATTCACCATGATTCCTGGCTGACTGCATTGCAAGCGAACGCATCGTATTTGCGGTGGGTGATTGTTTTAATCTTCGTGCGATTCGGTTGTGATTTTCCTGTAAATTTGACACCAATTTTGAATGTCAGGGGTAAACAAGCACACCGTGGCACGAAAAAAAACCCCAATAAACCACAATGCAGAACCACAGTTAAGTAGAAATGAAGTGCGCGTCCAATGCATCCCTGTTCCCGAACACAAAACAAGTAAAGACAAACGTTTTATCGACTAGCAAGCTGCCCAACAGGCGAGCTGTCAGCTACGGCAAACGGCGCACAGGAAGAAGTGTGACGAATGTCGTTTTTTTCTCAGGATACGTTGGATCAACTCGAATAAAACGTGAGGTCGGCCAAAGTGAAAGGTTTCTGTTTCCAAAAACAGAGCTTAAAAAAAAAAGAACAATTGCCATTGGTAGTCAGAGAAAGAAAAACAAATCTAATTGGCTCGTGTGCTTACAGCATTGCGAGTGTGCAGGCGGCCCCAGTGCAAACAGTGTGAAGCTCCCCAACCGCCCCCCCCCCGCCCCCCCACCCCCCCCTGCGCCGTAATAATTGCCTAAATTGCCTAACCATCACACGGCTGTTTACGTCGTGGCGGGGGAGCGGCGGAGTTTAGCTTCGCGTTGGCTTTCCGTTCCATTTCCCCCTCACCGCGTGCGTCGTCATCGCCGCGCACGCCAGCCTCGCCCTCATCACTCATCCCTCGTGCTTCGTCTTTTTTTTTTGGGGTAGCGTACACACACAGCTCACCCCGACGCCTCATAACGGTTCCCAGACAGCGGGTGACCCAGGGAGACTTGGGGGGGGGGGGGGGAGACTGATCTTGTGCGGTTCCTCCTCCTCCTCCTCCTCGTCCTCGTCCTCGTCCTCCTCGTCCTCCTCGTCCTCCTCCTCTCTCAGCTCTCTCAGCTGAGTCTCTGTACAGCACAGCATGGTGTGACGCGCTGCAGGTGTAGCACCCTGCGCAACAGCAGCAGGCTTTGCCTCGGCCCACGGGGGGGTTACCTCCCCGTGGGCCCGCGGGGGACTGTGATCGTGACAAACAGCGTTCCACTGACCCCGCCTAACCTCCTTCCCCCCGCCCTCCTGCCCCCCCTCCCCTCCTTGTTCTGTGTTTACATGCATGTGCCAGTGTGTGTGTGTGTGCGTGTGTGTGTGGGTGTGTGTGCGTTTGTGTCTGTGTGTGTGCGCACACTCCGCTGCTGATGCAAGACATTGCAAACGCTGATGTTGACTTACACATGGATGCCCAAAACGAAGCTCTTTCGGCCTTTTGAAGCACGTCTCCGGGGACCCGAGACGGATGGGGGTGGAGGGGTGGCGGGGCGGGGGGGGCGGGGTGAGAAGGGAAAGGGGAGGCGTGGCGAGGTGTGGTGTGGTGTGGTGAGGTGAGCGCGAGGAAGCAAGCGAGCGAGCAGGGGGAGGGGCGGAGGTGGGCGACGCATAGGGATCACGGGTGATTTCGACGATAGGTAGTGATTCGCTGCGTGGCTCTGTCAAAACCTGCCCGCACACTTGCCACAGCTTACATCATGGCCCCTGTGATGATGTGGCTGCAGGAGGTCACGTGCGTGTGTGTGTGTGTGTGTGTGCGTGTGCGTGTGTGTGTGCGGCGTGTTCACATGCACTCCCCCCCGGAGCCGTGAACACACATAGATAGCAAGCCAGATGACTGTGGCGTCTCTCGCATGCTACTCTTCAATTCCTCCCACTTGTGTCGACCCGCCAGACAGACCATTATGAAGGGCTGGGGAGGGTGGGGATGGAGGGGCGAGCGAGACGAACGGTAATAAGTGTGTCGATTTGTGGTCTGTTGGTAATAAGTGTACCAAGAGGTTCTAAACTCTGGTACGCCTCTATCGTTGGAGGAGCCCCAGAAAAGCATGTAGCAGAAGCCACTGCGACACAAAAGATTTGAGTATACATCTTGTTTTACATAACATTACATTACATGACCAAAAATACGGTATTTTGAGGAACAACGAGTAGGTATGTGGGCCAGAGCACCGTGGAATGCCGTGTTGAGCAGTTCATAATCTGACTGTGACAGACCCTGTCTTCTCGAGACCGGGGAAGGAGCCCAGGGGCCCCGGGTTCTAAGGTCACCTCCAGCCCTCATTATGAGGGTCAAGAGGTTAGGGGCTAATCCAGGTGTCTCCATGGTCTCACTCCAGAGTGCCCCCCCAAGCCATGGGAATCTGCACGCTTAAACGATGCACATTTTAAGCTGGTGTCGATTTGTGGTCAATTTGCACATTTAGCCCGTGAAGCCGATGGGAGCTCCGGAGACAGGCACACACAAAGGAGTCGGGTAATGTTCTCCAGATCTCATCAGGTTAAAAATAAGCCCCCATCTCAGTGATCACTTACAATCTCATCTTTTGAACAATTTGAAGCCAACACTTGCGGCCGTTTCGCTTGTTTTGGCGACGCAGCCCGCAGCCTTTCTGTTGTGCAGAATGCCTCATCTCTTTAAAGGAACACACCGCCGTGCCATCTCTGTGTTGCTAATGATTTGGGGGCTATTTATTAAATGGGTGTTAAATTAAATGTGAGGGTGCTAGCCAAAGCACAGAGAGACACAAACACACACACAGTTCCTGCTGGGCGTGGGTGTAATTGTTCTAAGATAGTTTTATGACAGAGTGTAGGCGACTGAAGTCTGAAGCAATGGACAGCGCTTCTGTCGCTTCAACTCATGTTTTTAAATAGAATTTTAATTTGATTTTCTAAAATCATACATAATACATTACAACCTCCCCCCTCACACACACACACACACACACACACACACACACACACCATATGTATAAATGCTCGCTTCCTCCGACAGCCGGAGACTTGGGTCACTGTACACTCAGCTCCACATCTTGAACCCTGGAGTGAGAGTCAGTGAGATATAGATGTGTATGTGTGTGTTCACTGTCACGTGGAGATCGATGCCGACACAAAAGACAAAGCAAACAGATAAACAGATAAACATGCACAAACCTACGAACAGCCCACCACCTCCCCCCCCACCTTCTCCCACACCACCCAAGAAAAATAAATGAGAGATCGTAGGAACACCAAACCATAACACACAGGTCAAACTAAAAGGGAAATATACAAATGAATAAGAGAGCACATTATTTAAATAATTTCAATCACAGTACAAATACAAAACGGTATAAGGAGAGAGTGAGCGTTAAAAGTGTGCCGAAAGTATTCGACGTACTTAAGTTCCAGGCTGTTATCGCCTTTACACACAATTACACCACTGATCCCGTCTCCAAATCTAAAATCGAACAAACACCAACGCTGGGCCTCAGATCCCGCTCACTTGTGAGGGAATAGCCACACTTTGTTTAAGGCTCTGGTCTGGTCTCGTGATGTCATAGACGGCTGGTGACACGCTTCAAAGGGCATAGAGTATCACGGCCCCAGCCGCCGCATCTGAATTGACGCGAGAAGGAAGGTCTGGGCTGTGGCTCATTTCGGTCACTCCTCCCTTCAGTTGACTTCCTTTGTCATTTTTTCAGTCAAGGTTCTCGACGGCCGCCCACACTACCACTGTAACGATATCGATATATGACATTCACTTGTTTGGCACCGTAACGAGTTAAAAAGACAAGAATTTTCAGCCCCGTGTCCTCGAAACATCCCTGATCTTTGGAGGAGTCCATCTCTAGGTTAAACATGTGCTATTGCGTGAAAGACCTCCGATTTTGAATGATACGGTCGCCTGCCGATTCATTTGACAGTCAACGCCACGCGCCTGTGTCCTCCTGCTTTAGAGGAGGTGAACTGAACGTGTGTTTCCATGGGGAGCCGGCAGCCCTGCAGCGCCCAGCTTGCGGGTCGAACCAACTCCTTGACCTCGAAACCTCATGGGGACAAGGAAAGATGTGAGGGAAGAATTCATTAGGACTTAAAAAAGAAAAAAATCGAACCGTGGCGGGCTAAGCATAACGTCATTGCGTTGTGTCATTATGTTGTGGACGTTGTGGAGGCGGGTCCCGCCGTGGTGAAACTACCAAATGTTCCGGAGACGAGCTGCTAAATGCACATCTCAGATCCTTCTCCGCGTGGGGTTCTTGTCGTGTTGTTTCACGCAGTCTTTATAAACGTGGACAATTCCGCTGAAAGAATCAGAATTCATTACCCAAGGTTGGAAAGGAATATAGGCGGCTACTGATATAACACAAAAGTGAAACAAAATGCTTGCTCACGCTAATCCTCCTGTCCACTCATACATGAATCCCAATTAGTGTTATTGTTCACATGATGATCGGTTGTTTCTGTGAACAGCTGAATGGGGCTGCGGTAAGGAATTGTGGGAACGCCACTATCTCCTTTTCTTTCGTCAAGGAAGGTCCAGTGTACCCTGTGCTACAGGAGGTATTGAAGGAAGCATTGAAGCACCTTTCCTTAGCACTTTGAGAATTGGAACAGACCTTATCATGGCTGCCACTTAGATACTTCTGGGTCATTCACTCACTAAGGAAGCTTCCGAAGTAAAAAAAAAGACAATTTGACTGCAACCGCAGAATGAACAAAACCTGAAAGATTTTTTTCAATGGGGAGTTTTAGAAAATGCATACGCTACCTCGACTTTGTATTCAATCAGACAAAGGTCGAGAGTAATCAAAATGCAATTTCCACACAGCTGTATGCGTAGGTTTAGAAAAATTGGCGTACACCTGCCTTTCATAATTGTACTGTTTAATCACAAAACCCGCCTCGGAAGTCTTCGCCCACTAAATAAAGTTCTGGTTGTATTATAACCCAGTGCAGGATCACCAGCAATCTGTTCGTACGCCAACTCTAAAAACACATTTCAAAACCTATGCACCTCCAGAGACCGCCCTGGAAGAATTCAGCTTGGCCTTCCCTGATGAATATCTCGCCTTGCATCCCATCCATCCATCCGTCCATCCTTGTCCATTTCCCAAGTGAGGAACGCCACGGCTGCCACAGCGAGAGAGAGCGGGAACGACGCAGCCACCCTCTCCGCCTACCCTGCCAGGATGGAAGCACCTCGCCGCTGAACCCAATCATGCGGAGAAAGACAGAAAACCAAGTAATTATATTTTAGTGCTGTCAAGCTAGGGTAATTAAACAGCGGCGTCTTGTCACCAGAGAGACACCGAACCGCCCGTAGCTTTCCCACAACCGGCAGCTCCGCGCGAAACTCATCCACGCGACTCCGCCGCCGCACCGACTCGCTGCTACCAACCCCCCCGTCACGACTTTATTTTCATTCACGTAATTTTTTTTGCGGACGGGGGGGGGTGCAATTTCTCAAATTAAACATGTTGAAATCATGCATATTAAAATAATTCTTCCTTCAATGTAGAAATCACACTTCAATGTCAACGTGCTAATATATGACGTGAGATCCACATTTGCACACGGCGCTGTTGTTGAGCCACTGATTGGGGCTATTCACTCAGAGCAGTATGTTAATCTTTGGGAGTCTTTCGGCGTCGAGAGGGGATCAAGCTAAGCGGTCTCGGAGATGTTAAAAATGAGCGCGGCCCTCCAAATGGCGTATACTTCAGGGGTAATGTGTTTGGTAGTTAAGATGGCGACAGTGACTTATTCTCCGCTCCCCCCCCGTTCAGCCCGCCGGGGTTTTTTCCTTCCTATGCGAGGAGTAGAGGTGGCTGCGGATCGCGAGCGCGCCGCGCTGTAAATGGACCATCTGGTCCGCCTGTTATAGCTCTCGAGGAATATGAGTGACCATCATTTTTTAGGACTACGCCGTATTTCTATATGGAGAACGAGGCATTCTGCTCATTAGCGCCTGGCAAAGATGGAAAACCCGGCCGGCTATAAACAGTCACCCTGCAGAACCTAATGGGAAAGAATTACATTCAACATTCAACATTTGGATTAGGAAAAGACAAAAAAAACGAAAACTGGCACACGGGGCGGGCGAGCGGACCGAGGGATGAGCTCACGCGGAAAGTTGTTCTAATAACTGTATCGTCCCCGCGGTGAAAAATGGCAATGATTTCCGAGGTAATTTAAGGTTCTGACAGGAAAGTTGTGAAATATAGACCCGCACAGGTATTTCTAATCTCTTTGGCATTCCTATTCCTCTTCCAGAGCCCTTTGGCATGTGCAGCGATGTATTTGGTTTTGCTCCGCCTGATTCCAATTGTGTGCCATCTAATATTAGTATTTGTATTAATTATCTTAAATTAACTGTCAAAGTGGTTAATTAGCATTATTACCACCTCCACCCCACCCACCCTCACCACCACCCACCACCCCCACCCTCACACCACCCTCACCCCCACCACCCCCCGGTCTGCCGCAGTCGATATAGCTTAGCTTATCTCAGGAGTGCGGTTTGCTAGCAAGACCCCAGAGCTGTTGGCAGCACCGGCGGTAGCAGCGAGTTTCTTTTAACATCTTGCCACGGCGGCTGTAATAGATGGTGATTGCTTTGTAAATAAGGCGAAGGATCTACGCCGCGCACGCAATGGTGGCATTTTTTTTCTTTTCGTTTTTTTTTCTTCTTCTTTTTTTTTTTTTTACAGTCCAGAAGAGGTCATTACGGTTGTGTGTGTCAGCTGCTGGGGGAACGCATGAGCTCAATTAGGGGTCCCAGACGCACGTAAGCACGTCCTGAACCACCGCTTCAATGCATCAGATAGAAAGAAAGAAAGGAAAAATCGTGTACCACCGCCCAATGCAAAAGCGGCGCAGGCAGGAGCAAAATCTCGCATAATACATTCAGGCGGCGTCTGGCTCGGAAAAAGGAAAAAAGAAAAAAAGAAAAGAACCCTCGCCGCCACCGCCGTGCGCTGAGCACTTCCCCCCCGAAGAGTATTGAACCACCGACTGAAAATTGTCTTATTTATCTACTAATGACCTCCTCCCCAGACGATTGGTTTAACCTTCGCACCGTACCTTAATTGAATGGAGAGAGCGAGGGAGGAGAGCGAGTGTGTGATTGCGTGCGCACGTGTGGTTGTGTGTGTGTGTCTGCGCGTGTGTGTGTGTGTGTGTGTGTGTCTAGGTGTGTGCGTGTAGCCGCACACGCATGGCGGTGGTAGGTAAGGTATTAGAGAGCATTATCAGCTCTGAGCTCCATCCAGCTGTGGGTCGGGTGTTGTCTTAATGAGGCGGGAGAGCGATGCGGACCAGAGCTTGTTAGCTCGGCTCGAGGGTTAATAACTGATAGACTGTCTGGAACCGAGCCCGTCAGTAAACAAGGGAAACCCTTAACCGGGACGGGTCAAGCATAGCCTTGTTGTCGGGGGGGGGGGGGGGGGTATTTTTGGGTGTATTTTGGGTGTATTTTGCCAAAGTGTTCCTGCGGCGATATGTTTTGTATTTTCTCCTTATTCGTTTTTTTTTTTTTTGTGTATCTCGGTGTAATTCAATTTGCGTTTCCTCCCCCGCCAACGGAGCCGTGACATTTTGTGGCCGAATGAAAGCGTCGAATGAGCGTTTGCGTGGGGCGCCGGCGCCGGCGACGCGACCTCGGACACACCGAAAGTACCTGTCGTTAGTTTAGTTACCTATCGTTAGTTTTCGTCTGCTAATGATCAGCCGCTCCCCGAAGATAAAATGGGTGTCCTCCTTTATTGCGGAAAGTGAGCGAGGGAGGGAGTGTGTGTGGGGGGGGGAAAGTGGGGAGGCTTGTAATATTGCGCTGAGTATCATTTGAGTGTGTGTGTGTGTGAGCGCTGTACAATCTAGCGGAGCGTAAGTTTGAGCGGTATAATTTGAGGCCATCTTTTTTGCTCCAGTCCTTCCCATGCAGCACCACTTGACTTCTAAGATGCCGTGACTTTGGCGTCGTCCTCGTCCGTGACTTTGCCTCAGCGTGCGCGCGTGTGTTGGGTGAGGACGGTGGTGGTCTAATGGAGAAACGGCATGAAGGGAGGGGGAGAGAGGGGGAGAGCGGGGGGGGAGGGCAGGGGGGGGTCCCCTGGGTGTTGGGGCACGCGGGGAGGGTGGGCGTGCCGTTCTCCCACAAACCGGAGGGAAAAAAGAAAAAAACCCAAGGTGTTATACTCTACTTCCCCCATTACCCTTTGTCTATCCTCTCTCTTCTCTCTCTCCGTTCCCGCCCTTTCAGTGGCTCAACAACAGCGCCGTGTGCAAATGTGGATCTCACGTCATATATTAGCACATTGACATTGAAGTGTGATTTCTACATTGAAGGAAGAATTATTTAATATGCATGACTTCAACATGTTTAATTTCAGAAATTGCACCCCCCCTTGTCCGCAAAAAAAATTACATGAATGAAAATAAAGTCGTGACGGGGGGGTTGGTAGCAGCGAGTCGGTGCGGCGGCGGAGTCGCGTGGATGAGTTTCGCGCGGAGCTGCCGGTTGTGGGAAAGCTACGGGCGGTTCGGTGTCTCTCTGGTGACAAGACGCCGCTGTTTAATTACCCCTAGCTTGACAGCACTAAAATATAATTACTGGTTTTCTGTCCTTTCTCCGCATGATTGGGTTCAGCGGCGAGGTGCTTCCATCCTGGCAGGGTAGGCGGAGAGGGTGGCTGCGTCGTTCCCGCTCTCTCTCGCTGTGGCAGCCGTGGCGTTCCTCACTTGGGAAATGGACATAGATGGATGGATGGATGGATGGATGGGATGCAAGGCGAGATATTCATCAGGGAAGGCCAAGCTGAATTCTTCCAGGGCGGTCTCTGGAGGTGCATAGGTTTTGAAATGTGTTTTTAGAGTTGGCGTACGAACAGATTGCTGGTGATCCTGCACTGGGTTATAATACAACAGAACTTTATTTAGTGGGCGAAGACTTCCGAGGCGGGTTTTGTGATTAAACAGTACAATTATGAAAGGCAGGTGTACGCCAATTTTTCTAAACCTACGCATACAGCTGTGTGGAAATTGCATTTTGATTACTCTCGACCTTTGTCTGATTGAATACAAAGTCGAGGTAGCGTATGCATTTTCTAAAACTCCCCATTGAAAAAAATCTTTCAGGTTTTGTTCATTCTGCGGTTGCAGTCAAATTGTCTTTTTTTTTACTTCGGAAGCTTCCTTAGTGAGTGAATGACCCAGAAGTATCTAAGTGGCAGCCATGATAAGGTCTGTTCCAATTCTCAAAGTGCTAAGGAAAGGTGCTTCAATGCTTCCTTCAATACCTCCTGTAGCACAGGGTACACTGGACCTTCCTTGACGAAAGAAAAGGAGATAGTGGCGTTCCCACAATTCCTTACCGCAGCCCCATTCAGCTGTTCACAGAAACAACCGATCATCATGTGAACAATAACACTAATTGGGATTCATGTATGAGTGGACAGGAGGATTAGCGTGAGCAAGCATTTTGTTTCACTTTTGTGTTATATCAGTAGCCGCCTATATTCCTTTCCAACCTTGGTAATGAATTCTGATCTTTCAGCGGATTGTCCACGTTTATAAAGACTGCGTGAAACAACACGACAAGAACCCACGGGGAGAAGGATCTGAGATGTGCATTTAGCAGCTCGTCTCCGGAACATTGTAGTTTCACCACGGCGGACCCGCCTCCACAACGTCCACAACATAATGACACAACGCAATGACGTTATCTTAGCGCCACGGTTCGATTTTTTCTTTTTTAAGTCCTAATGAATTCTCCCTCACATCTTTCCTTGTCCCCATGAGGTTTCGAGGTCAAGGAGTTGGTTCGACCCGCAAGCTGGGGCTGCAGGGCTGCCGGCTCCCATGGAAACACACGTTCAGTTCACCTCCTCTAAAGCAGAGGACACAGGCGCGTGGCGTTGACTGTCAAATGAATCGGCAGGCGACCGTATCATTCAAATCGGAGGTCTTTCACGCAATAGCACATGTTTAACCTAGAGATGGACTCCTCCAAAGATCAGGGATGTTTCGAGGACACGGGGCTGAAAATTCTTGTCTTTTAACTCGTTACGGTGCCAAACAAGTGAATGTCATATATCGATATCGTACAGTGGTAGTGTGGCGGCCGTCGAGACTTGACTGAAAAATGACAAAAGGAGTCAACTGAAGGGAGGAGTGACCGAATGAGCCACAGCCAGACCTCCTCTCGCGTCAATTCAGATGCGGCGGCTGGGGCCGTGATACTCTATGCCCTTTGAACGTGTCACCAGCCGTCTATGACATCACGAGACCAGACCAGAGCCTTAAACAAAGTGTGGCTATTCCCTCACAAGTGAGCGGGATCTGAGGCCCAGCGTTGGTGTTTGTTCGATTTTAGATTTGGAGACGGGATCAGTGGTGTAATTGTGTGTAAAGGCGATAACAGCCTGGAACTTAAGTACGTCGAAATACTTTCGGCACACTTTTAACGCTCACTCTCTCCTTATTACCGTTTTGTATTTGTACTGTGATTGAATTATTTAAATAATGTGTCTCTTATTCATTTGTATATATTTCCCTTTTAGTTGACCTGTGTGTTATGGTTGGTGTTCCTACGATCTCTCATTTATTTTCTTGGGTGGGTGTGGGAGAAGGTGGGGGGGGAGGTGGTGGGCTGTTCGTAGGTTTGTGCATGTTTATCTGTTTGCTGTTTGCTTTGTCTTTTGTGTCGGCATCGATCTCCACGTGACAGTGAACACACACATACACATCTATATCTCACTGACTCTCACTCCAGGGTTCAAGATGTGGAGCTGAGTGTACAGTGACCCAAGTCTCCGGCTGTCGGAGGAAGCGAGCATTTATACATATGGTGTGTGTGTGTGTGTGTGTGTGTGTGTGTGTGTGTGTGTGTGTGAGGGGGGAGGTTGTAATGTATTATGTATGATTTTAGAAAATCAAATTAAAATTCTATTTAAAAACATGAGTTGAAGCGACAGAAGCGCTGTCCATTGCTTCAGACTTCAGTCGCCTACACTCTGTCATAAAACTATCTTAGAACAATTACACCCACGCCCAGCAGGAACTGTGTGTGTGTTTGTGTCTCTCTGTGCTTTGGCTAGCACCCTCACATTTAATTTAACACCCATTTAATAAATAGCCCCCAAATCATTAGCAACACAGAGATGGCACGGCGGTGTGTTCCTTTAAAGAGATGAGGCATTCTGCACAACAGAAAGGCTGCGGGCTGCGTCGCCAAAACAAGCGAAACGGCCGCAAGTGTTGGCTTCAAATTGTTCAAAAGATGAGATTGTAAGTGATCACTGAGATGGGGGCTTATTTTTAACCTGATGAGATCTGGAGAACATTACCCGACTCCTTTGTGTGTGCCTGTCTCCGGAGCTCCCATCGGCTTCACGGGCTAAATGTGCAAATTGACCACAAATCGACACCAGCTTAAAATGTGCATCGTTTAAGCGTGCAGATTCCCATGGCTTGGGGGGGCACTCTGGAGTGAGACCATGGAGACACCTGGATTAGCCCCTAACCTCTTGACCCTCATAATGAGGGCTGGAGGTGACCTTAGAACCCGGGGCCCCTGGGCTCCTTCCCCGGTCTCGAGAAGACAGGGTCTGTCACAGTCAGATTATGAACTGCTCAACACGGCATTCCACGGTGCTCTGGCCCACATACCTACTCGTTGTTCCTCAAAATACCGTATTTTTGGTCATGTAATGTAATGTTATGTAAAACAAGATGTATACTCAAATCTTTTGTGTCGCAGTGGCTTCTGCTACATGCTTTTCTGGGGCTCCTCCAACGAATAGGACAGGCAGTTGATGATAAACCGGTTTATTGCAGAAGTTTGCAGATGAATGGACAGAGCAGGTGGTAAGGCAAGCTAGCAAGGCGGCTAGCAAGCTAGCACTTTTTGAGTGTTTTCTGTCCCAAACGAAGGGCAGCTTTCTGCTGCCATGCTGTCTAGTGGAGGCAGTGTTTCAGTATAAAGTGACCTGGAAAGGAGTCTGGATTGGGATGGAGTCACAATGTCAGAATACACAGACAGTTGACCTCCATCAATTACTACTACCTTTTGGTCATTCTGACAAACTGATTGTTTATATGGATCATCAGTAACTAAACAGGATTTCTCTGTATGAGGAATTCTCAGAGAAGTGGAGTGAGCGCAGGGGATTGTGGGATATCCTACCCAACGAAGGATACGTCTCAGCTGCCTTTAAAACCTCAAGTATCGTTGGCAGCATGTTTTGTGATGACTCCATTGGGACGTGACGTGATGCAGGACCGGCAGCATTTTTGCCATTTGGGAAACAGCCACTGTGAGGCGACGGCTGGTTTAACCTGCGGTGCATTGATTATCCAGTGGACCACAGGTGTGCAGCCTCATCCGGCCTCCCGGGGACTCATCAGCCTGACTCGGGTCAGGTGAGGCTGCATAAACCAGCCACCAACCACACACACTCCAGACTTTGTTTCATCGTTTTCTCTTTTGTGCACAAGAGAGAACTGACATATTTGTCGTATTTGTTCAACATGTATACGTTTGGCTGGATTGACACAAATTGAATTAGATGAATTAACAACAATCCTGTGTGCATTCTTACTTTTCCCCTTTTATAACCTGTAATTTAAAGATAGGCCCAGGGGGTCGAGTATTGACGGCGGGAGACTTGTCTGGACGACCCCCTGGTTTAACCCTGTAATCTGTTAAGAAGAGCCCATCAGCCAC
>PIJE02000152.1:441319-443819 GCA_002895965.2 Coryphaenoides rupestris
CACATCAGCTTCTGGAGCCAAAAAAAGGTATAAAGTAGAGTTCTATTAGCAGCCCTCTGCTTAGCATGGGGCAGAATTAGCGCCTTGCTATGGTGGCAACGCTCTAATAAGGCTATTGGACAGAGATGGATGAGGCGTTCCTCTGGGGCCGACACATCAATTGTTCTCTCCATATAGTGGCATCCTCCCGAGTGAATCAAACTGGCTTTTACAAAGGGGCACAATGGCTGTGTTTATCCACATGTGTGTGTGTGTGTGTGTGTGTGTGTGTGTGTGTGTGTGTGTGTGTGTGTGTGTGTGTGTGTGTGTGCGTGCGTACCTACCTGCAACGCGGTAACACTTTACAGAGTGCATTTGTCACTGTAATTAAAGTTTACAGCTTTGGTAAACATAGTCCCATCCACACACACACCATCCCTGGGGGTTGGGGTGGTGGGGGGTGGTGGGGGTGGGGGGGGGGGGAGAACTGTTGGCTGCGAAAGTCGGTGTCGCGTGAATAAACATATTCATAGATTGCTCGGGCAGACGTGATTAATCTCTTAAAATGAGTTAGGAGTGAAACTTCCTGCTGTGACTGAAGCTTTTTCCTTTGTCCTTTGTCATATACAGAGCGCTGCTGTTATAACACATTTAGAAGACGTTTTTAGAACGTCAGTGAACCCAAAATGGTTTTTTTTGTTTTGTTTTCACAGCTTTAGTATGTCTTCTGTGATCTTCAACAGTCTTTGCCATTGCCGCTTCTAAAATAAGACAAAAACACAAACGAAAAAGAAAAATCCTATGTTTGTGAACGTTTTACTCTGCTCCGAACTCCGGTCCCGCTATTCTCGTGACGCTTCGGAGTGCCTTTTCGGAGGAACTTTTAATGTCACAATGAAATGACGCAGACACCATGGTGTGTGTGTGTGTGTGCGTTGGGGGCTCGGTTAATGTTCCCGGGACTTATTTTACCCTCCAAAACGTCCCTGCTAGGGGGTAGGTACTTAGTGAAAGTTCAGGAACTTTGAAGGTGAAGGTGGGCTTCGCAGCTTCATCATCATGTCATCATGATGCTCGCGTGCTCAACAAGACGTCGAAGCTAAAAAAATAAATATCACGAAGTCAGGCGTGAGCCGTAACCATGGGATAACGCCTCCCCACACCTTCGTAGAACTGTCAGCCCAAAATGCGTTTGTAAAAATGTCAGTTTTCACATTTGATTTGAAACAGGGGGGCTCGGCTGCACGTCAACACGGAGTATCTCTGAAAATAATTACATCTCCGAAGAACTGTGTGAAGACAAATTCTACGTTTGGATTTTGTCCGGCCGTGCTAAATAACAGGCGGCTTTTGGATTTGCACCTGAACTGGAATATGTGTCCAACGCTGCATGAGCGTGATGTGTTTTTTTTTTTTCCGCTAGCACACGGGGTATGAGAGTCCAAAATGTTGCACACAATGTTCACACTTCGCAGATCCAACCAAAATCCAATGGAGACACGGCGTCGAGTTAACATGTTAAGAGGGCCAGCGCTTCCTCTGTGACACCAGATCAGGATATAACCGGCGAGAGAAACACGTCCGTCGCACGCGCGTCCAACGCCTTAACCGGTCTCTTGTAATTTGCAAATCGTTATGGAAAGCGTTGATGCTTGTCCGATGACGCATTTTCCGAGGAGACTTTGAATTCAAATACTTTCATCGGAGAGTCGAAATAATTGACGGCTCAGGAATTGGACGGCGATACATTTTGAACGCGGCGAATGTTCCCGCATGTGAATGGGAGGTTGAGGAGGCAGCACTCTGGCGAACGTTATTAATCTATCCATCCATATTTTTGTATTTTATCTTCCTCCGCATAATTTCTTTTCCCTCCTCTTTTTTAACCGCTGACTTGTTGTGGGTGTTTTTTTTTTTTATCTTTGAAAATACTACGACGACTACTACTGCTGCTCGTGCAGCTATTGTGGGGAGTATTGATAATGACCGTCGTCACCATCATCATAATCATGACATTGATGCTGATAATCACACGTGGTGTACACCCACACACCCCAGACTAGAAGAAGCCTCAAGTCCTCGTTCATATATTCTTTATCTTCTTCTTCATCTTCTCTTTTTTCTTTCTTCTTCTTTTTTTTTTATGGGGGGCTGTGAAGGGTCGGGGGATGGGGGCGGGGGCGGAGCTTGTGAAATATGAATCGCATCGAGATATGAATCAGTAATAAAGATTAGGGCTTTGATTTGCGCAAAGCCAAGGGTAGCTCCGAGCTCATCAACCAAATTAACATCAAAGTGGTGCTCGGCGGCCCCTCCAGGCCGGTCCGGACCAACGCTGCTCGCTGTTTCATCTGGGTTCACACGCACCACTTAAATACCTGCCTGTGTGTGTGTGTGTGGATGTGTGTGTGTGTGTGTGTGTGTGTGCATGGTGTGTATATGGATGTTTGTCACTAAGCTTTTTTTGCGCTGCTACACACACACGCACACACACACACACACACACACACACACACACACT
>PIJE02000152.1:448819-466319 GCA_002895965.2 Coryphaenoides rupestris
CTGGAGCTGCTCTGTGCAGGCGCTCCACCAGCTAAAATCTTCCCTTGGGGAGAAATTGTCAGATGAAATGAAAAATAAAAAATAACAAAATAACAACACTTCTTCAGCAGTTAGCATTAAGGAATGAAAGAAACTATAGAGGCACTTTACACAGCGTACACATGTACAATATGATACCACATTGTAAAAAAACATTGCTAGACCAGGAGACCCTCGCTCTATCGCTCTCTCTTTCTCTCGCTCTCTCTCTTCCTCCCCCCCCCGCTCTCTCTCTCTCTCTCTCTCTCTCTCTCTCTCTCTCTCACACACACACACACACACACACACACACACACACACACACACACACACAAACCAAACCCTGCTATTAGAAGTCAATTGAATAAATATATACATGGGTTCATTGTGCACAGGTGTTCACCCTCTACCTGACCAGATGGTGTGTGTGTGTGTGTGTGTGTGTGTGTGTGTGTGTGTGTGTGTGTGTGTGTGTGTGTGTGTGTGTGTGTGTGTGTGTGTGTGTGTGTGTGTGTGAGTGTGTGAGACAGCGTCGAGAGAGAGCGAGAGAGAGAAAGATAAAGAGAATAATTATAGAGCCCACATTTTAGAAAGTACTAAAGTGTTTTTTTATCTCACAAAAAAATCCAAAGAAGCAGACTTTAAGGATTGTAAGTAATAACTTTAAATACAAAGTACATTAACCTACAATAACCTCGTAATAAAGACACTGCACTGCTCCGTCATACAATAAAGGCATTATGCATAATAATACAAATAATCAAAGGTTCGGTTGTAGAATAAATACCGTACATACGAAGGTCATACTTTGCATAATCTTGGATCCCGAAGTTTGGCGCTGCTTTTGGCAATATTCTACAAGTAGAGACTACAAGTACGAGGGGTGCAGTCACAAAGAAATCCATTTTAACAAAGTATTTCTGTCTACTGTACGGGTTCGATTTTAAAACCATTACAGACACATTTTCTGGTGCGGTCCGGTGGTCCGGAGACCCACCCTCAGGAAGATGATTAACTGAAACTAATTTGAAGTGAATAGAATGTGAATCGCTCCGTTCTCACAGAATAGAGCTGGTCTGCCATCAGGTAATCTAAAGTCTGATTTGTGAGACTCTGTTTTGCCATGGTTGAGCAAATTAATTGCTGGTTAAATCCTGAGTCCATACTCCCCCCAGCCCCCCCCCCCCCCCCCCCCCCCCCCCCCCCCCTTGGTTCCTGTACCCATTTCACTGCTCTGCCAAGATGCTCTCCCAACTGTTAGAACATATGGCGGTCAGTCCCGAGGAATGTGTGTGCGTATGTGTGTGTGTGTGTGTGTGTGTGTGTGTGTGTGTGTGTGTGTGTGTGTGTGTGTGTGTGTGAGAGTGGGAGTGTATTGTCATGGTTTGTTTGTTTGCCAAGGTCTAATCACCAACTCGTTAGCAGTGAGATGTTCTTTCCAACTAAGAGTGCAAGCACGAATGCACACACACACACACACACACACACACACACACACAAAGTATGTGCACGTACACAGATGAAATATGGAAATATTTTGTGTGTGTGTGTGTGTGAGTGTGTGTGTGTGTGTGTGTGGTAATGGCGTAGACCTACACACGGATCCACCTTGTTTCTCTGACAACAAAGCAATTACAAAAGAACTTTGCATATATATATATATATATATGTATGACACATAGGCCACCCAGGGAGTAATACAGAGAATAGATGTAGAACAGAGAACGAGCCAGAGGAACCTTAGTGTCCTGTGGAATGGTTTAGCTTGTCAAGCCCTGAATGACTGCTAAAAGCTTTCTGTCTGTCTCACAGGGAATCCAACGAGCCACCTTTCAAACTTCAAAAAGAAATGAAACCATATATATATATATACTGTATATACACACACAAGAGAATCATTTTAAATCAATGTCAGAATTTCTGTCTGAAACGTCTTCTCATTACTGCCCTCTTTGGCCGGTAAGTGAACTGCAGCCTGCTGGAGCACAGACAACTGGTAACAGGGGTGTCAGGGAAGGTCTAATTTCGTTAAGTTAAATGACAACCTGTTCATTTAAATAGATTTATGCATGTAACAAAAATCGTACACGTCGCCAGCTTTCAGTGTTGAACACAGATATTTGTGTCAGGGTTTAGTGCTCTCCATGTATGTTTTATCATCAGCAGAGGAGAAGCTATTCACAAACTATTCTTATATAATTATATACTGTTTCTGGGAGTTCAACATTGTTATTTTTTGTTTTCCATGTATTCTGTGGTGTCCTTGTAGTAATGTAGATAATGTGTTTAGATGAAAGCGAATTCAAGTATTTATTTGTTTCTGTTATTCTACAAATCTTGAAACACTGAACACCTCTTTAGGTTGTTCGCAGTATTTTGTGCATGGCCTGGTCACATGGTCTGTTTTGATATGTGCTTTATTGATAGCTCTGGTCATGGACGGAGCATTGTCGTGCTGTTGTGCGCTTGTTTGTTGAAGTGACGTCCAAACCTCGGTCATTCAATTCGACCCAAGTCCACTGAAAAACCACGCGCAAGGAAACCTTCAAATGCATTTTGATGAATGAAATTATCAGAAGGTCACCGCGAGGGCGGGCACACAATTCACCCCATCGTAGGGAAATGACAATTACAGATACGGGATGCTCGGTGTAGATATGTGGCCTATACCATCCTCAAACTCAATTTGTGGCTCCATAACATTCAGGGGTTGGATATAAACACACACAGCTTAAAAGGCTAAAGAACCCCCCACCCCCCCTGCAATTCCGCAACGTCATGACAAGTGATGTTGGCCAGAAGACCCCGGGACCAAGTGGGGGTTGGGGGTGGTGGGGGGCATGAACTACCCGGGTTCTATCTCTGTTGTTTGCGTTGAAGCGCATTGTGAGACAGAGCAGCCCTCCCTTTCACTCTGGGGGAGGGGGTTCACGAGGGGAGGGTTCTCCCCTCCCTCTACCCTCTCCCTTTCCCATCATTCTTGAGACCCCCCCACCCCGCCCCCCACCAAGTCTCCAACACACACACACACACACACACAGCCCTTCATCTCCAGGGCATGCCGACTGGAGCCAGGCCAGAACAGATACCAGCAGAAAAGAGGCCACGGAGTGAGTGTGTGTGTGTCTATATATGTGTGTGTGTGTGTGTGTGTATGTGTGTGTATGTGTGTGTGTGTGAGCACATCTGCATTGGTGTGTGTGTGTGCCTGTGTGTTAGAAACGCATGCTCCAAAACAAGTAACATTTCAATATTCGCAAATTAAAGAGTCTCAGTTTCACAAGTGAAATATGTCGTATGTCTGATGGAAAATCCAATCGTCCTCGGAATTATTCATGAATACAGAAATATCAGTCCATGAATAATCCTTAAGCGTGTGGAGTCATTATTCTCCAACGTTCACACAGGTGGAGGTGAAGGTGAGGGAGCCTGGCAGCAGGCACCAATGCGATTGGCTCTCTCAGATGGAGGGAGTGATTGTAATTAGCCGAGTGAGATGGTGATATTTCAAGATTTCAATATAAAAAAAACAGCTGTATTTAGCAGCAGGGTGGCTGGTCTGATACACGACAACTCTCTTCAGGTGGACTTTCTCCTATTTCCTCCGTGGCAGACGGAAACAAGTATGTTAGCTTGATACTTCCACCTTGTTTTAAGAATCAAAACTGAAGAAAAAAAACCTGTGTGAAAAGGAGACAGAAATTGAGCACAAATAGAACAAAGCAGGACAACTTGGACAAAGTCTCACGCGCGCGACGCTTGCCAACGCATCATTGGCAGTTGGCCACTCGCTAATTTCCTCAACATCTTGTTTTTTGGATTCTGGAGTGAAACAAACAAGCGTCGTTAGAACAGGGAAACTGCCCTGAAGCGGTGGTGGCGGTGGGCGGAGGGTGTTTATTTCTTTATTTCTTTCCGCTGAAATGCGACTGAAACTTTACCTTGAGCAAACGTCACAGCATCCCAAGGACATACAGTAATTGCGTCCACTGCCACTTGACAAAGCCTACATCACCTTGGGTCACACCTCGAACGATGATGAAGATGGCGAAGATGTTGAAAATAGAAGCGACCTTCTCTAAACACGTCTGAACGCTTTTGTTTGCCGCCGTGAAGTGTCCGTGGACTTATAGAGGGCTATCTTGGAGCCATTTAGAGCCACCGTTATATAGACTCTTCAGCTCCTTTACACAGATATCTGAACACGGGTTATCTCCACTGTTGAAGCAGTTAAACAAAGTAGGCAGAGAATGTGTGTGTGTGTGTGTGTGTGTGTGTGTGTGTGTCTGGCTGGGAAACACACACACATACACACACACACACACACAGACACACACACACACACACACACACACACACAACAACTGCAGCCTTTGGGGAGCGCACGTCAAGAGACGCGGAGCAGACGGACGCAGCGCTGTGCTCGTCATGCACTTGTGTGTGTGTGTGTGTGTGTGTGTGTGTGTGCGTGTGCGTGTGTGTGTGTGTGTGTGTGTGTGTGTGCGTGTGTGTGTGTGTGTGTGTGTGTGTGTGTGTGTTTCCCAGCCTTGTTTTGACACCATAACAAAGTAAACAAACACATGCGGATGCCTTACACAGCTCGCGCACGGTGGCTATTTGTGCAGCGATCTGCACGGAAGGAACGCATACAATACGACAGAAACAAAGAATATCGTCAACCTCCGTCTGGGATGTGCTCACTCGCTCACTCGCTCACTCGCTCACTTGTCGCCTCGCATGTTGCCTTGCGGGCAACAATGCAAATACACACTTTTCATTGGCTGTTGAAAATTCCCTTTTGCCTGATTTGCGTATTTGACCCAATCATGGAATTCCGATTGGCCCTGATCAAATGAAACCCGTTGGTCTGAATTTGGACCAAAAATGATGATGAACGATCACACAGAGAAACGACTCCACAGTCCGACTACCTCGCGTCTGTCTGCCTGACCGGAGGTGCAGATACTGAAATCCATCCGACATCAAATTGTTTCCAAATAGCCCTCGGAAATTGTGTTGTTTAGCTAACTTACATTTTAATACATTGATTTTCCTTTTGTGACAATAGTCCCGATGCAGGCCTACTTCTCATCATTCAATGAAGGTGATCTGTGAGCTGAATGAGATGCAGGCTATTATATTCATCCTATTCTGGGTATAGATGGGTGTTGTATTTGTTCAGTGGAACCAAAGAGAGACCGGAATGAACCATTCAATCGCAGAAACGTGATATTAAACAACAGCGCTGTCGGTCGGCACGGGTCGACCACCGACGCGCGACGTCGTATAACAGAGAGGATTCGCTGACTGTTTGCCCTTGATCTCGCTATTTAAATGAAACCCAGGACAGAAAATATCAAACGCATTGAAGTAAAAAATAATGAGCACGGATTGACAACGGGGAAGACGAGCATTACACTGTATGTGTGCATGACATACATGCCCGGGTTTGTCTCCACACTCCCGGTGTTCTCAGGGGTCTTATTATATCCCCCGCCGCTGCAGCGGCCCGGTGGTGCGGAAGACAGCGTTCCTCTCCGTCTCACTCATTTGACTCTCCTTGCTCTGGAGCTGGAGAACATTGTGGTGGTGTTGGTGGTGGGTGGTGGTGGTGGGGGGGGGGGGTGGGGGGGTGGGAGGGAGGGGGGGGGGGGGGTTAGAAGACAAGAATGGGTGATGGAGCGGAAGACAGAGAGAGAGAGAGAGAGAGAGAGAGAGGGAGGGAGAAAGAAATGCAATGCAAGGTGGGTTGTTGTGGATTCTATCCTAATTCTTTAACTATCCTAAAGTGGAAGGGTGGAGGAGGTGGTGGTGTTGGGTGGGGGGGGAGGGGGTGGTGGTGTGGGTGGGGGGGGGGGGGTGGTGGTGGTGGAGGTGGGGGTGGGGTGTGGAGGGTGGGGTGGTGGAGGGGGGGTGGAGGTGGAGGTGGTAGTGGAGGTGGGGGTGGTGGTGTAGGTGGGGTGGTGGTGGTGGAGGGGTGGGGTGGTAGTGGAGGGTGGTGGTGGTGGTATGGGTGGTGGTTGTGGTAGTGGAGGGGGGGGGGGTGGTTTAGCGTGGAGGAGTGGAGGTGGAGGGTGGGGGTGCTGGTAGTGGAGGGTGGGGGTGGTGGTTTAGCGTGAGGATGGAGGTGGAGGCTGGGAGTGCTGGTAGTGGAGGGTGGGGGTGGTGGTTTAGCGTGGGGATGGAGGTGGAGGCTGGGAGTGCTGGTAGTGGAGGGTGGGGGTGGGGGTGTAGAGGGTTGATATGAGTTAAGGAAGTCTTCAAACTTCATAAAAACTAATTTCTAAATTGTTGCGGAACCAAGTCACTTTGGTACATGACCGAAGTTCTATGATACTGTATATCCTCTGCAACTGCACGACCATTAACATAAAAAAGAATAATATTCATAATATTCTAAACTTAAGCGCACTCTAGTTCACTCGGATCATCTTATGTGATACTCCAACACATGTATATATGTCTAGAGCCGCGCCTCGAATCAGCACAGCAGTCATCTCCACTAATGATACTGTGCATATCCTCATGCAATGCGATCAAGTGAGGTACGCCAAAACATAAACTTTGGTACATGACCGAAGTTCTATGATACTGTATATCCTCTGCAACTGCACGACCATTAACATAAAAAAGAATAATATTCATAATATTCTAAACTTTAATAAAATCAATGACAAAACTTGTTTTTCTGACTTCCTAGCATTACTCTACACTCTCTGCGGTTGTTTTCTGAAACTACATTGTGAGAGAACAATGCTGTTGTTTTTGTTATTATTTTGCAACCTCGTTCTGCCAAGCTTCACCCCCCCCCCCTCTTCTCCTCTTCTCTTTCTCTCTCCTTCTCTCTCTTCTCCTCTCTCTCTCTCTCCCCTCATCTCTCTCTCCTCTCTCCCTTCCCCTCCCCCTCCTGTCTCTCTCTCTTGCTGCGCTCGCTGGCTCTACGGCTCTAAGGAGTTCATGTTCCAGGGCCTTGACTTTTTGGCCGGCCGAGATAGTGCCAAGCTTGCATTGAATGAGTGTGTGTGTGTGTGTGTGTGTGTGTCGTGCGTGTGTGTGTGTGTGTGTGTGTGTGTGTGTGTGTGTGTGTGTGTGTGTGTGGCTGTGTGTGTGGGGTGTGTGGTGTGTGTGTGTGTGTGTGTGTGTGTGTGTGTGTGTGTGAGAGACACGTGGGAGTCATGGGCGGCTGATGGGGGAGAGAGGGGGAGGAGGGAAGGGAGCGAGAGAGGGAGGGAGGAGGGAGGAGGAAGAGGAGAGGGAGGGAGAGAGGAGGGAAGAGAGAGGGAGGAGGGGAGGGAGGGAGAGAGAGAGAGGGAGGGAGGGGAGAGGGAGGAGGGGGGGGAGGGAGGAGAGAGACAGTGAGGGAGGGAGGGAGGCGGAGGAGGGAGGTGGGGGGAGGGAGGAGGAGGGAGGGAGGGAGGAGGTGGGTAGGAGGGAGGGAGGAGGTGGGAGGGTGGAAGGGAGGGAGGGAGGGAGGAGGTGGGAGGGAGGCATGCAGGGGGGAGTGCTCAGAGACAGTTGCGCTGGAAATACCACTTCCAGAGGGAGTGTAGATAAGGAGGAGGAGGAGGAGGAGGAGGAGGAGGAGGAGGAGGGGAACAGAGGAGCGAGCGAGGAAGACGTGGGAGGAAGAAAGTGAATGAGCGAGAGTGGACGCGGCTTCAGCGGTTTGCCGATACTTAGATAAGCCGGCTATTTTTGCCTGGGCTTGTACATTAGACCGTGTTGTTGTGTGAAACAAACAGCCGCGGGCCGGGGATGCGGCTCAGCCAAGGCACGGAAGCATTTCAGCAACATCTAATGTGACTCTGCTTCTTGGCTGTCGAACATCTCTGTTGAGGCCCGGGCTGCTTCTCAACTTTTCCTTTTATTCTCCTTTTTCTCTTTTTTTTTTTCTTCTCCCCCCACTCGACAACAAACAGCCCACCGTTTTTTAATGATAACAACTGCTGGATAATAACCAGCAGTTGTTAACACGAACTTTTACAAATAGAACCGCCCTGACATAAGACCTGTATATTTTTGAAGTTCTTAAAACACTGTCTAAATCACATCAAGCAGATTTCGGATATCACAAAAATAAGAATCTGGCTCTCCTCCCGTGAGCAGCACATTCAGCTCTGCTTCGGTGCCAATTCCAACATGGCCTCTTTAATGTCTTCAATCTTGACGCGTTTCTTTCGCCCGTGCCGTCAATTAAATTTCCGCGGTGCAGCCGTACACTGGAAGCCCATGTCGGTCGGACCAGACTCTTCTATAAACTCAAAGCGCTCATTGAGAGCTGACACCGAATCTCTGAGAAAGTCTGGTCGGAGGACAAGCCACAGCCACCAGCGCGGCGGCACACAAAGCACATTTTTAGCCCAAGGAGTTAGCTTGCAGCTTGTCCGTTTGAAGTCGCCTTGTTCTTTCACTCAGATTTCAATAACCCAGTCATTGACCTTCAGCAGTTCCCGGGTCAAAAGAAAAGTGCCGCCGTTGGCCGTGGGATTGTGGTTTTAATTCATCACCTCGTGATCATCTGGGATTCCAGAGGACGGCCATTGTGATGAGGGCTTTGATGGCTGCGTCTGCAAAGTGGGAGCGCACTCCCCGACATAAAAGTCAATGCGACTAATCCTCTTTGCCTTTTGTCAAGTCCATGACTTTGAAACTTTGCTATCGGGTTAACACAACCTCACTCCACACTCCTCACACTCACAGACAGGGAGACCGGCGCGCCCACACACACACACACACACACACACATTGTGCAGACAGAGTGTGTGTGTTTATCTCGCAATGTATTCGCCGTCTCCTTTAGTTATTTCCTCCTACCCTTGTAAGGCGCAGACACAAAAAAACCTCTGGTTTGTTATTATAATTAAAAACATGTATCCGTCTCTTGTTCTTATATTGTATTATCTTATCTTGTTCTCCCATTACACTCTAATGATTTTTCTCATTTTTGAGTCCTGCGTGCATTAATGCACACGGAAATGAGAACTTGTGGTGGTGCTGGTGGTGACTGTGGTGTCATTTGAGATTAGCATACGTGGAGGTCACGGTGACTCGTGTTTAGCAGGGAAGTAAGGCAGCCTTGTGCCGGCTCCCTGCTAAACTCCCCTCAGTCTGAGACCACGGCGCGCCAACGAGTAGTTATGGTGCGCTTGGCGAGAGTGGTGTTTGAAAGAGAAAAATAATAGCCAGCATTAGCGCTAGTCAGTTGGCTTATCTGTTGTCTGTAATATTCATAGTGTGGGCACGAGCAACAACAACAAAAAAGTCGAATGGCCCTTTTGTTGATGGCAGATAAACACATCAATTAATATTCAGAATGTAAGTCGAAGATTAATAAGGATTATGGATGATTTATGAATGTGATGTTGAACCCAACCGTGTTATTTGGTTGATCACCATCTGTAACTGTCGTAATCTACCTCGGATTACAGACCTGATTTCGAATAACTGAAGCGATGACTGATCTGCTGAACGGATGTCACAGAGACCTCGTCTCAGGGTTGAACGTCCTCCGCAGAGCTTCAAGCACTTCTCTGGGATCCTCAATGTAATCATTAGTTTACATTGATAGTTACACATTGCTGGTTTGTTTTTTTCCATGTTTACATCCAAGGCGACGCTAACAGACTCAATAAGCTCATCAGGAAATGCGTGTTCTGTCCTGGAAGTGGAATTGGAGTCTTTGGTGGAGGTCTCGGAGAGGAGGATGCTGAGTGCTGAGTGAACTGCCTCAACGCCTCCCATCCCCTGAACGCCACACTGGAGTCACACCAGAGCACCTTCAGCCGTAGACTGGGATTACCGAGGTGCACCACAGAACGCCACAGGAGGTCCTTTCTGCCTGTGGCCATCAAACTCTATAACTCCTCCCCCCTCTGCGGGAGTTGAAATATAAGACAATGAACACTGAGAACAATATCATGTGCAATATTACCTTTCAACATCACGTGTATTTCTCTCAATATCAATATTACTGCCCAACATCATGTGCAATACTCTCACTATCATGTGCTATATTATTAATATCATGCTACCTCTAAATATTACCTCTCATCTCCTCTCATCATCATGTGCAATATTCTTAATGTCATGTGCAATACTTCTTCTCAATATTATCCTTGCAACATTACCATGCTACATTACCTTTCATCATTATGTGCCATATTCTTAATATTCTTTATATCATGTGCAATATTTCCTCTTACCATTATTATTATTACCCTTTATTACACTTCAATTATTGCCAAATAGTTTTTGCTGACTGAATATCTTATCTTACCTATATTTTTATACTTCACCTATATTCTCCTTAGGACTTAGACCTACTGTACATTTGTAAATCTGTTATTTCATTTTTATTATTCTACTGTTTAATTCTCGATTGTTTTATTCCATTGCTATGCAACCTGGCACAAGAATTTCCTTCGGGATCAATAAAATATCTCATCTTATCTCATCTGATCTGATTTTGCCAAGCTGAGAAATGCAGCAATTTAGACATAATTTTCAGACAGAAGGTTCGAGGAAACTTAACAAGCGGCCCGCAGGTCTCATAATAGAAACAGAGGTTGTTGTGTTGCACACCTTGCAGCCGGTGGCGCGCTATAGAGACGGCTCTGTGATGTACGAACACGGCGCGTTGTCAGAGCGAAACAAAAGCGCGATGAAGAAATGCATTAGTAAAACCATCGCGCTGTGAATGATGATTTGCGCCCAATACGACGGAAAATGGTCCTCGAATAAATCACATGAAGACATTTCAATTACCATTTTACAAAGTTTAATGTTGGCATATTGGTGTGTTTGTGTAGAGATTACGTGTGTATATCAGACTGCGCTCTCTATACAACACACTTCAGATCTGCCCTCTGCGTCATGTTCAGAACGGACCTCTTAGTTCGTGGTTACAATGACACAGAATTACCATGGTTTCTCAATCTAAATTAATAACGTCTCCTTACTTATAGACATAAGTTCTCTTGTTATGTATACCCAAAAGTGAAAAAAAGAAATAATGCCATTTTACATCAACAAAGGCTTTATTTTCTGTCGGCCTCTCCGACATTACCTTAAGCCTTTGTTCCCTAAAGCACTTAAAGAGAGCCTGTGGCAAAAACAACTCTTCTAACGGGTAAGATCCCACCACATTGAGAAAGCACGCCTTCAGAACAAGTAAATATAGATAGCTTTAGATATAGAGTTTTAATATTCATTTTGAATCTCTTTAAAATAGTACAGTAAACACTTCTCACACGATAGAAACGACTTAATGCCTAAGGTGTAGGCCAAACACCAAGCCCACAATGTGGTGAAACAAATCATAAAAAAAAAAATCAGCAAAAAATCGAGAGAAAAAAAATAAACGAAAATGAAAAATATTTAAAAAAATAATCCAGCTCACACCACTCGTTTTACAAAGTTTTGAAAGTAGATTGGGGATAGAGACCACCTGACCACAAGAACAGAATAGAAAAGAGTTAATTTCTAAAAGTGGTTTTGCATTTAGAAATGCAAAAAGCTCCTCCTGTACAACTTTGGCATCTGTCTGTCGGTACAAACGCCTAAAGGGCTCAGTGGCGTGTTCTCTGGTTGGCGGTTGTTTTCTAGAATTGTTTTTTAGTTTTTTTTATTCTTTACGCTTGTTTTTTTTTTTGGTCCGATTTTTTGTACATTTTTTAATGAATATTCCTTGATTGTTCTTAAATACGTATACAGTAGCGCTGTAAACAGGCACACGCAGATTGGAGAGGGCGGAGGAGTTTGTCAAGGGTCCTTTGGGTGTCTCCGCCACCTCCGGTCTTCCTCCGTCCTCCTGTCTCGGGCTCGCTTACCCCCATCCCCCCACCCACACCCACACCCACACCCACACCCCACCTCCACCTCTTCCACCCTCTCCATTAGTTCGTTTTCTCAGTCCTGCTGAGAGCGGAAGGGTCCCTCAGTTTGTCAGCTGGCCTTCTCACGGCCCATTGGTCGTGGCCCCCCCCCCCCCCCCCTGGTGCATGTCTGACCCACACACCGCCCCTAAAACCCAACGGTGTGTTGTGTCCAAAAGGCCTGGCAGTGTTCCACAAAAAGAATTCCACAAAAAAAGGGAATAATTAAACTCCTAAAGAGACTCGTGTCAAACGGCAAGTTCCTTGTTTGGAAACGTTTTCTGTTCCGTTTCGTGTTTCAGTTTTCAGTTCCTCTTCGTCTTTTTCTTTTTTTCTTTTTTACATTTCTGCTTAGTTTAGTAGTATGGGGGAGGGGCGGTGCGTTGTGTTCAGGCGTGGCCGCCTCTAAGCAAAATGGAGTGGGAAACTTGATGGTCGATCGGTCCTTTCCTTTATTTGAGTCTCTGTCATTGTCTCAGGCTGATTGTTGTGCAAAATCACGCTGTCTCCGATAAGTCCACGCGGAAGGAGCTAGCAAACCCTTTTCCCCGCTGAAACGAAGAGAACACAAACAACAGCCGGGTTAAAGGTCAACATGTGAATACGTGACCATACCAAGTGTCATGTTGACCAGAGATTCCCCCGCGACTCAATAATGTCTGCCTGTCTCCGGTCCAAACAAAATGGGTTGAAAAATGATAATAGTCATGCAAACTGGAGGCTAAACAAACACTAACCCCACTCACACTGTGGTGTGAGACAGTTCTCACACCCCCCCCCCACCCCGCCTCCAACTACCACCACCACACACATACACGCACACACGCACACACACACACACACACACACACACAAACAACAAGGTTAGGAAGTCCCTATCAATTCACTCATGGATAATGAGAGGCGAGGAGTGGAAGGTGGTGGAGAGGAGGAGGAGGAGGAGGCGGAGGAGGCGGAGGAGGAAGGGGGGAGGGGTCGTGGGAATGATGTTGGAATCCTGCAGACATTACATGGCCAATTTATTTGGGCCGAGGACAACAATAAGGGAGCATGGCACAAATGGGCCACGGGCTGACAGAGGAGAGCCAACTGGGGCCCCACAACACAACAATCCCTTCTTTTAAGCATTCCCTGGGATACGCCTCTTACCCCCCCCCCCCCCCCCCCCCTCCCCTCAACCACCACCACCACCACCACCCGGGCTACTTTGCTAACGCTACACTGATCCCATGAGCTCATCCCCAACTACTCACACACACTACACCAGAATGGACCTGAGCCAAACCACACCAAACTAAGTTGAACTGGACCAGAGTTAAAACCAAGCCAACTTAAACCAAACCACGGCGAACTAAACCAAACTAAAACTGTTAAACCAAGCAAAGCTAAACCGAGCCAAACTAAACCAAAATGACCACTCTGAAGGGAATTTAACCAAGCGAAACAGAACCAGAATCAAACTAAACCTTAATACACCAACCAGAGTTAAACTGAATCAAACTAAACCCAACAGTTAAACTGAATCAAACTAAACCTAACAGAGTTAAACTGAATCAAACTAAACCAAACAGAGTTAAACTGAATTGATACAAACCCAACAGAGTTAAACTGAATCAAACTAAACCAAACAGAGTTAAACTGAATTGATACAAACCAGTCAAAACAAACTAAACAAAATCAGTTAAACTGAACCAAACTAAACCAACCAGAGTTGTGCTGAACGAGAGTTAAAATGAATCAAACTAAGGCGAACCAGAGTTAAACGGAAACAAACTAAACCAAGCTGAATTAAATTGAACCAAACCCAACCAAACCAGAAATACTGTAAACCGAACCAAACTAAACCAACCACAGATCAACCAAACCAAACGAACAAACCAACCAGAATTCAACTGAACCAGCGTCAAACTGAACCAAACTACTACAATGCCAAACCTAACCCAAAGTGTTCAATCCATATCAACTAGTGTCACTGACCACTCCACTATATTGGCATGATTACCCCCCCACCCTCCCCTCAAGCTAACACACACCACACACACACACACACACGCACACACGCCACACACACACACACACACACACACACACACACACACACACACACACACACACACACACACACACACACACACCCTCCTCCTCTAGTGTGCTCGGGGGCCTGTCCTCCAGTATAAATAGAGCCCTGTGTTGGGGCGGCTTGATCAGATTAAGGAGCCTCCACCCCTTTGTATTGTCAGACGATCCCTTGCTACACTGCACCCGCGGCTAGCCACCACCCCCACTCCAAACACACACACACACACACACACACCCCGATTCACTGTGTTGTCCCCGCCTGTCTCCCCCCCCCCCCCCCGCTTCCCTGGTCATTAGTAGCATCGTAGTCTCTACTTGACACAGAGAATGTGTGTGTGTGTGTGTGTGTGTGTGTGTGTGTGTGTGTGTGTGTGTGTGTGTGTGTGTGTGTGTGTGTCCGTGTGTGTGTGCGTGTGTGTCCGTGTGCTGGGGGAGAAATGTCTCCGGGCTAGCTGACAATATTATGTGCGAATAGTTCAGGCCACATAAAAGCCCCCAAAAAGAGAAAGACAGGGAAAAAACAAAGTACAAAAAAAAAAAAAAGTTCCAAAAATTTACACCAAATTCCCGGCATGGCGCGGCGCTTTTAAACCGCGCGAGTGGAGAAGCAGCTTGGCTTCGTTCGGCTTGATAGCTCCAGCTCTGTCAGACGACCGGGGGAAAGGGGGTGGGGGGTGGGGTGGGGGGGGGGGGGGGGGCGGGGGGGGGTGTCTTCAGGCACGGCTTGACAAAATGATAATTAAGCATTATCGCCAAATTGCAGTGATTGAGGATGTATCTCTTTGTGGCCTCTGAAAGGGAGTTTAGAAACAGTAATTCCTTGTGGAAATATGCCTTTTACCCTCATGTGTTTCCCTTTTTCCTCCCTCAATTATCCGAAAGCTTTTAGCCGCGCTTTTTCTGATCCGCGGCGCTAGCAACAATGACGACCGCTGAATGCAGAGTAAGACGTTAAGCTACGCAGCTAAGGCCCTCCGTTTTAAATAGATTCCCCCACCCCCCCACCCACCCTTCATTTTAAACAGACATTTCTCTTTCTCCTATCGGAATGAGAGAAAGACAGATTAAGAGAGAGAGAGAGAGGGAGGGGAGGGGGGAGAGAGAGGGAGAGAGAGAGAGAGAGAGAGAGACTTCTATGGTAAAGTAGAGGGGGCAACACATGCCAGACCTTCCATAAATGCCAGCATCCTCACTCACATCACAGCAGTCTTATGGTTTTATAATAGCTTTCGGCACATTTAATTTGGAAAGGGCCCCGAGGCCAGTGCCTGAGGAGTGGGTGGTGTGTGTGTGTGTGTGGGTGTGTGTGTGTGTGTGGTGTGTGGTGTGTGGTGTGTGTCGGTGTGTGTGTGTGTCCGTGTGTGTGTGTGATGGGAGAGGAGAGGAGGGTGGGGTGTTGAATTGAAATAGGAAGATTGTGCGTGAGATAAGATCGCAGCGGGGAGGTAGCCGGAGATTAATGGAGGAGCTTGAGGAGGAGGGAAGAGTTAAACACTCCGGGAAGAGAGGGTTTTAGTCGGAGAAGGGACACGACGTGAAGAGAATTTCACCAGCACTGCCAAGCGGCAGAGAGATAATTTGTAACATATAATTCTATATATATTATTATATCTACATATAGATATATACTGTATATATATATGCATATTGACATAATAGGGATGTAAGAAAAATAGTCTCAAAATATTAGATTTGGTTCCTCACACTGTATTGTGTCTCACATTTTAATACATTTTAATATCAGGAGACCGCAAGACATAATATGTCAATACTGTTGCTGTTCTTACTTCAGTAGAATGATTACCAATTGCAGTATTAGTACAAGTTGCAATATGATGTATTTAATAATGCATCATCCAGATATTACCAGATGTTTGCCAATACACATCCCTTTTATAAATACATATATACATATATATATACTGTATATAAATATACATATCTATGATTGTCAGATCAGAGAAGAGGGGCTATTGGTTAGACTGGGGGGGGGGTAGGGTTAATAGTGGAGGGGGTTAGTGAGCCAGCGGGGCTGTGGGGCAGACCAAAGCAAGGATACTCACTCAAATAGGCCGGGTTATAAGGCGCCTTGCCGCTAGGCAGCAAGGCCTCCAACTCTTTCCTCTCTAGGGTGCCTTGGGCAGGGTGGTGGTGGTGGTGGCTGAGGTGATGGTTGTTTGGAGGGTGGTGGTGGTGGTGGTTGTTTTGGAGGTGCTGGTGGTGATGGTGGTGGTTTTGGTGGTGGTTTTGGTGGAAGTGTTGTTGGGGACTGAGGGGCGTCTCCTTGCCAAAGGTGGAGAACGACTTGTCGGACGCCTGCAGCTCGGGGCTCTCGAACCGTACCTCTGTGTCCGGCACCGAGTCCATGCCGGGCACGTGCAGGTTGCTGCGGTAGTCGGGCCCCTGGCGCCCATCCGACGAGGTGGGCAGGAAGGCTGGCATCCAGCACCGGTCCGAGTGGCCCAGGGCCTTGCACTCCTCTGGTGCAGTTATGAGAAAGGTCTGGCCACCTGGGAGCAGGAGGCAGGAGGAGAGGGAAGGAGGGGGGAGAAGGTGGAGGGGGGAGGGGAGGGGGAGAAGGTGGAGTGGGGAGGAGGGGAGGGAGGTGGAGGAGGAGGAGGAGGTGGGAGGGGGGGGAGAGGGGGAGGTGAGGAGGTGGAGGAGGGAGGGTGGAGGAGGAGGAGGGATGGTGGGAGTGAAGAAGGATGACAAAATAATAAAGGATATGGAGGAGGAATGGAGAAGAGGAGGAGGAGGAATGGGCAGTGGAGGAGGAGGAGGAGATAAGTAAGTAGATGGGGGCGGAAGGAACAGAATCCATAAAATGGATGTGCGATCCAGAAGGACATCGCGAGGAGGAAGAGAAAAAGGAGAAGAGCGGATGGGAGGGTAGAGAGAGGAAGAAGGGTCCATTAGTTTTGATTGCAAGTAACATCTCCATTTTAGTATTCTTCATCAAACAAATATCTTTCATACACTGTTGTCACGATAGGAACCTCTTTGCTTTGTGAAGAGTTATTCAAGTAATTCACAAGGATATTATTTTATTAAATTATTACATTTTACAAAAACAAAATATGTATGGATATTATATCGATGTTGTGATATGCGACTAGATATCGACTTAGGTCTTGTATTGTAATATTGTGATATGGTATAAATGTTCCTGCTTTCGAAGGCTGGAATACAGTAAAGTAATTTTCTGAACATAACAGACTGTTCTAGCAGTTCTATTATTTGCCTTTACCCACTTAGTAATTATATCCACACTACTGACGATTATTTATCAAAAATCTCATTGTTTGTACAAAAATAGCTTTTGGTTATTATATAGACATAGACAAGTTTTTGAATTTCCAAAAAACATGCTGTATTGTGATATATACCTTTATATATACAGTATATATATATATAGTTATGGTGCTATTAAATGACCTATATTTGGATATAGAAGATTTAGGCTACATGGCCCAGTCTAACATATAGCGTCTATATAGCGTCTGACTTTAACCCACATATAAGAAACGCTA
>PIJE02000152.1:471319-493819 GCA_002895965.2 Coryphaenoides rupestris
CAGAAGGTAGCGATATGAATACGATAATATACATATTTAAAATAAAATGTATAATAAAATAAGGATCGATATTAGGTCATCACTACACTGGGCGACATTGATTGACTGATTGTTTAACGGATTCCATTCTTTTGCCTTTGCATTGTCATCATCAAAGATGTAAGAATTACTTTTAATATTCTGTAGTTTGTTTATGTATTTTTGTAACTTTTCTTGGAAAAGTATAAAAGCAACATAAATTGCTTGAAATATTTAGAATATCCTGATGAATAAACTCGCTATCCAGAACTTCCCATACCAACCAATCAATTAGTGGCGTTGAGTATCGGCATGGAAACATGCAAACAACACGAGGCTAACCAGGAATATGATGAAGGTATGTGTCGATTAAAAGTTACAAGGTTTTTTTTAAAACCTATTTGTTAACTTCACAAAATTACATTTAGCGTATACCCTAGGACTCTATGAAATTCAATTAGCACGCAGGGAATAATACGCCTGCATATTTTCATAGTGTGGAAGTGCCACACGCTAAGCCAGGCTTATCAATTATCCTAATCAAACAAAGACTTAATACACAACAAATAATCTGTTTAAAGACACTAAGCTCCCCTGGTGACTCTGCGACAAAAGCTAACTGTATCCCATTTGCCACACCAAGGGTATTCAAAGTCACCGGCGATAAAGTGTTGGCGGCTTTCGAAACGCCGCCAACTCTGTTAGCCTGCTAGCCAGAGAACAAGAGCTAACTGACGCGCGGGCGAACCATGAGCTCATAACACGGGATGCTTTACGGTCCACGATAACCGACGCACTGTGTGGCCACGACAATAAAATATTTACTCAATGTTGGCGGCGTTCCCATAAAGTACTATGGTACCGCATAATCATGCAGAAAGTGGGTTACGACTCCATCCAACTATGCTCTCACCCCGAACAGAGTGATGCTAATAAAGTACGGCGAGTGTCAGAGTATCACTTTGAGGTATTTTTTCTTTTCCGAGCCCGGAGGGGGGGCCGGGGCAGCGGAGGTGGTTGCCACGAAGCCCACGCAGGTCGCGGCGAGCGGAGTTAAATTAATCTAATACATTTCGTCACTGTTCTTTAATGGAAACGACGAGCGACGCCATACAATGACTCAATTGAACAGCGTCTTTCCGAAGTGTTTGTTGATGTTCACGCCCCGCATGCCCGGAAATAATGAGTACAATGCAAAAGTCAACGACAACAATACAATAATTTGATTGTGATTACACAAAAAAAAACACACGACAGGAGTAAAAATTGTATCTCGATCAAACGCGGAATTTTAACTTGTATTTCTGTATGGCCGCGATGACCCTTTGACACGATCTATTGAAATGAATTAAAATGAGCTATTTAATATCCACGCCATGTAGCCATGTTCTGTGGCACAAGAGGAAGACTTGGTGAATGGATGCGGAGATAAAAATGTGCATTCCTAACTTTGAAGAGGAGGGGGGGTGGTCTGGGAAGGCATTGTATCAACGAGGGTGAGGTCTTCTTCTGCCGTAGAGGGGACATTTAAATCAGGATGCTTTCAAAAGAATGCAGACGGAGACAGGGGCGGTGGGCGGGGGGATGCTGGGTGAGAAGAGTAGTGATGGGATAAAGGGAGGGGTGCTGGGGGGGGAGGGAGGGGAGGGAGAGGGGAGGGTACCCTGATCACAGCGTGGCTTAATGGACAAATGAATAAATGACGAGGTGAATGAATGGACTGCTTTGTTTTGTTGTACGCGGCGTGCAACACAACCCCGCGATGTGAAGGAGGGGCCCAGGACTCTCTCCCTCTCTCTGTCTCTCTGTCTCTCTATCTCGCTCGTTAAGAAACTCGTCACGTCGCGTCAAGTGGTCTTCTGGCGTGGAGCACGGAGCTTCATAAATGACACCGCCCCCGCCCCCGCCCCCGCCGCCGCCGCCGCCGTGTATTTACAAACTAAACACCGTCGGGTTTCATTTTCCAACGTGCGGCACAGAAATGGATGCCGCTTCTCTCAGCCGTGGCCCCCAATGTCAGCAACGTTAATAGGACTATAAGTTGGTCTGTGGCACTCAAAAAGGTGGGGTGGGGGGGGGTGGGGCAAATGAAACCCATAACAAAAAATAAATACGACAAGTCATAATCATCGAGCGCCGGCACCGAGAGAGCATCGTTCTCGCTGCTCAAGAGGAAAAAGGTGTCTCCACACACACACACACACACACACACACACACACACACACACACACCACATGGCGGGACTCTCTTTGTGTCCACCTCCTTGTTTCTTGCTGGTGGTACAGAATGTACCGCTCCTGTGCTGAATAGAGGAGAGATGCTATTAAGCTATTATTTCGGCGCGAGAGGAACAGACAGAGGCTGCCGCTGACCCCACACACACACACACACACACACACACTCACGGCGAAGTGAGCAACACAACAAGGCTGGTCAAAACTACCTCCAAACCACCACCTCACGACTAAAAAGCCTCTTTAGGTCCAGGGGAGCGATCGATCGACACGTTGAATGGAGGTTGTATAGACAGCTCCCGCGCCATTGGAGGCCCAACTTGACCACGCAACAAAGAGACTTTTATACACACACACACACACACACACACACACACAGACAAACACAAACACACATGGACGTAGCTACACACACACACACACACACACAAATGGATGGACATAGACACACAGTTCCACACAGTCTGCCCCACGCACACACACACACACACACAAACATGTAGGTAGACACACACACACACACACACACACACACACACACACAACACACAGCACACACGGCACATACGCACAGACATGAATGTAGATGCACGATCACACAAGCACACGGACACACATCACACAAACACACTTTGGAAACGAAAAGTCCTGTAAAAAATCTCGGTTCGCCATTTTCTTCCTTGTGCCGAGCCAATCGATTTCACTCTTTTCATTTGTCATACCTCCCGGGTTTTGCTAACGAGCGAATCCAGATGGTCCACTCCAAAAAATGACTGGAGAGAATGTTTTTTAACGTTACAAACCTTTCCCTCAGACGCACCACACACACACACACACACTGCAGAGTCGACCCCCCCCCCCCCCCCCCCCCCACACACACCAACACCCATGCCCACGGACCCTCAGAGGCCCCTCGGGAGCCCCTTACCGGAGGAGTGGCCCCGGTTGGTGGCGTCGTGGTCACTGTCCCCCTGTTCACTGTCCCCGTGCCCGCTGTCTTTGGAGCTGACCAGGTCGGCCTCCTGGAAGGCAGAACTGGGAAAGGAGCAAAAACAGAATGTGAAATCAAACGGCATTTTCCATCTGGTTCCAGGAGAAGACAAAACTGACAAATCGTTGGCTTTTCTGCAGTTTTGTTCTATTTTTCTTTCCTCTGCCTGCTTATCTTGCATGGGACTTTTTTATTTATTGAATTGGATTGCCGCTTTGAATGAGAAATATCTCTTGGTCTGCTCTTTACTTGTTTTTTCCCCACAAAACATCCAGCAAGAGATTGAGAACAATTGATGGACAATGCTGTCAAACGTGTCCACCTGCAGCGGCAGTCGCCTCGAGACTAGATGGGTTTCTGTCTTTCCCTTGTTGTCCCGCCCGTTGTTTACCTGTTGACGCGTCTCGGCCGGTCCACCAGATAACTGAGTTCGGCTCGCTGGTGTTTGGTCTGAAAACACAACAAAAGACGACACGGGGGGCCATGCAGTTCAGTCAACAGCCGCTACGTACATTTACATAAAACCGTTGGCATAAAGCACACACACACACACACACACACACACACACACACACACACGCAGAGTGTCAGCACAAAAAGATAAAACCTTACCGCCGTGCCAGGAAATTACGTTTTCTTTTTTCCGATAATGCGTCATTTCCTGACACGGCGGTAACTAAGTTGTTTTTTTTTTTGCGGGGACTTGTCTTGCTGTATGCTAACGGCACGTACACACTACAGCACACACACACACACACACACACACACACACACACACACACACACACACACACAGACAGACGTCAGGTTGATGTCAGGTTATGAGATGGCGGTACGGTGAAGTAGTTAGAGATGGAAGCTGTTGCGTTAAGTTATTCCTCTATGGGGTTTTTTTGGGGGGCGGCGGGGGGGGGGGGGGGTTAGGTAAGGTGGGAGCGCATTCCCAAAGGGAAGTGTGGCTCACAGATTTGTTGCCAATGAATAAAATGAAGTGATGCACCTATTCGGGCTGGCACAGCAATAAATGCATCTTTGTTCCAGTGCAACTCAGCAACATCGTGACCAGTATGCCTAATGTGACTGTTGTTCTCCCAAAGGGACTGGCTTGTGTGCGCACACACACACACACACACAGACACACACACACACACGCACAACTTCGGCACACACAATCACCAACATGCAGGGGCGAAAAATGCACACCGTCTGTAATAAGCACCTTTCAAGGCGAAATATATTAGCATTATTTATGTGTGTTTGTTCTAATTCGTCTTGTTACATAAGAGTGGGGGGTTAATACCGTCCGTTGCTAAACATAAGCATAAACAGAGCATAAACATGCAATGATTGCTATTCTGGGAGTGACCTCCCAAAGCGGTTGCCAGAGGCAGAGATGTCAGCAACTGGTATCCTGTTTGCTTTAAGGCCGTTCCGGGAATCCACGCAAAGGGGGAAGCGCTTGGTTCTGTGCCCACATTAAATGACACAGCCCGTTTTCTTACAGAACCTCTCATAACCTTGGGGGCGAAAACACACTCATCTCTCTGTTTTTTTTTGTTTTTTTTGGTGCAAATGAACATGAGCTACGTATGAAACACACACACAAGATGCATCAGGGGTTAAGTAGACAACACAACGTCAGGAGGGATGCGTCGACTACTACATCAACTTGTGTCAGGCGGTCAAACAGGGGCAGTGCCCTGTTTAACAGTTAATGCAGTAAGGTAGACTTATAGTATGGGTGAATAGGGTTAGATTTACACAACATAGTATATCATGGAACAGCGGGAGGGGGGAGGGGGGGGGGGGGGGGGGGGTTGAGTGGACATGTCTTGAGAGGAGCTCTTACCTCATGTGATAAAATGCTGCCGTTTGATATGATGTCGGGCTGCTGGTCTGTGTACCCTGTGACTATGGCCCCGCATGGGTTGTGATCCGTGTCTGTGTTCCTAGTCGGACTACACGGCTTTAGGAACATGAGGTCAGTTTTGGCGGACTCTGGAGTCAGACATACCTGGTAGCAATAGTTCTGGTTTTGGTGGTGGGAGCCAAAGCTCCCTGACTCTTCCACGGGGACTTGGGCCGTGCCGGGCCCGCCGGCGTTCACCGTGCTCTGCACCAGCATGATATCGGACTTGCTGAGCTTCTTCTTGCGTGCCCGGCCCTGCCTGGAGCAGCAGGAGCTGCTGCTGCTGCTGCTGCTCAGGCAGCAGTCACTGGCCAGGCAGCTGTAGATGTTGAGCTTCTTGTCCTTCTGGCAGCGCACGGCCAGCACGATCATGGCCAGCAGGAAGACGAAGGAGACGGAGCCCAGGGCGATGATGAGGATGAGCGTGAGGTCCAGGGTGCCCTCCTTGGCCTTGGACGCCCCTCCTCCTCCCCCTCCGCCAGCCCCGCGCTCGCCGGCCCCGCGGCCCTCGGCCACGCTGTCCACCAGCACCACCAGCACGCTGGCACTGGAGGAGAGCGGCGGCTGCCCGTGGTCTCGCACCTCGATCAGCAGGTCGTACTGCTGGTGGGGGTCCCGCTTGACTGAGACGCGGCGCGCCGTCCGCAGCTCGCCCGTCCGCCAGTCCATGCGGAACACGCCGTTCTCGTTGCCCCGCTGGATGCTGTAGGATAGGCGGGCGTTCTCGCCGTCGTCCGCGTCCATGGCCACCACCCGGGTCACCAGGTAGCCCGGCTCGGCCGAGCGCGGCAGGGGCTCTTTGGCCGTGCCGTTCTTGCCCAGGGGGGCGAGCACCAAGGGGACGTTGTCGTTCTGGTCCACGATGATGACTTTGACGGTGGCGTTGGCGGAGAGCATGGGGCTGCCGCTGTCTTTGGCCTGCACCATGAATGTGAAGTCCTTCAGCAGCTCGTAGTCGAAGGACCTGAGTGCGTACAGGTAGCCCGTCTCCTCGTTGATTGACACATAGGTTTTAACAGACATGCCCTGAATGTCACACTCTAGTATGGAATAACTTATGAGAGCATTCTGGCCAATGTCTGGGTCCAGAGCGGTCACAGCGTGAATGTACGCCCCGGGAACATTGTTTTCTGTCACATACACGTCATATATTGGTTGTGTGAATGTCGGTGCGTTGTCATTTTCATCCGACACGAGTACTTTAATGGACTTACTGGTGGCCAGGGAAGGGCTTCCTTTATCCCGGGCGACTACAGTGACAGAATAGGAATCTGTCTGCTCTCTGTTCAGGGGTCCGTCGGTCAGGATGGTGAAATAATTACGAAAGGAGGTTTTCAGCTTGAACGGCACGTCGCCGAGGATCTCCACGTGAAGCTGCCCGTTCTCCTCGGCGTCGATGTCCGTCACGCTGAGCAGCGCTATGACCGTGCCGGTGGACGCGTTCTCACTCACCGAGTCGGTCACGGTGCTGAAGGTGATCTCCGGCGCGTTGTCGTTGACGTCCACCACCTTCACCAGGACCTTACAGTGCGCCGGCACGGCGTTCGGCCCCAGGTCCTTCGCCTGGACGAAGATCTGGAACAGGCTGCTCTCCTCAAAGTCCACCTCGCCGCGCACCTCGATGCGTCCGGTGCGCGCGTCGATGCCGAACAGGTCCTTGACGCGGCTGGAGATGTGGTTGCTGAACGAGTACACCACCTCGCCGTTCTGACCTTCGTCCGAATCGGTGGCGTTCAGCTGGATGAGCAGCGTGCCCACCGGCGCGTTCTCCGGCAGGGTCACCGTGTAGACCGCCTGGTCGAACACGGGCACGTTGTCGTTAGAATCCAACACCTTGACCACCAGCAGGGCGGTGCCGGTGCGCGGCGGCTGACCCCCGTCCACGGCGGTCAGCACGTACCGGTGGGCCGCCTGCGTCTCCCGGTCCAGGGGCTTCTCCAGCACCAACTCCGCGAACTTATTGCCGTCGCTCTGCGTCTGCACGTCCAGGTAGAAGTAGTTGTTGGTGGTGATGTCGTAGGTGCGCAGCGCGTTGGAGCCCACGTCCGGGTCGAAGGCGCTCTCCAGCGGGAAGCGGGTGCCCGGCGTGGCGCTCTCGGAGATCTCCACCGTGATGTCCGTGTCCGGGAAGCTCGGCGGGTTGTCGTTGATGTCCACCACCTCGATCTCCACGCGGAACAGCTCCAGCGGGTTCTCCAGGAACACCTCCATGTTGAGTTGGCAGGTCACGCTCTGCCTGCAGATGCGCTCCCGGTCGATCTTCTCGTTGACGAACAGCACGCCGGTCTCCAGGTTCACCTCCAGGTAGGGCGTGCGGGAGTTGGGCACCACCTGGAAGCGGCGGGCGGCGAGCTTGGTGAGGTCCAGGCCCAGGTCCTCCGCGATGTTGCCCACCAGGGTGCCGTGGTCCGACTCCTCCGACACCGAGTAGCGGATCTGCGACAGCGCGCCCTCCGCGATGCACAGCAGCACCAGCACCAGCGGGAGCACGACCATGGCCACAATCACACAAACAAACAAACAACAAAAACAAACAAACAAACAAACAAAAACAAGTGCACTTCGGAAGAAAAAAGAAAAAACCTATTTGTATCCTCCTGGATTCAATAGAACGTCAAGTCCCCACCGCCTTTCTGTTGAAAGAAAAACAAAGTCCACCCTAGACCATGTGAAGTCTCCCGAGGCAGACAGGTCAAGGGGTCAAACAACGTGGCCCGGATGAAAAGTCCCGCCAAGAAAGACACATTTTGCTGTGGTTATGTCCACGTTTGTGTGTCTTCTGTTCCCTCTGCTCATCTCAGACGCGTCTCCAACAGGCGACGGCGCACATTCCTATGAAGCTCCCCACTCAGAGAGAGAGAAAAAAAAAAGAAAAAAAAAGGTGCGAGTTTATAGGAGAAGAATAAAAGCCATAATCCAAACAATTACTTTAACAACTGCATGTCGTCGTCGTCGTCCTCTGAAAAGGTCCCATTCATAGGAGGTGTATGTGTCCGTGTCTGCCGGTCCGGGAGCGCAGCGGTCTCCATCCAGCACTACCTCTACCACACTGAACGCTGCTCACTCCAAAGTGTTTGCTTTTTGCGCAACGCGCCTCCCCTCGCAGCCGCCGAGGTCGTCCATCAAACCCGGAGCCGTCCGCCGATTGGCTGCCGACGAAGCCTGTCAACGTCGGCCAAACCCAGCTCTCTCTCTCCTTCTCTCTCTCTCTCTCTCTCTCTCTCCCTCTCTCCCTCTCCTCTTCTCTCCCCCCCCCCCCCCCCCCTCTCTCTCTCTCTCTCCCCTATTTCTCCGTTGCTCTCTCACCCTATCTCGTCCTCTCTCATCCTCTCTATCTCTCTCCCGTCTCTTTTCCCGTTGAATACTTGATCCAAAAGAGACGGAGAACTTGAAAAGTGAGAAATGTGGGAAGTTACTTTTCATGTCTCACATCACACATCATGGTCGTACTTTATTGTTGTTTAGGCTACTTATGTATTTATGTATTTATTTATTTAACCTTTGTATGTATTTATATATATTGTTTCTCATATTGTGTAAACGTGTAGCCTATCGACCCAACTCTGGCCATGATGGTGATTTTACAGTATGAACACGTACAGTGAATCCATGCAAATGTGGTGATTGTGTATGCGACTAAACATTCCCCATCCGTGTGTTATAAGGTGATGCTTTAATGACCTGATCCTCTGGAAGCCTCCTGGTGTCGTTAACACGACGGTCTCTAGGGAGAGAGAGATAGGGAGAGGGAGAGGGAGAGAGAGGGAGAGGGAGATATGGAGAGATGGGGAGAGAGAGGGAGATATGGAGGGAGAAGGAGAGAGAGGGGGGAGAGAGATGGAGAGAGAGGGATATGGAGGGAGAAGGAGAGATGGAGAGAGGGGGAGAGAGAGAGAGAGGGAGAGATGAGATGGAGAGAGGAGGGAGAGAGAGAATGAGAGATGAGAGATGGAGCGGGAGAGAGAGGGAGAGGGGCTTCACTGCTTTTCCCCCGCGAATCACCTTTGCGCAGACCGCATGCGCCCCCTAGCGGCGGGAAAGTGAACTCAAGCATTCATGGTTAATCTCAGCACAATTAGAATATATTAGAAGGATATTGGGAGAAGAGGAAAACCGCCATCACACCTATTAATAGCAATGGAGCCCAACAAGGATGTAATTAACGCAGAAACGGCTATTTCTGTCAAGCAAACCGTTTCCCTCGCGGGAGCCGCATGTCGTGTCATTAAACCTGATGTATGCGCATCGGCAAGGTGCCAACATTCACTTTGCGTAGATTACAAATAGCTTTTATTTATCAAAAGTGCCAAAAAGGAACTAGGCTATCCAGAGCGTTTTTTTTGCAAGCCTTGTGATTTAGTTGTGGGCCCCTACATCATTTCACTGGACGCAGGGGTCCCGGTACCACTCTAGTTTGGGTTCAAAGAAACATAAAGGTGAACACAAGATTGTACTCATATACAGAGGATTAGACGTGGTCTAAACACCTTTTAAGCAGTTTCCACAGTTTAATAGCCCACTAACAAGGACCAACTGGGAGGAATAAAAAGTCACTGGCGGTACTGGTGTTGCGTAATGGACGATAAGAGTCGGTGTGCTCTGTGGGTTCCAGTAGACATGACATTTTTAGACCCTTGTTTTTTTTACACAGTAGTATAATAGTATAATGACAGCGTACACATGCCGTGTTCGAACCTGTGTAACCACCATGGGCCACATTCCCATAATGGCTCGAAGTAGGTCTGTATAGCGCACAAATAATCAAATAAAGCCATTTCTAACTAATTAAAAAGCTCTATTGGTTCATGATGTCGTGTGCGGGCCTCGCCAGTCACGAAGCAGCGAGACGGAGACAGCGATTGCGCATGAGGATGTTCAGAAGTGGGACATCAGCGCACCGGCATCATTACCTCACCGCCAGCCCTATCTGCGCTCATTACGACGGTATGACGTGCAGGTGGATGTGAGCCCCCTCTGCCTCCACAGGTCTGGGAGAGGAGGGGAGAGGAGAGTTCTCTCTCTCTCTCTCTCTCTCCTGTCTCTTTCTGTCTCTCCTCTCTCTCTCTCTCTTCTCTCTGTCTCTCTCTCTCTCCTCTCTCTCCCTCTCTCTCTCTGTCTCTGTCTCTCTCTCTCTCTCTCTCTCTCTCTCTCTCTCTCTCTCTCTCTCAATTCAATTCAATTTAAAGAGCTTTATTGGCATGGGAAACGTACATTTACATTGCCAAAGCGAGTGGTAAATAAAAAGTATATTTATAAAGAACTAAATATATGCAGTCTCTCTCTCTCTCTCTCTCTCTCTCTCTCTCTCTCTCTCTCTCTCTCTCTCTCTCTCTCTCTCTCTGTGTCTCTCTCAGTGTCTCTCTGCCGTTGTGTGGAAGGGAGGGAGTTGTTTGATGTCACAGTGGGTGCCTCTAACAACAGGACACGCTGAGCTGTGGACGTGTCCTCGCTGCTGCTGCTGCCACTGAGCCACACAGACACTGGTGCTCAGGCAGGCTCAGCAGGTCTCTGTGCACCCTGCCTGTGTGACTTTCACAGCAGATAGTATGGAAAATGAAGAGATAACTTGTGTTATTATTAGCAGCGTTATTGTGAGCGTTAGTGTTTAATTATATAAAGCTTTTATTTTGATGTGATGACCCATCAAAAGAAATGGGATTAGAAGCAAGGCTTGAATAGGTTTTTTCTTTTTTACATATTAGCATATTAGCATTTTAGTTATGCCGTGCCAAACCTCAGTGACGGATTAGTGTGTGCGTGTAAAACCTAAATAAATCACATGACATACATAATCTCCATCACTCCCAATTTCATACGATAATGAAATCTTACTTCATTCTATCATTCATACTGTGACAAAGCCCAATGATTATTTAGGTTTTACACGCACACACTAATCCGTCACTGAGTTTTGGCACGGCATAACTAAAATGCTAATATGCTAATATGTAAAAAAGAAAAAACCTATTCAAGCCTTGCTTCTAATCCCATTTCTTTTGATGGGTCATCACATCAAAATAAAAGCTTTATATAATTAAACACTAACGCTCACAATAACGCTGCTAATAATAACACAAGTTATCTCTTCATTTTCCATACTATCTGCTGTGAAAGTCACACAGGCAGGGTGCACAGAGACCTGCTGAGCCTGCCTGAGCACCAGTGTCTGTGTGGCTCAGTGGCAGCAGCAGCAGCGAGGACACGTCCACAGCTCAGCGTGTCCTGTTGTTAGAGGCACCCACTGTGACATCAACACAGGTCTCCAGCCCCCACAGCTGCTGAGGAGAGACAGAGAGAGAGAGAGAGAGAGAGAGAGAGAGATGTAGAGAGAGAGAGAGAGAGAGAGAGAGAGAGAGATAGAGAGAGTACAGATACAGAGAGAGATTGAGACAGATACAGAGAGAGAGGGAGAGATGCTAAGAGAGAGTGCAGAGATACAAAAAATAACTCTTAAATAATTGAACTGAAGGCTGGACATCGATGAGGCAATACAGATCTGGTTAAGGTTGAGAATGGCGCAAAAAATGAGTTGAAAAGAGTAAGACTGCAAAGTCTAATAATTTCTTATCATGGCGGCAGATGTACGTTCCCATGCTAAAGAGATATGATGAAAGGAGGAGACGAGAGAGAGAGGTAAGATGAGGTAGAGAGAAGGAGAGAGAGAGAGAGGAGAGAGAGAGAGAGAGAGAGGAGGAGATGAGAGAGGAGAGAGAGAGAGAGAGGGAAAGAGAGAGGAGAGAGAGGAGAGGAAGAGAGAGAGGAGAGAGGAGAGGAGAGAGAGAGAGAGAGAGAGGAGAGAGAGAGAGAGAGAGAGAGAGAGAGAGAGAGAGAGAGAGAGAGAGAGAGAGAGAGAGAGAGAGAGAGAGAGAGAGAGAGAGCATAACAAACACATGGCAATACACGGAAAATAATCACATATATACGTACATTTTTACATAGAGGGACCGAGGGAGAGAGACAGACAGACAGATAGACAAGTGTGAATAAAAAGAGAGGGAGCCAGGTAAAATAACAAGGGAGAGAGGAGTGACGTGGCTCCATCATGGAAGACAAGATAGGTTGGAAATTACAATCCCACCATGACCAGATATTCCTCACCTCGGTCCCTCCACCACCATCTCATGTTGTGTTCCTCTTTAGGGAGGGCGTTTGGACAGTGATGCCTTTTAGCTAATGTAAGCATGGAGAGGGGCACAGGAAAAACTAATAATATTATAATAATTATTATTATAATATTATTATAATAATAATTATAATAATATTGAAATATTATAAAACTATAATTTAATATATAATATATAATATATTGTCCAAACCAACCCCCCCCTACAACACAACAGAATTTAGCTGTGTTCTTCTGAACACACACACACACGCAGGCACGCACACACACACACACCACACACACACCACACACACACCACACACACACCACACACACCACACACACCACACACACACACCACACACCACACACACACACACCACACACACACACACCACACACCAACACACACACACACACACAAAAAAAAAAGCCCCGCCCCCCAACCCCCCCCCCCCCCCCCCCCCCCCCCCCCCACCCCCCCCCCATCCCTCTCTCCCTCCCTCCCTCGCTCCCTCCCTCGCTCCCCCCCCCCTTCCCTCCCTGCCACGCACAACACGCACGCACGCACACACACGCACACACACACACACACACACACATGCGCGTAGTGTGTCTGTGTCCCGCTAGGTGGAGCAGTTGGGCTCTTGAATCAGTCAGATATGCCCTGTCCTCTCCTCTCCTCTTCTCTCTCTCCTCTCATTCCTCTCCTCTCCTCTCCTCTCCTCTCCTCCCTCCTCTCCTCTCCTCTCTCCTTTCTCCTCTCCTCTCCTCTCCTCTCCTCTCCTCCTCCTCTCCCTCTCTCCTCTCCTCTCCTTCCTCTCTCTCCCTCTCCTCTCTCTCCTTCTCCTCCCCTCTCTCCTCTCCTCTCTCCTTCCCTCCCTCTCCTCTCTCTTGTAGTGTCTGTGTGTCTGTGTGTGTGTGTGTGTGTGTGTGTGTGTGTGTGTGTGTGTGTGTGTGTGTGTGTGTGTGTGTGTGTGTGTAGTGATGGTTGGTTCATCTTGTGTGTCTTGATGTCTCAGTGCACCTCAGGTGTGCAGCCTCACTCAGCCCCTGGGCCTAATCAGCCTGACTCGGGCCAGGTGAGGCTACTGGTAATGATGATCTAGCAAGCGACTGTGTGAGTAGCAAGACACACACACAAGTGTGTGTAAAAGCATACACACACAGGTTACATGTTTGAGACAAAACCTATTTGTCGATGTAGATTGGACATTTTGTATGTTTCATTAATCCATTTGTTTTGTGGTTTTAAATAACTTCAAACCCATTGTCTATACTATATTGCAAATTGTGGTATTGTGAGACACAGTATGCTGTATATATATATATATATATATAATTTGGCCTATATATTCATAAACTAGAAGAAATATATTTTAACTGTGTTTAAGTAATTAGTCATCCAATGAGTGATCTACAATCCTTAAACAAATACATGTGTTGTGATGTTGGTTTTAAATGTGTCAGCAATGTGTACAATGTGCAAGCCATTCCAGCACAGACATTGTAATGATTTCCAGTAATGAAAGCAGAGAAAGAGAAACATGTCATTGGGCCGCTGAAAAGTTGCCAATACATAATGTATATTTTCACTATCCCTACTTGAAACTGAGATTGAAGTAGAAAAGTCTGTGTGGCGGTTGGTGTGGTGCGCGCCGTGTGTGTGTGTGTGGTGCGCTGCGTGCGTGTGTGTGTATATAGCGTGTGTGTGATTTCTACACTTAGGTGCCGCCATTGTTTTTTCCTACAGACAATGCAGTGCTCCTGTTCTCCGTCAGCGGCTGAAGGTCGCTCGCCCAAGTATGATTGGTCCTTTTTTTTTGGGTATTTTCGTGAGAGACTTTCAACTGGCTGGAGGCCAGCCTGATCTGCAGGGAGAAACACAATGTGACTCTGTGAGATCAGGATGGTCCTCCTGAGGCCACCGCTAAATCATGCATCTTGTGTGAACTCCACATCGAACAGTGAAACGTAATGTTCCCTTTACCAGATTAGACTTCTGCTGACTGCAGATATTGTATCCATCACAAACAAGCACTGCCTCTCCACCCCTCAGTCGCGCATTTTGATTACCAAGCCTGCGGAGGAACCACAGCCAGATGTGTTCTCGATCTATTCTGAAAAAACATGGAGATGCTTTATTGTGAGTCAGAATCTCCAGACAAACACACACACACCCACACGCACACACGCACACGCACACACACACACACACACACACACACACACACACACACACATATAACACAGAATTTCAAGCAGTACCAACAAATGATGACACTGTGGCCATGCAGACTGGTGGATCAACACTTCATGTTTTATTATCAGTTTTTCTAACTGGAGGTTTTCAAGTTCAGTCCACCACCAGGCACATTCTGAACTGACAAACACTGTTGAACGAACCTGCTGAACTTCCCTCAGCCGAGCTCCAGATCGTCGGATTTAACTTCAGCTCCGCTCTGGTACGGGTGTTCACTATATTTACAGGAAGTGAATCTTTCCCCGGTCCTCTTCTAAGTGCTGGCCTCCACATCCCCGGGTCCTTGAGACTCCATATTTGACCCCTCCTGTGTGACCAAAAGGCCAACAATATTCACAGAGTGGAAAACAAGACAGGGAAACACACAGGGGATTGTAGATACTCTCGCGCCCCCCTCTCCCCTCTCCCCTGACTCTCTTGGCCTCTGAGACCTCAGCAATATCACCACTCGGAGTTGTAATTTCTACAGGCAGCCTCCCTCTGGGCCGAAAGAAACGTAAGAGCTTCACACTGCCTCCCAAGAGGTTTCCAAGGTCAAAATGTGACAACACAATTGGGACCACGGGAGGCGGGTTGCCTAGCAACCTGGGGCATTGCTAGTTGGATCACTTTGACTGCCTTTCAGCCAAGTGTCAGGGTGGTCCCTGGGCAAGACTAAGTGCTTCAGGTGAGCAGGTATTCATGTTGCTTGCACGGTGGCATGTGCCTCACAGCCAGAAGGTCCTGGGGTTCGAGGCCGACCACTGCCACCAGAAGGCCTTTCTGGGTGGAGTTTGCATTTTCTTCCCGTGTGTCCATGTGGGTTTCCTCGAGTCCTGGTCCAGATCGAGTCATTGGTGAGTTCAGTCGAGCTCAAGACTAAGAACGCGTGGCTGTCATTATGTTGATCGACTAAAATAGAATAGGAAGGTTTCTAATGGTATATTTCAACCAAATTAGCATGTTTTGAGGACACGATTCATTGTAAGCAGCTTGTTTATGGTAATATCACACTTCTACCATCAGGCAGGCGATACCGCAGTATCAAGTGCCACACGAGCAGACTCAGAGACAGCTTCCACAGTCAGGCCATCAGGCTGCTGAACAAGTTCGGCATCAATGTTAAGAGCTAAGTGCTAGTGCTAAGTGTTACTGCTAGTGCTAGTGCTAGTCCTGGTGATAAGTGCTAGTGTTACTGCTGGAGCTAGTGCTGGTAGTAGTGTTAAGTGTTGGTGCTAGTGCTGGTGTTACTGCTAGTGCTGGGGTGTTAGTGCTAGTCCTGGTGCTAATTGCTGGTGCTAGTGTTGTGTTGACTGTCTGAGAAGGTATTCTGTGACATTCTGTGAATGTCAGCATATAACAATGTATATTTTAGTACATTGATTTATATGTGTACTGCTCACCTGGATATTTTGTTGTATATTCCATTTCATTTTATTTTATTCTTATTTTACACAGAATTTATATTTATATTTATTAGTTCTATTTCTATTTTGTAGTTCTATTTCTATTTTGTATTCTTTTATAATTACTGTCGGCTGTCGGGCGTTTTGCACAAAAGGTTTTTCACTCACTGCTTACACTCACGTGTAAATTGTGAAGTGACAATAAAATACTTGAAACTTGAAAGTTAACACACTATTATTTCACTGAAATTGGATGCATCTGTTAAAATTGTTCAAGAGTGGTAAAAAAAATATGCGTGCAATTTCGAACACAGCTACCGAGTCCGAGACGAGACCAAGACCATCTGAAATTGGTCCATGACCGGACTCGAGTACTACAGCGCTGCTTTCCTCCAGGTGCTGCTTTCTTCCTCCTCCACACCACAAAACATGCAAGGTAACGCCATCCTACTGTTCCTAGTGAGACAGGGTGGGTCAAATGCAGTGACTGAACTTCCTCCCACAGTGGTTCATTGAGGTATATGTCTTCTTTATTCTCCTCTTCATCTTGTTCTCTATCCATCAAACATGGCTGCACAAATCTGTCTGTGATTGGATGAATTATAGGGAATAGCGATGAAACACGTCTGAAACAAACTGAAACAAAACAAATTAACAAACACTTCCAGCTTTGAAGTTTCTAAGCCAATTTGTACTTTGAAAAGGGAGTCGTTTAAAAAGAAAATCCTTTTTTTTCAAATAACAAAAAACACCATCATTCAGTTTGCCACACATTCCATGTTGCTAATTGTCTCCTCTCTGTCTGTTTCTCTGTTCTCTCTCTCTCTCTCTTCTCTCATCTATATATATATATATATATAATGATCATGATATTCATGCTGTTTTAGCGTTGGTAACTGTGCTCCAGTTTGTCCTCGAGAGTTGCCTGGGTGCTCCAGTTCTTACAGGCCAGGAGCCCTAGGGGGTCGGCGGTGGTGGAGGAGGGGGTCCCGGGGTGTGTGGTGCGTAGATTGACTGCCTTAATTGAGTTACCTTGAACATATATACTGTATTCCCTTTTCCATCATCCCATCCTATTCCGTCATCCTTTGTTTCCTACTCTCTCCATCACTCTCTGTCCTAGACTACTCAGTCAATATTAATTTTGGAACACAATATTATTAAACAAGAAAACAACAGTGAGTGGACAGTGCCTTGAACTCAACCAAAAAGTCGAATCCGTCAAATGTTGAGAATCGGGACAATATTGAGGTATACATGTCATGGTATTTTCCTGTGCCTCTTGTGTTGATTGGTCACTGGGTGCATCCAACAGAGCCACACTGAGCTAGAGAAAGAGTGTTCCCACCTCAGTCCTCCTCTCGATGGATTCTCTATGGATTGAATTTATATCGCACTTTTATTCAAAGTGCTCTCCAATATTGGAGAGCACTTTTCAAAGTGCTCTCCAATATTACCTCACGTTCACCCATTCGTACCCACATTCATACACACATGGCGGTGTCAACCATGCAAGGCAACAGCCGGCACGTCGGGAGCAGTTAGGGTTAGAGTTTGGTGTCTTGCTCAGCTCAGACACCTTGACACTTAGCTCGGGGGCAGCCAGGGATCGAACCAGCAACCTTCCGGTCGCCAGACAACCGCTCTACCTCCTGGGACACGCTCACAATCCCCCCCCACTCCCTTCCGTTTCTTCTTCTTCTTCTTCCTCCTCGCTGTCGTCGTCGCCGTCCTCCTCCTCCTCCTCCTCCTCCTCCTCCTCCTCCTCCTCTCGAGCCAGACAGACTTAGCAGAGGAGCCGCCAGCTCCTGAGTCTAAAGCCCCTGCCTGGCAGAGGCCACTCTCAGCCTCAGCCCTCACGCTGTCTGCCCGTCTCCCGCCAGCGATCACCAAGATGTCGTCAGCTCTGCGCGACAACCCCTCACCTAATTACCAGTACGTTTAACATTTAATCTTCATTATCCCCCACCCCCCCCTTCCCCCACCTACACCACCACCCCCACCACACCCGCTCCCCGTTAATTAACGTAATCAATAATTAATTTAAATATCATCTTTTTTAATTAATTATTGTTGCATTGCTGATAATTAGCAATGCTAATTAAGAAAATGTGTCTCTATCCACTGTGTGTGCTGCGTGTGTGCTGCGTGTGTGTGTGTGTGTGTGTGTGTGTGTGTGTGTGTGTGTGTGTGTGTATATCGGGGATCAGATTATTATTGCGCAGCATCTCAGCCATTGTTTACAGCAGGCGAGCCCCCCCCCCCCCCCTCCATCATTAAAATGCGTAAACTCTCAGAGACTTTGTGCTCGGCGGCGGCCTCTCGCGCTGGTGTGTTTGTTTGCTCGCCTGTTTACTCGGGAGGATCGGCCCAGCCGCTCTCTCCGCGCTGCCACAGCCGCAGATCAACTTAAAAGCTTTAATTGCGGTACGTCTCCTCGTCCAAGCGCTTAATTATTAATAGGTTGAAGCCACTGAAGGAACCGGGACACTTTTGTAGGACTTTTGCTTGCTCTTCTGTAACGACTCGAGTCACGTTTCCTCCTGTAAGCGATGTCGTCGTTTTTTGGCGAACCTCCGGTCTGTTTTTGTAGTTCAGCACGCTGACCATCAATGCGCAGAGAGGACCGCCTCTTTGTGGAGTCCTCTCTCCTGATTGGATAAAGTTGGAATGGGATACCATACTTTTTTCTTTTATCTATTCACCGCTAAGCAGTAGGACCGGGAGACCCATGTTACTGACCACTCCATATCAGAGATGGCTGTCGGAATAGAGAGCTATTTAACACTTATATTTTAAAACACTTATTTTAAGAAATAAATATAGCTTCCAACACCTTTTAAAGCCAAAGCTCTAATCACACAAACTGGTTTCTGCCTGCTGGCTATAGACCTTGGTTGAGAACGACAAGACGAGAGCGTGGGTGTGAATATTGAAAAGAAAAAAATGTACATGCTCGCCAAATAATATTGAGGAGGAAAGTTTGGGTATCCGAAGATGAAATGTTAATTAAAGTGTAAACCCTTCAAAGTTTCAGTGTATTACTAAGCAACCGCAGTTCTCTGAGTAGGGAACACATCTATTTCATGACAAATGAAAAAGAAATGTGTGATAACAGTGAAGATGCTCTGAAGAAGTGATTGCCAGGCGATGTGACGCAACAAAAAACGAATACGGAATCACAATAGAAGAACGATGCCCTCTGGCGAGCCGGGGGGGCCAGAGATGCAGCTTCCGCGGCGGGATGGGCTTTCATTGGATTACGGCATCTGTCAATCAAATCTCCGTACTATCGCCGTGGCAATGGTCACTCTATCCCCCCCGATAAGTGGGCTTGTACGCCTCGCAGACGCTTCAGCGAATCCACTCATCTGATGGACTTTCTTCCATGGACCCCGGTGGCTCATGTTTGGATACAGAGAGAGAGAGAGAGAGAGAGAGAGAGAGAGAGAGAGAGGTTGATGGTTTGATGGACTTCCTGAGATGTGCTTGAGGTCAGTGACAGGGGCTAGTATACCCTGGCGCTGTAATCAGCCATATCACTGTGTCATTGTGTGTCGGCAGCTTGGTGTGCTGGAAGAGGAGGGGGGGGGGGGGGGGGGCAATATGAGGAACACAGCAGCACGCACAGAGGTGCAGAGGGGTGTCCGGACCATCATCATATACTGTAGGCTGAGGAGGAGGAGGAGCATGAGGGCGGCGGGGTTCTCTCTGCAGAGAGAGAGAGAGAGAGAGAGAGAGACGCTGAGGGGGGAATGGGGGAGAGGGAGATGGGGAGGAAGGAAAAAACAGAAAGCAGTTGCTATCAGTTGAGCTTCTCGTCAGATCTCCACTGGGAGGCAGTTTAAAGAGCCGCCACATCCAATCACGGCCCCGGGGGCGGGGGTCTGGAATGGAGACTGCGCCGGGGAAAGAGGACTTGTGAGATGCGATTTGCGTTGCTTTGTGCGGAGCTGCCGAGACAGGTCACGTTCGGCTTTGTGGGAATACAGAAAGAGAACACATCTCCTCGGTAGGAAGAGGAGAATATGCTGCCTCGACATGCCAGCTGCATGCACCCACGCGCACACGAATGCACACGTGTGCCGGCACACCGATGCACATACGAGCGCGCACACAAATGCACACACACACACACACACACACACACACACACACACACACACACATACATTCATCCATGTCTACGTACACATGCATGCACGCATATGACACACACACACACACACACACAGGCACACACACATACATTGTTTATAAAGTCTGCACCGGAATCATGTTCAGACAAACACACACACACACACACACACACACACACATTGCGTGTATAAAGTCCACACCAGCATCTAGCACGTTCTTAAGGCCGTGTAGCCGTAGTGCTTATCGTCGACCGGCAGCGGACGGGTGCACAGCTCTGGCCCAGTCCGGCGGTGGCGGTGGCGGTGGCGGTGACGGCGACGGCGCTGGGGAGGCAGAGAGGCGGGAGGGAGAGAGAAAAAAAAATGCAGGCCGAATTTAATGACTTGAAGGACAATTGCCGTGCGCCCCGTGGAGACCGCCGCTAATTTAATAAGTTGTGCATCGGTTCGCTGTGCTCTGGCCCCTGCAGCCTCATCAACCAGACGCTTTTTCCGAGAGACTATGTCACACTCCTCTCTCCCCCTCTCTCTCTCTCCCCCTCTCTCTCTCCCCCTCTCTCTCTCTCCCCCTCTCTCTCTCTCTCTCTCGCTCTCTCTCTGTCTCCCATTGGTTCCGTCGCTCTATCTCTCTCTCTATCTCTCTCTCTCTATCTCGCTCCCCCGTTTTTTTTCTCGCCATGCCTCCATTATGATAAGCTGTGACTTAATTAATTTAATAGGGTCAGGAGTTATTACCACCTCCGCAGCGCATACTTTATTACCAGGAAAACATCTCCACCTCCTTTATGAATTTTTCTATTTCAGACGAGCTCCTTATTTTTTCAGGGCCATGTTATTTCCGTACGTCCCCCAGGTGACGAATCAACATGATCTCAGAATCAACCCAACGCGTGGACGATTTCTGGATTTTCTGCCTGCCAATATTCCCACTCGTTTGGAGTACAGCGCTTATTGGATTTTTGAATTTTGCTCTGAATGTCATCGTGTATCTGCGTATGTCTGCTGCTGTGTCAATTATCCAAAAAACAGTACACATTAATATTGAATATTGCAGTTGTAGTTTCTGCTTGAATCTTGAATCTACAGGTACATTGCTGAATAAATCTACGCTCATGGGTAATTGCAATATCTCACAATATCTTTAGTTGTACTATCTTTACATATTCAACTGTGAGTCATGCATCTTGACACGATTTGCCTACACGTTACATTACGCCCTCACACTATTATAGTAAGTAGCACTGGGAATGGAATTCAAATGAATGTACAGTATGTGTGAATTTACAAATGCAACGAGGGAAACGTGAGCCCTTTCACCTCCTGTCAGCCTCGCTGTGTTCCAGACAACAGGAAGCCAGCCCTGCGGAGCCATCCTCTGCTTCCTCCCTTTGATTTGATCCCTTTTCATCGCGCGGTCGCTCCTGTCGTGGCGCAGGCGTGGGTCGACGCGCGGCCAATAAACGCTGAGCCAGGTAATCGAGGATGATGATGATGAGAGGATAGAGTGTGTACATCTCCCCTCCCACCCCCTCATAACTTCTTAATCCTCTTAGCGTTCGCCACCCGGCTGCTTTATGGCGTCGAGACATCAATAAAGACGGAGACAACACTAAGCAGAGCCATATACAAGTCACTGTCTACTGAAGCCCCTCCCCACTCCCACACACACACACACACACACACACACACACACACACACACACACTCCCTCACCACCACCACCAACACCAATGGAATGTGCGGCAAATGTTTTAATTAAAATGCCAAGCAAAGTGTTCTCTCTGAAGCGGTGAAATAAAACAAAATGATGATGTGATCAATATTCCCACTCCTCTTGTTACTCACTCTCACAGGGACAATAGGGAACATTCCCCAAACCAGCAATGAATTGAGTTGGGGTTATATGTTTCATTTTCTTATTACATACCAATGTCTTACCATATTGTTTGCATCAAATTAAACCCTTGTAGAAAAAACAACAACATATACAGTATATATCTATATATAGATATATACTGTATATAGGCCTATGGTTTAAAAAATATATATATTGATCAAGTGAATTAAATATTATTGATAATTAATACGTTTGAATGATGAGACATATTTTTTTGCATTGCCGGTGGTTTGTACCACTGTACACATAATGGAAGTGAATGTGCATTTACAAATCACTTTAAAATGGGAAAACACCATTTTTTATAAAATATATAGTATAGAATATATAATAATAGTATAGAATATATAATAGTCATCAGGCCATTAATTGGTCAGTACAATCATGACACTAAAGGTGAACATGTTATTCAGATAAAGAATGGTGTGATATGAATAGTTTTTTGATATATAACAAATAAATGAATATCCAGTCCTTACCGTATGTTATAATACATTGACTAATGTTCACTAATATTAATGAATTACCATTCATGAATAGGAAATCATGAATATTGAA
>PIJE02000152.1:498819-506319 GCA_002895965.2 Coryphaenoides rupestris
TTTAACCCCAAGAACACCATGCCTACCGTCAAGCATGGTGGAGGTAGTATTATGCTCTGGGCCTGTTTTGCTGCCAATGGAACTGGTGCTTTACAGAAAGTAAATGGAATAATGAACAAGGAGGATTACCTCCAAATTCTTCAGGAGAACCTAAAATCATCAGCCAGAAGGTTGGGTCTTGGGCGCAGTTGGGTGTTCCAACAGGACAATGACCCCAAACACACATCAAAAGTGGTAAAGGAATGGCTAAATCAGGCTAGAATTAAGGTTTTAGAATGGCCTTCCCAAAGTCCTGACTTAAACCCCATCGAGAACATGTGGACAGTGCTGAAGAAACAAGTCCATGTCAGAAAGCCAACAAATTTAGCTGAACTGCACAGATTCTGTCAAGAGGAGTGGTCAAAGATTCAACCAGAAGCTTGTGGATGGCGACCAAAAGCGAATTGTGGTGAAAATGGCCAAGGGACATGTAACCAAATATTAGCATTGCTGTATGTATATTTTGCACTCAGCAAATTTCATTTTCAGTAGACCCATAACAAATTAATAAAAGAAGTATGTGCTCCAATCACTCTATCACAGAAAAATAAGTGTTGTAGAAATTATTGGAAACTCTGGACTGCGAAGACATACATGTTCTTTACAAGTGTATGTAAACTTTTGACCACAACTGTAGCTGCCCACATCAGCTACAACCTTGCAAGGAGACCCGTCTCACTCTGGCTGACAGAAAACGTCACCGCCTATAAAAGGTTGTTTGTGAAAAGAAATACTTAAAATGTGGAAATAATGGGTTATATTCAAAACGTCAAAAGACAAAAGAACAACAGCACACAGTTGGTCCTTTATATGTCCTACAAAAATAAAATAACAACACAATTAGCTTGTTGGAGAGTGCTGGACTGGCAAGACTGCACCTCGAGATAGGCTGATCCGTTGCTTGTCTTGTAGATAGACCAAACTGGTCTACCATGGGGCACACTTGCCCAATATGTGCCCCTCTCTGAATGAAGCATGTATGAATGTAGCTACAGGTTCACATTCTGGATCCCTGGGGACCACACTATATTATCCTTTTCAACTACTCTCCAATGTCGTATCAGACATTTAAAATTACCCACATGCTCACGCATTGACATTACTCTGAAATCCACTTTGTGTGTCACTTCCCCCGGTTTTAAGCATGGTTGTTGGCGTCCATGTTTTGAGCGCAGCACTCCAAACATGGCCGCACTCGTGCTGTTTAGTCTGGCCCTGTTTGGAGTGCTGCACTCAAAATGCAATAATGGTAACCGGCAAAACCACACAAGAAATTGGTTTGAAAGCTTGTTTTGCAGGGTATGACCACAGTGTCAGTGCGTTACTCATAAGGACACATGCATGGGAAATTTCAAGTGATCCGATCTGACATTGGAAATAAGTTGCAAGGTTTTGTCTGCAGTGATCCACTGTGGCCGACCCTGTAGCAATGTGTGTTCATACGTGGTTCAGTGGCACACATGCGGCTAGGAGCCATACATGGTAACCTTACTGAAAGCCTTCCTCAAGAATGTTAAAATGCTCGGACCAATCAGCACTCGGGGAGGGAGCTTCGGTTCATGGCGAACAAAAGTGCCGCAGTCTAACGAATAAAAAAAAACAACGGTAGCGGCCAAGAAAAGTGTAGCAATCTACAGCGCAATAAATACAGTTTATTTTCCCCAGAATAGACTGAATAATGACGTTAAAAGATTAACAGAAATCTGCATGGTAGGCTTTTCTCAGATTAGAAGTTTTTGCTTTACTTCCAAACCAGATTTGGCAAGAGCGGAGCGGAGCACGAGCGTTACTCTGATTGGCTGGAATTTTTTGATCAACGTAAGGCCATATTTAGAAATGAATTGTTGCCCAATTGCTGCCCAGCCAAGGCCAGACTGATAAACATTGCAAAACTCAAATGTGAACATTCAATTTGTTTGGCCTTGCATTGTTAGACAAATACAGTTTTCAGTAAGAAATTTGTAGCCATCCCATCGTCTTCGGGTTTCATCATACTGTTGCTTCTGTTCCAGACCATTCACTTGTTATATTTTTCTCTGTATGCTCCTACATTTAGTCTTAGTCTTATTCTTCTATACCAGTACAATATTTTGCTTTCAATATTTTTTGGAAACAAAAATAGCATAATGTAATATAACAAGGGGGGTACAGTCAGGGGCACCTATGATATATATATAATATATATATATATATATATATGCCCTTTCTATATGGCTGATTGCAGTGGCGCCAGTAATCCAGCGGTGGCACTGCACTACTGCTGTATGCATGGAGGGGAAACATTGAGCTGCATTCCGAAACATTCACCAAAGTCAGCTCAACTCAACTCAGCCAGGCTAGCTCTCCCCAGCCGAGTCGCGAGCACGCAAGTCCCACGGCCGATAAACGTTTAGCGAAGCGACCGTCGACATTACGATCCTGTGAATGGCATACTGTATCAGAGTATACTGGCAAAGCTCTAGCTGAAAATGAATAATAATGGCTGTTATATGTATCGCTATAATACGTTTGATTAATTTATCCATTTAGAAATATACAATTTACAGAATGTTGTCTCCTGACGTTGAGAGGCGGGTCGCGAAAGTCATTATGGGTCGGAAAATAGCACACTGGAGCTGGAAGCCCTGCACGACAGCCCAGCCAGTGACAACATCCAAATAATGATAATACGACATTGCACATATCGGAAAAATAAACACCGGAATGAATAGTGAATCAACTTGAGATGTTTTATAACAATTTCAGTGCTTTAGCCTGTATTATTATTTGAATGTTATACAATGCTAAGAACGTCCCCCTACCCCCTATACTAGTGTTGGAACAATATTGCCACACTGAGCTATTATAACCACTGACACATACATGGGGTTATCTAGAGCAAGATAATTGCAAGTCGTTAGCAGTCAGGTAGAGGGTGCCAGCCTCGTGAGACCGTCCCGATCTCAGAGTTCACGTTCTGTTTCTCTCTGGAGATCAGTCTGGCCTCGATGCTGTTCAAAGCCTTTTCCAGAAAATTACAAGATGCCATGACCAACCAGTGCTCGGGGGGACGGGAGTGTCAGTCCACGATGAACAAGGAGTGGCGCCGTCTGCCGAATTAAAAAAACAATGTGAAGAGATTAAGAGAAATCCTGATGGAAGGCTTTTCTCAGATTGCGATATGTTTTTGCAGTTTGCATTGCATTTGCATTCATTACGAAATGCAATAAACTTTCTGTATATATGTTACTGTAACTATGATCTAAAGTGTTTAAAAAATTGTGATTTATACTTGATGCTTTGTTTTGTGGCTGTGTTGTATTTTGTATATTGTTTTGCATAGGTCACATGACTCTAATTAAGCGCACCTGTTCTAATGTCCGTCCCTTTCCCCTCCCGCTACGCGCCCCTTCGCGCTCCTCTGCGTGCCGCCTCGGACCGGGCATACGGCGTTCCGGCTCTCTGGAGTTCCCCCCCGGCTACCAGGCGCTCACGTCCCCCGTCCCCCGCCGGCCCTGTCCTCTCGGCAGGCTCCTCCCACTCCTCTCACCTCTCGGAGTCGGAGTCTGACATTCCCGGCACGTCGGCGCACGGGGGGGGGATGCTCACCATCCCCAATCACCGCACCTGCCCCTGATCTGCAATCACCTCCCGCCCTACAAGAGCCTGGCCTGCACTCCACTCAGGGCCAGATCTTTCCCTAGACTACTGGTGGTAACGTATCTCCCGTATAACACATTGTAGTATTTTTCTCTCGCCAACTAAACTTCTCGCAGTTGTTGTGCCAAGCCCTGTTTTTGCCTTTTGCCTCACCCAGGATCAGTATCACTCACCCCCCTTCTCTTTCTCATCCCTCCAGCATCCCGGATTTCGGCTTGAACCCCAACCTACACCTCCTCCATTTGCTGTGCGCCTGGGTCTTACCTCAACACCCGCTAACAGATTGGCTGATCTGGTTACTAGGTTACCTGCTGATTAAGTGTTGCAGGCCTGTCCAAGAATGGAAGAAAAAAATCCTTAAAAATTCTTGAAGGCAGGAATTGAAAAGAATGAAAGCTAGGGACAGGGTAATTGTTTTGTGGACTATTGAAATGGAGGCCCAAGTACCGCAACGTGACGCAGGGGGGACATAAAGGTACGAAGGAGAACAGAACAGAATCCAACACACTGCCGCTAAGGAGATTGGAAGCTTCCTACTTTATGCATGTGTGTGTGCTTGTGCTTATTGGCTACTGTTGAGATCTGCAGTGGCACCCTGAGGAGAGGAGGATCTGAAGCCAGACGAAGAACCTGATATCTCTCTCTCTCTTGGTGTGTATGTGTGTGTGTGTGTGTGTGTGTGTGTGTGTGCCCAATGGGGAATAATCAAGCGATCCCACGCTTGATTATTCCCCCTACCCTCTTCCTCAGTACGTGGGAGCGACGGAGAGGTGATCTGAGCAGAGGAGGACACTTGGACTGCAGGCTTTTGGACTGGCTGCCTCCACCCCCCTAAACAAACCGGATTAGCCACCGCTTTAGGCCACCTTGTGTTTTGTATGGCTGGACTCCTTATATTATTGGAGGATTCACTTTTAGATAAAAAATAGTTTAAGAGAGATTGGGATTTTAGTTTTGTATTCTACTACTGTAATATACTGTAATATACTGTTAATATATGTAATATATTTGCTTTATTTTCTAACAAACTCTGGCCTCCATGGTTTCTGTTTAATAGTGTGAAGTTAACGTTGTATCCAAAGCTACAACATTAAAATGGTGGTCTTCTTACGTCCTTGCCGTTATGACAATAGAACCACAGACACTGAGGCTCCTGGTTCATTACCAGGTAGATCCAGGTGGTTCCTTTAGTCCCAGAGCACCACTTTGGTAGCACCTCACCGGTATCTCAGGGGCCTAGGGAGGGTCCAGAGACCAGGAGGTGGAAGGATTGGTCACCACCTCGGTACCACTGGACTGGACCTGCATGTGTTGCCTCTGCCTGCCAGGAAAGAGTAGGTGTCAACGTAACAAGGAGAGGACCCAAATGCAGGCAGCAGGAATGATTTCAGTGATTTTAATTCAAAAAAAGAAAAAAGAAAAACGCTGCTCTGGAGGTCGGCTGCGAAGGCAGGGCCGCTCCGGAGGTCGGCCGCGAAGACAGGGCCGCTCCGGAGGTGGCCGGCGAACGCTTCCGTGTTGTAGACTCGGGAGGCGGCAGCGGGAACCGGCAGCTGCTGCAGCCCAACCGGGACAGGGACTGGAGAGCGTTGTTGCCCAGCAGCAGGGACCAGAGGCTGCTGTGGTCCAAACAGAACCGAAGGTTGCATGCCTCGATGGAGTGGAGCATGCTGGGCACTACGGTGGTTATGAGCACGCTGAAGACCAGACCCAGGCTGGTAGATGAGAAGCTGAGGCTGAGGCCTCTCTTTAAAAATCTGCTGAAAATAAAATATCTCTTCAGCCAAAAAGTGTACTTGAGTGTACTTGACTTTACTTTAGACTCTTTATGCTTCGTAGTTTAATTAATTTACATTCTACCTGCCTGCTTGTACACTTGCTACACCTCTGCCTGCTTAATCTACATGACTGTCTGGTAGTCTACCTGTCTTCCTGCTTATTCTACCTGCCTGTCTGCTTGCTACATCCCCTGGATCATCAATGTACCACATTTTATGAAAGCAAAGCTTGCCTAAAGCCCCAAGTTGAACATCATCTATAACAATGTAAAAACTTCAGGGGTGTAGACAATACTGATACGCTTGAGACTTACAATTAAAGAGCAAAGTCGGCCACCAGAAGCCTTCTCCAGACCCAGGGGCCCTGGCTCAGCTGGGAATATGTGGAACAGGTTTCTCCAAAGGAAATGACATCACACGCTGAGAGGGATTACTTCTGTTAGAATATTATTGCATTCATCGTCTGTTTGATGAGTCAGCAGAACTCGGTTGATGGTTGTTTGTTGATTTTTTGTTGATTGCTGTCTCCTTCAACAAATGTACACTTTGTAAGTCGCATCTGCCAAGCCCTAAATGTAAATGCAAATGTTTTAAATACTAAAGGTGATTTGTGTGTGTGTGTGTGTGTGTGTGTGTGTGTGTGTGTGTGTGTGTGTGTGTGTGTGTGTGTGTGTGTGTGTTAGTGAATATTTTCTGGGCCTCGGCATCAAGAAAAACGACACAAACCATAGAATATAAGGACTATGCATTTGATCAGACGTACATGCCGGTTACTTATTCGAGAGTTTATTGTTAAGTCCCTCTTTGGTGAAGACTCAAGAGTGAATACTAAGGCAAATATTGAAAATGGATGAACTATTGCTCATAACAAAATGCTGAATTGAACATTCCTTACTTTGAAAGTGGACGTTCTCTCCGGTGGAAAGTTCGGGAAAGGTTCTCGAGATTCTTGGACATAATGGAAGACTAGAACTTGAGAAGTGCGTGTGTGTGTGTGTTTGTTTGTGTGTGTGTGTGTGTGTGTGTGTCGATGCACACATGTTCTTACAATTTGATGGGGGATGCTTGTAATCAGGACTGTGAACTCTGACCTCACCAGGCCCCCTTACCGCCCCTCCCATGCACACACTCACATACACACATGCATACATAGTCCACATAGTCCAGTACATAAGCACTCACATCATTTTACGACATAACTTATGACATAACTTATAACATACATACATGGAAACATACATAGTCTGTAGGCCTACTCACTTTTTTCTATATTTTTTTCATTCTTTTTGTATAATTTTATATGCATTTTATATCTTTTTATATTTCTCATGCCTGCCGCTTTTTTCCCTGTAAATTCTGTAAATATTGTAAATATTTCACTCAACAGACAAGGGCACTTGGTAAAAAAAATAAGTTTGAAATGGCAGCTTGGGGGCCCACTTTGTTCTATAGTTCAATGCGGACAACAGAGGGTTTTTTTCTTCCAATCATCACCTTGTTGAGCTAGTTAGGTTGAAGGGGAGGGTGCCTGGAGCTGCTCTGCATTGCACTGGCTGGAGCTTTCTGAGGACCCTTTCTGTAGTTGTGTTGCGTTTCCTCCCATGTTAGTAACCACACTCACTACTGTGCCCTGCAGGACAGTGTGCTGTCCACCACCACTCCGAGGAGATGGGGAAGATAAGTCTCTGTTTGTTTGTTTTATAAAGTAAAATATAAAGTACCATCCACAATAAAATTAAGATTAAAATTAAGTCCAAATTAGCTCAGAATAAAAAACCAACCCATTTAAACAATTTTTATTATACGTCTTATTAAAACAAGTGTGTGTGTGTGTGTGTGTGTGTGTGTGTGTGTGTGTGTGTGTGTGTGTGTGTGTGTGTGTGTGTGTGTGTGTGTGTGTGTGTGTGTGTGTGTGTGTGACGTGTTACATTAAGGAGGACACTAATCCATGCTGTGAAACCACTTGGAATAGCACATATTCTATGAAAAGCACTCTTTAATGGACAGTGCTTACAGCCACTTAATGAAGACAAAAGGCCACCCA
>PIJE02000152.1:511319-536319 GCA_002895965.2 Coryphaenoides rupestris
AAATGCCTTCGATGATTTCTTTGTTTGTTTTGTAAGTGTTTTTCAGAGGAAGGTGACCTGTTGACGGGTAATCTGTTGCCTGGGCAATGAGGCCCCGTGGGTGGCTATTCCCCACCCGTTATCATTGTTCCCCAGCAGCACCAATAGCTTTTGGAAAGAAAAAAATCCCAAATCACTGATAGAATATACAAGAGGTGTGTGTGTGTGTGTGTTGTGTGTGCGTGTGTGTGTGTGTGTGGATGTGCTTGTGTTAGTGTGTATGAAAGTGTGTGTCTGTTAGTGTGAGTGTGTGTGTGTGTGTGTGTGTGTATGTGTGTGTGCGTGTGATAAAGTGTGTGTGTGTGTGTGTGTGTGTGTGTGTGTGTGTGTGTGTGTGTGTGTGTGTGCGGATAAAAGTGTGTGTGTGTGTGTGTGTGTGTGTGTGTGTGTGTGTGTGTGTGTGTGTGTGTGTGTGTGTTAGTGCATGAGAGCGTGAGTGTTCACTTGCTTAAATGTGACTGAGGTGGTTGCTCTTAGCTGCCGCCTCACAGCATACATGGAATATCAATTTTGTCATTGTTTCAACTGCTTTTCAATTACTTCTGTTGCTTTTTTCTCAGCGTATTATACATATAACACCATGCCTCTGAATCAAACATGCCGGAACATGAATTGTCGAATTAGATTTAAAAGTAGAAAATAAACAAACCAACAAATAACCTTTGTAATCCGTGATTGGCAGTCAGCACATGTTTCCAGAGAGAATGTGACACAGATGTAATACTACATTTAGAAGTAAGACTAAGACTGCCATCAATATTTTAGTGGTTAAGGGTACTCTCAATTTGTGAATTATTCAATACGGTCCGAGAAGGCCCCTCCAACCGGTTAGAAGTTGCTGCCTGAGCTACGCACACGGAGCCTTTGACTCTCAAACTTTCTTTTGAAAATGGAGTCAGTGAATAGCACTGACTGACCACAACAGCGTTGGAGCACAATGGGACATTTTCAGATAGTAAAATGAAGACAGCATTTTTTTTTGTTATCCACTAAATCCTTATAATGTCGTTTCATCACACACATCGACACATCTAAAGGCACTCTTCACTGTTAGGGGTGTGTTGAGGTGAGACCCAGGCGCACAGCAAAGGAGGAGGCGTAGGTGAGGTTCAGGTTTAATTCATTAACGGAATTGCCACACAGGATGCCACACGAAATAATGAGCAGGGAGGTCCGGGAATGCTGGAGGGGTGAGAAAGAGAAGTGGGGTGGAGGGATAGAGATCCCGGGCTGGGCGCAACAACGGCGTGACGTTAAGTTGGCGAGCGATAACGTCTACAGGATGTGATAACTGGAGAATACATTACCACCTGTAGCTTAGGGAAAGATCTGGCGCCGAGTGGAGTGCAGGCCAGGTTCTTGTAGGGCGGGTGGTGATTGCAGATCACGGGCAGGTGCAGTGATTGGGGATGGGAAGCAGGTGCAGAGAGTCGCACTGTATGCAGCGTCATCGCCGCTCCGACGTGCCGGGAATGACAGGGCCGGCGGGGGATGGGGGACGCGGGCGCCTGGTTGCTGGGGGGAACTCCGGGGAGTAGGAGCACCGTATGCCCGGTCCCAGGCGGCGCGCAGAGGACCGCGAAGGGCGTGTAGCGGGAGGAGAAAGGGGCGGACGTAGAGGCAAGGACGGGCAAGCCGTAACAGGACCCCCCCCCCCCCGAGGGGAGCCACCTGGCGGTAGAAGTCCCGGAGGAGAGACGGGTCCATAATGAGTTGGCGGGAGATCCAACTACGTTCCTCCGGGCCATACCCCTCCCAGTCCGCCAGTTACTGGAAACATCGACCGGCGGCGGCAACGTCCACTGGGGATGAACGTCGACCAACTGAGGGGGTGGAGGAGCCGGGGCAGCGGGCATGAGAGGGCTTGAGGAGACCGGTTTGATCCTGGAGACGTGGAACACCGGGTGGACCCGCAGGGAGGCGGGGAGCCTGAGACGCACTGTCTCCGGGTTCAGGACGTGGTCAATCCTGAAGGGGCCAACATAGCGCAGTGCCAACTTCCTTGAGTAAACGTGAAGCGGGAGGTCAGCCGTGGAGAGATATACCTGCTGACTAGGCAGGTATACCGGAGCAGGAGTGCGGCGGCGATTTGCTCCACGGCATGAACGTTGGTGTGTGCTGAGTGAGGAGTTCAGCCGTCTCCGCCGAGGATGGGAGCTTTGGAAGTGCCACCGGATGCACCGCCTTGGAGAATCGGTCGACCATGGTGAGAATGACAGTGTTCCCGCGGGAGAGAGGAAGACCGGTCCCGAAATCCAAGGCGATGTGGGACCATGGATGGCTGGGAACCGGGAGAGGACGCAGGAATCCAGCTGGGGGTTGGTGTGAAGCCTTGCTGCGAGAGCAGACGGAACAGGCCGCGACAAACTCCCAGACGTCAGCTCCCAGGGACGGCCACCAGAACCGCCTAGCCATGAAGGAGTGTGTGCGGTGGACTCCTGGATGACATGCCACCCTGCTCGCATGACCCCACTGGAGCACCCGGGACCGAACCGGCACAAACAGCCGGCGGGGAGGCCCATTGCCTGGATCGGGTTGGGTGCGTTGAGCCTCACTGACCACCCCCTCAATGTCCATAGCCTGATGATGTGTGATGCAGGGAGGATTGACTCAGGCTCCTGGGCGCTCAGGTTCGTGGAGGCGGGATAGAGCGTCCGCCTTAGTGTTGCGAGACCTGGACCGGAACGTGAGAGTAAACTCGAACCTCCCCAGGAACTGAGCCCACCGTGCCTGGCGGGAATTGAGACGTCTCGCCGCACGAATGAACATCAAATTCTTGTTGTCCGACCAGACCAGAGTAGGGTGCTCTGACACCTCCAACCAGTGGCGCCATTCCTCAAAGGCCGCCACCATCGCCAGTAGCTCCCAGGTTGCCAATGTCATAATTCTCCTCGGCCGGGGAGAACCGGCAGGAGAAAAAGGCGCAGGGATGCAGCTTCTGGTCCTCCGCTGACTGCTGGGAGAGAACTGCGCCGATGCCGGTGTCCGAAGCATCCACCTCTACTACGAACTGCCGGGCGGGGTCAGGATGGAGGAGGACCGGGGCGGTGGTAAAATGCTCCTTTAGCGCAGCGAAGGTGGTGCTGGCCGCTGGCGTCCAGTGGTAGGGATGCAGCGTGGAGGTGAGGTGAGTCAGGGGGGCAGCTACTCGGCTGTAGTTACGGATGAACCGGCGATAGAAGTTGGCAAACCCGAGGAAGCTTGTAGCTGCTTACGGGTAGAGGGCTGGGGCCACTCGACCACTGTCCTGATCTTGCGGGGGTCTGGTCGGGTCAGTCCTCCCTCCACAATGAGCCCCAGGAACTCCACGGATGTGTAGTGGAAGATGCATTTCTCTACCTTGAGAAACAAACGGTTCTCCAGGAGACGCTGGATGACCATGCGAACGTGCTGGACGTGCTCCTCAGCGCTCCTGGAGAACACCAGGATGTCGTCAAGGTAGAGGACCACAAATACATCTTAACATGTCCCTGAGCACGTCATTCATCAGTGCCTGAAAGACGGCGGGGGGATGGGGGACGCGGGCGCCTGGTCGCCGGGGGGAACTCCGGGGAGTAGGAGCGCCGTATGTCCGGTCCCAGGCGGCGCGTAAAGGAACGCGAAGGGCGCGTAGCGGGAGGAGAAAGGGGCGGACGTGGAGGCGAGGACGGGCGAGCCGTAACACTTCACATCTGTTTCGTCTATTCAATGCAGCCTTCAAACGTGGAAAGGTTCATGCATATCAATCTGGCTTTAATGAAACTAAATACTTGGCAACGCTGTAAACATCATACGTTTCAGACGGTGTGTCAACCATCACACATCTATAGTGCTAGTGCTAAACCACACACACACACACAGACGCTCTGTAGCATCTCAAAGCACACAGCTGCATGCATTAGGAAAATGCTACTGAGGCTGGAGGTCACACCAGATTAAATAATTTCTATGAATAACTCTATATATACAGTATATATATATATATATATATATATATATGTGCTTTACAATTTGTTCCCCACATTCACCCATTCAGACACACATTCATACACCGACTGCGGTGTCAACCATGCAAGGCAACAGCCAGCTCGTTGGAGGAGTCGGGGTTCGGTGTCTTGCTCAGGGACACATCGGCACAAGGCCAGGAGGACAAGGGGATTGCTTCTGCTTTACCTCCGGAGCCCCTGCCGCCCACTGCCTCATACAGAAATTCCAGTATAATTTGTTTCCAATTATTTGCACTGGAATAATGAACAGGTATAGAGATATTTTGTCACTATCCATTGACTGTGTACATTGATAATGCTTGGAACCAACTTTCAAGAATGGGTTTTGTTTGCTTCCAGTATAGGAGCTGCTAGGGGTGCAGTTTAATGACAGATTTTTTTATTAACCTCCAATTAAACACTCATATTGAGCACTAATGATAGGTCTACTTCTTTCAAATTAGGAGCACACGCTGCCACAGGCTACACGCCTCAGCAGATCAGCGCCGTGGTTCGGGAGATGGCCTACAATGGCGTCAGAAATATAGCTCTGAACATGTGAACCCTCCATTTAGCTAATAGCTTTTTCTATTTTATTTTTGACTTTCTTCATTTTATTATTGAGCGTTCTCTGTTCGGCAGATGTTTCTAAAATTATGTTCCGCTAACTATATGGTTTGATGCTTTGTGATGACATGTAAATGAGCATGAATGAATGGTATTTTTTTAATCTCTTATCGTTCTCTTTGTCCTTGTGCGTTACGCCCTTTGGCAAAAGATCTCCAATCAAAAAGTACCATCCCCGGGTCCTTATCTTTCTGCGTTTGCAGACTTTTTAATCACTTTTCAAACCCACTTTCACTAATCACGCTTAATCTGCATTAAACCTCAATTGTATTGCAGTTGTTACACGTTTCCACTGCATTCTTTTCCAAATGACTTGCATTTGCAACACAAAACTCATTTCAGTGCAACATTAGTAAAGACAGTTATGAAGTGTCAATGACAGCTATCTCCACTTCTTTCTTCTATTTGTACTTGACGCATGATAAAAGTGCTCCAAAAAGCTACTGACCTTTCGCTAGATCAGGGGTGGGCAAACTACGGCCCGCGGGCCACATGCGGCCCATTGCGTTGTTTAATCCGGCCCGTCGGGCATTTACATTAACAACAGTCCTATAATTTACATTTGTAGATTACATTGTAGATACATTTTGCTGTTTTATTTTTCCTGCAATTGATTCCTTAATTGGTTCCACTAGATTAGAGGTCACTAATTGGCGGTCCGGGTCTGGACCCAGACACTCCTATCCGGACCCAGACCTATAACCGATAAATTATTGAGTATTATACAATTTAGTTGTCACGTTTCTATTTTAACCGGCGCATCGTTTCTAGCCTTTACGGTACTGTCTTAGCGGGCCAATCAGGTCACGTCACGTGACGCTACTCAGACAATCAGATCGTTGCAGTCAGTGAGCGAGTAGAAACAAACACACGCGGAGAGACGAGAACAGTCGGAGTATGGCGCGCTCTAAAAAGAGAAAGATAGACAGAGAACAGAGTCTTTAATAAGAGAAAGGTAATCAGTGAGAACAGAGACTTTAATGAAGATTGGACAGACGTGTTCATGTTTATTGTTCCCACGGACGGTTCAAAACCCGTATGTCTCATCTGTCCCGAGACTGGCTATTATTAAAAGCAGCAATGTGAAGCCACTACGAGACAAAACAGTGTTTTCACCAAACATACCAAACATAGCCGTCCAAATCCGAACTGAGGGCGCAGAAAATAAACGATCTGAGAGCCCAGTATGATCGATCCACCAGAATCCTAACACATTCATTCACTGCCCAACAACGTGCTAATGAATGTTCCCTTAGAGTTGCTTGGATTTTGGGTCAACATAAAAAAAAACATTGACCGACGGAGGGGTTGTTAAGGAGTGCGTGAGTGCAGTAGCTGAACCCTTATTTGAGGGGAAACAAAAAAGAGTTTTGTGCTAAAATCAAGGAAATACCTCCAGTATATCAGCATCATCAGCCACAAAGAAAAGGGAAATATGAAGCCAGGATGTGCTCAGCTGGATGAAGCCATTCATAAGGCACCATGCATAGGTTTAGATGAGTCCACTGATGTGTCTGACGATGCTCAGCTGTTAGTTTATGTAAGGTTCTTCAACGAGGAGAAGAAAGAAAATAACATTTATTTATTAATAGAGCACATATTATTTAGAATCCCTCTGGTTCAATAAATATTGTTATATTATTGAATTGTACTTCATTTATTTGATTTAACTACATAGTGGCAGTGGCATAGTGGCAATATACAATATATGGCATCATAACGCAAGTTAGACATTATGATCCTCATCTTCTAATGGCCCGGCCCGTCTGTCAGTTTTAAAAACCAAATGTGGCCCTTGAGCCAAAAAGTTTGCCCACCCCTGAGCTAGATAGATTCTGGTGTTACCCCTGATCTGGATGAAGCAGATGATGGAGATGACGATGGAGACGGGTCTTTATCTTTGTGTTGCGTCAGTCACACAGTTGAGTTGAGTTCTGCAGATGTGTTCCCTGAAGCTGGTCTGGTCTAGGAACCAGGCAGCTTGGTATTGAAGTCTATCAAAGTGCATCTGAGCAGAGGGGGGGGAGAAAAAGTGAGAGTAATAGTAGTAAAAAAAAAAACCACACCAAAGCATGGATAGAGATGTCAGCTGTATGCGTGTCAGGGGAAGCGAGTGGTGGAAGGACACTTGCTTTATCCAAATATATGTGTGAGCCGGGATGGAGAGTGAGAGCTGGTACCACGGATGCACATGGACATGGAACCAGTCGCTGCTGTCTCAGTGACGTGTGTGTGTGTGTGTGCATGTGTGTGTGTGCGGTGTGCCTCGTGCAAACCACACCGGCGGAGTGGCTTGTCGAGGTGCTTGGCCAGCAAGTGCTATTGGAGATGGGCTGCTGCTGCTACACAGTCGAGCACTATGGCTAAAGCAGTCGGTGGCCAGAAATAGACCCGGCAGCTGTTAAAGTTGTTCAAGTGTGTTTCTGTTTATGTATTCAGCAGTGGTGAGCGTTTAAGCATCTCTGGTGGGGGGCAATTTGTTTATATGTGCAAGTGATGAGGAAGAAAGAGGACGCGAGTGGATGAAGCTTTAAATTCTGCATTTGCCATGTCTACACTGTCTCAACTTGAAGCAAGGCCCTTCTTACAGCTTACTACTGCTGGCCGAGCGTGTGTATATAATTGGCAATATCCTGAAATATATGTTCTGACATTATAAGTGGCCGATAGCAGCCCCCCTAAAGTTAGATCTGTCCAAAATACTTGACCTTTTTTTTGGGATCCCATCTTATTGCAGAGTTATGATGCTTCAAAGATGACGTGCTCTCGGGGTTCATAGGTCAGGATCTCAGTTCAGGTTCCAGCTGTCAAACTACGAGACATTTGGAACAATATAATTGGTTTTGTTTGAGAAGTGTGAAAAATGCTCTCATTGGAATGGTGAGATGTCGTCCTGAAGACCAAATTTGATGGAATCAGTAATTAAATATAATTTTACATATGCATTATCTCAAAATGTTCAGATTATTATTAGATTAGAACGGAGTACCTTATTCAGATAAAATGTAAAAAGAATAAAATAAAAGAAGCAAGAGAGTTCGCTAGAGGGGCTCAAATTCTTGTTAAATGGTAGACCTAGACTTTGTAGTTAATCTCTTACAAGATGCCAAGGCATACCTCAAGTAAAACTAAAGCTGTTCTTGAACCATTTGCATGTGCTTGGTCTGTTTTGAAAGGTAACGCTCTGAAGTGTTTTCCCCAACAGTCAGAATCACTGGAAACGCATCTGGCATTGAGTCATAGCAGTTTAAACACACTGAAAGAGAACGTTTTTATTTCCCTTTCGCTTGAATATTTTTTAGCAAACAGATGCCTGCATAATATGACTATAGCTGGCACTTATTAGCTGGGAAACACAATGGGACCACAGCATGAGACCTTACCTCGTCCAAATTTCGATAATTCGATAACAATACTGGAGAAAATGTATATTTTACATGTTTTTCTAAGGGTACGTCTAAGCTGTCTATGTCCAAGCCTTTTCTGAAAAAGGCCATTTGAAGACCCCAAAAGACCGCTTGGTAACTATGGTTACATACCTAGGATAAGAATGCTATAACTTTTGAACACAGTCATAATGTTGGGCTCTAAAGAAAGGTGTGGGTATCTTATCCAGATTTACTATAACTATTATTGACACACAGCACATTATCGGGTTGAATATATAGCACACGCAAGCACACACACAATTGAAATGTGTATTAATTATTCAGACTACAGCTGTTAAAATATACAGTGATATGGAAGTTGTATAATCATAAATGTCTCCTTTCACGTCGAGTACATTCTTCCACGGCTTCTTGGAGCCGTACTGAATGTACTTTTACATTCAGACACATGTGCAGACGATGGTTTTAGTTCGATCCACGTTGCTAGTTCAATTTACACTGGACTTCCTTGACTTCCCTGCATATCGTTGTTTTCAGGTTTGTGCTCACTATCTGAGTTCTATGTCGAGGGAAATATAGTGAGCTCATCTGATAAATGAAAAAAACCAACACTCTCTGACACTAATCAGGTCAGGTTATTAACGTCATTGCTGTCACATAATTAAAACTTGCCAGATCAACACAAGCTAGGGCTGGTGGACCATGTGGACCAATCATCATAAATACTGGCATGCATTTTAAATGCATATATTAATGAACATATTAATTAATAATCAATAACCCAATTTATATATATATATATATATATATATTATATTCCTTATCGTGAAACATCTGCAGGTTATAGTGAACGGTATACCGGCCTTTTCCAGCCTCAAGTGGAGATATGTAGCATTGCGTGAAGCCAACTGGGTTGGATGACGAGGGAGACCGCCTGGTTCCTTAAAATGAAGCTATCGGTTAATCCGGGTTGGCAGAGAGCATGATGATGATTGTGGTTGTCAGCCAGACGAAGACGAATAGGGGTTGGGGTTGTGTTGCGGGGAAGGAGCCGGAGCTGGTGCGGGAGGTGGAGTGGTAGCAACTAGATATGGTTGGGCTCACCTCCACGCACAGCACCGGGTCTGGAACCAAACTCCTGGAGAGGGGCTGGACCCTTTCCTTTTGCCCAGGGTGTGAGGCGCCAGGCGGGTGTGGGGATACTCACAAGTCCCCGGCTGAGCACCGATGTGTTGGAGTTCTCTCCGGTGAACGAGAGGGTCGCCTCCATGCGACTGCAAGTCTCTGGGGGGAAGGCTCTGACTGTTGTGTGTGCCTACGCACCAAACAGCAGTTCAGAGTATCCGGCCTTCTTGGAGTCCTTGGGTGGCATCCTGGAAAGGGTTCCATCCGGGGACTCCATAGTTCTAATGGGGGACTTCAACGCACACGTGGGTAATGATGGAGAAACCTGGAGGGGAGTGATTGGGATGAACGGCCTGCCCGATCTGAACCAGAGTGGTGTTTTGTTTTGAACGTGTTTTTAGACTAAAATAAGAATTGAGTTGCCTTTTGTTCCCCTCCCCTTTCTTTACTTTAGTTTGTAAATGAATGCTAAGTTTGTTATGCAGTAAACCCTGGTTCTGTCTACTTTGTTCCAGTTGGTCCACCCTCTGTACTGTCTCACTAGGCTGGGCTGCTACAACGTCTTCACATGCAACCGTCAGGGATGTGATCGAGTGAGCAAAAAAAAAGCTGAATAACCCTTTACAAGCCATGGCAGCAACCTTTTGGAGAAAGGCAACACCGAGAAAATGTCCTTGAACATTTTCTTCAATATAAAATGAATTGAAAATGAACTTTAAACAGAAGTTAAAAAATGTTCAAGAAATGGTGTGAGATGTTCCATATCACCTATGGGGCACGAAATAGAAAAACAGGGACAACAAATAGGCTCGGTTTCATTTGTTACAGTGTTAGAAAATAATGCCATGGACGTCCATTGCAGATTGATAACCATAGCCATTATATTTGCAAACCTATTTGTGATGTCCCAGTGTCACAAATGAGTTTGTGGGGTCTTAGGGGAGATTAGCTGTAAGTTGTATTTTTTTTTCTCTGTTTAAGCTGTATGTATAAATATAAAAATAGCGAAAACAACAGAATGACTTGCCGAGATACATACTTTCACTTCGGCTGTTCTTTCAGAACAATGGATAGTGCTGTTTGTTGTGTGTGTGTGTGTGTGTGTGGTGGTCGTGAATCACGTATTGCAGTCAATGTCCCTATATTGCAATATAGGGACATAAAGACATTTTTTTCCAACGTCAATAAAAATAATTACAAATCTGGTCGCTGAATAGGACGATACACATACGATGCAATTTCTTTTTAGCGGAAAATTGACATTAGTTGTAGTTGCATCAAGGTACATTTTTGATTGTTTAACCAATAACAATCAGGTATTATCATGGTCAGGTTTTTAATAGCCCACAGTCCTTTTATTGCATCCATATTGGTAAGTTACATTCAAAGACATAATTATCGCGATCTGTTATACTGTATGTATTTATCATTGATCTCGACTGCAGTCGGTGCTACAAGCCTGCTTGCATTCAACAAGGTTGCTTTTGGTAACATGACGGTGTGCAGTTTAATTTTGGATACCAATTGTTAAAAGAGTGATGGCCTACTTTTAGTTATCAAACTAGGAAATAACATCTCCAAAACATGGACATATGAAAGGATGCTCCAAATGCACAGCTAGACTCACGCACTTATCATAATCCTCCACATCTGCGATTATAGCTGAATCCTCGAAAATATAGGATATTTTGGTGAAAGGACAGAGCATAAGCTTGTTTTTAACTACGCTATATGTGGTTGAGGGTTCAATCTGTCACTTAACACACTCACACACTCACACACACACACACACACACACAGAATACATTGACTCAATGTGTCAAGGAAGGCAGCACATTTTTGTTGCATCTGTTTAAAGGTAACTTTCATTTGTAAATGAAATATATTATGTATATTATGTATATATTATATATTATGTATACTACCATGCACATACAAGAACATTAATATCACTAAGAGTCGGTGACAGCCACTACTATCGAGCCATAACCTGGTGGTCCCGTGCATTCAAACGTGTTGCTTCATTTAACGGCATCTCCTGCCAGGGCTTCGCTTCTGTCTCTCTCTCTCTCTCTCTCTCTCTCTCTCTCTCTCTCTCTCTCTCTCTCTCTCTCTCTCTCTCTTCTTTTTCTCTCTCTCTTCCTGATCATAAGCTGTTTGTTATTGGGGTGATGGGGATGCCAGGGACTGTTCTCTCCTGCGAGGTGTGCAATAGTCTTTTTTTATTTGTGTATTTTACTTATTTCTTTTGTCCTTGTATCTTTTAATGCTTGTCCTTTGAATGTTTTTACATGTGATTTCTTCCTTTTGTATCGCGCCATGAATGACCTTGGTTCTGTTGAATGGCGCTGTATAAATAAACACAATGCATCCAAAATGACTTTGGGAGAGTCACAGCAGGAGGAAAATGAATGCACAACAGCAAAGTGTCGCGAAGAAGTATCGTCAAATCCCCGGAGATCTGCCCCTAACACCTAAGGTCACCTGATGGAAATGCTTTGTACCTTTTCAGCTTGTAAACGTCCACCCACGCTTAACATCTTCAGATTGTGTGTGTGTGTGTGTGTGTGTGTGTGTCTGTTTGTGTGTCTTGGCATCACCACCCTATTCAGAAGACCAATAGGCCTACATGATGATGATGACATACCATCATCATCATCATCACCACCAAGACCAGTACCCTCAGCATGCTTTTTGGCCATACTACACATACAGTATTGGCCAACACATTTGACGAGTATTTTTTTTCTTCTTCCTTTTCTATCTTTTTCTTTTTAACGTTCTTCTGTGATATGATGCTTCAGAGCACGACAAGGCAAACACATCTTCACACACACACACACACACACACGCACACACACACACAGGCACACACACACACACACACACACACACACCCTGGAAGAGCATGTCGTACGCAATCCCTACCCAAACGGGCAGACACTGACATATGGCTGTGCTATCATGTTTTAATTCAAACCTCCTGCGGCGAACCAAAGAGAGAAGTGTGTGTGCGGCATCGGGGGGGGGGGGGGGGGACTCGGGAACAGAAGCCCATCTTCAGAACACCTTCCGTGGGAATAAAGCATCGGCGCTCGGACCTGAGAGAAGCTATAGGGGCACCATCACAGATAAAGGCAATTGGAAAACACGGGAGATGAGAAAATGGCGGTGAATGAAGGCCCGGAAATGCAGAGGAGATGAACAGCGGAGCGCACACTCTCCTCGCGACGGAGTAAATAGCAGAGGGACCCGCGTTGACAAACACAACAGAGCGGAATACGCTTAGAAGGGTATATTGCAAAGGGGCCAATATGTGAGTTGCGTGGTAGGTGCTGTGAATGTGTTCATATTGCCATGAGAGCGAGGCAGGACAATATTAGAGAGGCCTACTGCTGCTACCATTACTACCACTATCAGTGGCAGGGCTGAGGGGACAGAACGTTGTTTGTGGGTGGGGCCCCAAATCCGTTTAAAATGCATGGCTGTACAATAGTTGATTTACACAAATAAGACGTACAGGTTACGCCACGCAAGCAAGCCACTTAAAAGTTCTTAAGACACAAAAAACGTTTTGATATCGCGTCTTGCATTCGCTCCACTCATCCATGAATGGTTCATCGCCATCGCCGGTGGACAGCAGCGCGTACGCAACTTCATTCAAACATGTGCGGCAAACACGACACCCGTAGACAAGCACAGACTGAACAATACGTCGTGGTCCATAGTGGCTGCAGGTAAGGTCAAACAGACATGGTCAAGTACAGTAGAAAACACACAGCACAGGCAGGGCATTGCTTAGGCAGTCCCCGCTCTCTCTCTCTCTCTCTCTCTCTCTCTCACTCGCTCTCTCTCTCACCAGCTTCCAAGATACTTAAGACTCAACTGCTCAACTCAAGAGTTCACCTGGACTCTTCATAGCTTCCCCCCTTAACCCCCTCCGCAACACCTCTCCTCCCTAACCCACTCCCACCGACCCGACCAGCGTTTGGATCACCTTCCCTCTCCGAACCCTAGCACTCACTTGCATGTTTGTACATCTTGGCACTGAATAGTACTGAGCATTGTATTATTGTATGTTCTTAGATGTTGGTATAGCACTCAGAATGGTACTTCTGCTATTATCCTTGCTATTATGCTGGCAACCTAGCAGTTATGAAACTTGTTCTATTAACCTTGTGATTATGAATGCTTGAAACCTGTTCCATTCTTATCTTTATGTACCACAGCGATATACTTCTGTCTCTCTTTCGACAAATGTACTTATTAAGTCACTTTGGATAACAGCATCTGCCAAATACCCTCAATGTAAATGTACATTTAATATATATATGGCACAAACAGCAGCTCATAACAAAATAAATGAAACTAAATATAATTGTACACATGCACACATACAATATAGACCTATTATTTAATACGTCGTCATCATCGAAGGAGCACGAATATGTTTTATTGTATTTTTTTGTTTGTCTTCCATCTCTGACGTGGACTGGGGGTGTGGATTCCATGCTGGTTGCGTCTGCGTTCCGTGGCTCTACTGTATGCGCTGTACGCTGTGTGTATTTTGGTGTGGGACTATGATGAACAAGCTTGAATATCGTATGGCGCTGCGCCGGGGAGAGTCCTCATTATGGGCTGGCAGCTACCTTTGGATGCTACGCTCGTCTTTTTTATTTTCTTCCCAAAGTGCGGCAGCTTCTTTTATCAAGACCCTCTGTCCATATTGTTACGTAACAACGTCTTCAATAATGCAGGACAGAGGGGTTGCCTGTTGAGACACCGGTTCCATGCAAAATCAATGATGAAGAAATAAAAACAGACAGTCTGTGTGTGCACGCACACGAGGGGCCATATATTAGTGCTGGGATCCCATTGGAGTCAGAGTATGATTTTAAAATTCAATTTCTTCATATATGTGGACACTCCTCTTAACTGTTGTGGAATTTCTTTCATAAAGACAACTGACTTTTTATATTGCAATATAGGAGAAACACATTCACATGCAATTCAGAAGAGACTTAGAGAAATATCAGAGAGCATCTATTCAGTACTGTTGGCTAAACCACATAGCAACAGTATTTAAAATTAATATATAATAGATAATTAGCCAGTAATAAGAGTCTGAGCGCTCCTCACCTGCTGGGTAACTCTGAACTTTCTGATCTGCTAGAATTATTCATACTTCTTCATTTGAGCCATTTGCATGCAAGTAGTATTAGTTTGAGACTTTATGATTAGAAAGTAACACATTGTAAAGAATGTGCGATTGCATTAAGCATTATAACACATCATGCTCAGATTTCCATTACATTTCCCTCCGTTTGATAATTTAATCAACTTTAACAGTCATTTGTTAAATTAGCGATTAACACATATTTTTTACCTGCTTACATGCATTACTTAAAAAAAAAAAAACACACACTTGAAACCAAAGGGTAACCTACACTATTTCCAGCAACACAGCAGTAAAATCATACTGATGTTAAATGGAGAAAACCTTATGTGCTGGCCTGATACAATAAAACAATAACTATCAATAATAATCCAATACATTCACAGAGAGTAAATATTAAAAGTTAACAACAGTCATTTGTCTTAAACATTGGAATCAATAGAGAGAGTGATATTTCCATAGCACCATTTATGGTCTTTGTCTTGTGGACTTCTCTTTTTGTTTGATAATGTGAGATGGGGGGGGCATTACCGTGGGTAATGTTGTGTGATGTCTCCTCATCGCTAGGTCGGTCTCGCTGAATCCACAGGACGGGGAATACGATGATGATGGAGAGGAGCAGCAGTGATGCAAGCCCTCCTGGTTGCCACAGTCATAGTCTGTCCATGTTATTGTTGTAAATCCGAGGCTGACGTATTTGTCAGGTATAGATTCTTCCTCTGAGGCTGACATAGTGGCCGGGTGTATATCTCTGCCTCCGAGGTTGATGTTGTCATCACAAATGTGTACCTGACATCACAGCTAGCCTTGAGAAGTAAGGAAGCTTTTCCACAATGTACCAAAAAGAATGCACAACATTACAAGCAAACGTGCTGTCTGTTTTCAGGATCACCCATCACTTGGTCTCACCTCGCAGAACCATCCACATACTGTAGATGACCTCATCCACACCTCATTTCCCAGTTGGGGAGATGGGAGGAAAGAAGATGCGGCCTGGGAGTCACCTCAGCGGCGATGGCTGCTCGGCAATCATGGGGTTCCCCATCCTCCTCAATAGGAAAGAGGGTACCATTAGGACAACATCATGTGGTAGTAATGCAAGGTCTTACTTTGCTACAAGGTAGAAGCGTCTGCATAGCGGACTAACACTGTTAAGTTATGGTGGAAGCATGGTCAACCTTTAGCTACAGAAGTCAGTCGTTGTGAGTAATAAGTTATAGTTCAACATTTGTCTCCATGTGGCTGTGATAACAAAGCTCTCTTCAAGGTTTCAAACACAGTCAGATCCCCGGAGGTCCAAGTCTGAGGCTGTTTCTTGTCTGTCATGTCAGACAGTGATTGCGCAATTGATAGCACGAACCCATATTCAACACTATGCTGTGTAATATAATGATGACGTGAATTGCTTTTTGGTCTGAGGCTTGGACGTTTTCAAAATTCCCTCCAATCATTTATTATTCATGTGGGATCTCATGGCCAGCTGGAGATTGTCCCAAGAGGGTTTGTTGCTCTGTCCTGCTCAGAATGCTAACAAGGCTTCGGTGTTCTCAGGGCACACCTCCTCTGTAGGAGAGCATCCTTAAATGTTGTCTACATATTGGATTAAAATGTTTTTCTCTGGGGGGAAAGCAAAACCTGTCAAAGGCAGCTGAAAATAATGCTGGACCATTTCTATACCCCGTGGGGCATTCAAATCCAGGTGTAGTTCTTTAGTCTGTATGTGAAAGCAAACCCATATTGAGAATCTGGAAGTACTGGAATGCTGAACAATGCATTAGCAAGTCTATTACTGTAAAACCTCTGGAGTCTGTAAGGATGCTAGACATGACGGTGGTTGGGTTTAGTGCTGGTACTTGGTAAGTTATATGGTGAGGTTGGGCACGGAGTAAGAATCCCTGCTTCTAATAATTCTTCTGTGGCAGGTGATAGTCCTGTTTCAGCTTCTGGTCAAGATGCAAGAAGATTAATTGTCACATACACATACATGATATGCAGTGAAATTAAAAAGTGGCGATGCCCAGTGGAATGTGCAACAGAACAGCACAAATATCACAATTGAAGGGAAAAAAAATCAAATATCCACACTATTTACAGTCTATTTAATGTTTTTTTTTATTAGAAATATGAGGAAATAGGCAAATAAACAGCAAGCAGTAGTCAAATAAACAGCAAGCGAATAGGCAAATAAACAGCAGAGGTCATTTAAACAAGTAGACATGTCAACAAAAAGGCAATGTAGTATCAAGTTATGTGCATGGTAATGTTCTATACACCCATTCCCTTCCCATAATGTATCCCATAATGTGTCCCACCCAATGCAAGTACGTTTTTCTGTGGTGCCTATCTCTGATTTTAACCTAACACAGAATGATCTTTGTTCATGGGGACCAGGAGACTGCTATGCTTGTTAAAAGCCCCTACTAGTCAGTTCTGGAAGTAACTACATGTCTCTCCAGGATTCTGTTTCATCAGTTTCAGTTTGACCAGTCAGTTTGGGCCTGCACGTTGCCTAATTCTTCTAAATTCTTGACCTGAATATGGTATACATCACCCTGTCCAGGGTTGTGGGTTTGTTCTGGGCTAAAAGCTTCTTTTACATCTAGGTATTCTAACTTCAGAGTTTTTACGAAGGTGTTTTAAAGTTCTACACGTCTTAAAGAATTGTTATAAAGTTGGCCATTAACTCTACCCTGGAAATCCAGAGTTCTCGCGAGAGCACAATTTGAATTTGCTCAGCGAGTACTCTGGTAACGAGTAACATGCTCATTAGCTATGCCTGTTGTTCCGAACATAAACCAATCACATCGGTGTATCTGATATAGGCGGGCCAGAGGCGGGCTAAACAGATGACGTCAGCGCTGCGACGGAATCAGTCCGGAATCAGTCAGTAAACATTGCAAGATGGCTATCAAAAATGTTGACTGAGTATCTGTACAAACTAGGGATGCACCGATACCACTTTTTTTCAGACCGAGTACAAGTACAAGTACTTACATTTGGGTACTTGCCGATACCGAATACCGATACGAGTACTTAATAAAACCATTACAGTTCTAATGACTTTGAAAACATGTTATTTTTTGTCTGGGGGGGGGTGCTCCGTTAATTCGCGGTTCTGATGGGGGGGGGTGCTCCGTTAATTTGCGTTCTGATGAGGGGGAGTGCTCCGTTAATTCGCGGTTCTGATGGGGGGGGGTGCTCCGTTAATTTGCCGGTTCTGATGGGGGGGGGGGTGCTCCGCTAATTGGTGGGGGACATGTCCCCCAGCGTCCCCACTAAATTCTACGCCCATGCTCGGTACCATGCGCAGTTGCTATTAAACATCCATAAACGACAACTCGGTTGCATCTCTTTATTTCAATATTCCTTGGCTAAGAATATTACAAGGTTAACGTTGCGTTGCCAAAGTGGTATCTCCGTGGTATTTCCATTAGGCTACATTTACGTCTCTCTGTCAAACTATTCTCCAAAACAAACTCGTTTCCGTCTCTCTGGATACGTCACCCCGTGTATTCTTCTGATTGGTCGTAGTGTTATCCAATTGCGTGCAGTGATATTTTCAAACGCATGCTTGGTGCCGCCCCTCGAGTTGGGCCATTTTCATTACTCATTACCAGACCCTACAGCTTTCTAGATGTGGGTCTGGATTTCCAGGCTACCATTAACTCACAAATTAGGGCTATCATTTTGGCTATCTTCCAAGGCAGTACTCCAGGACGGGAGTGCCACCGGGTTGTGGGTTGGGGCATTCCTTCATCATAACCATGGATGTGTCGTCCGTCACAAGGAGTGCTATGGCTATCTCCGTAGTTTATTCCATTCCTGGAGAGAATGGGGTGGTGAGGATGCTTCTGGATTGGTGGATACAACAGGGTTAGTAGACTGCACACCTCTCTGTGTTGCTCTTTGTTCCACAGTTTGCACCTTCCGCTTCACTTCTCCTGCTTTCTGGGCAGAAGCAGGCTGTTGAGGCGGGGCTGGTGAGGTTATGGCCAGGCATCCTGGGCTCGCTTTGAGGGGACTGTACTGTGCAAAGGGGCAGCGCTGCCTCTTGGGCTGCTGCTGAGTTGTATGGGGGCAGTCCAGCTCTGGATTGATCTCTGGGTAGATCTCGTAGGGATAGTCCCATTCCAGATCTCTCTGTAGTTCCAGCCCCTCTGTCCTCTTGTGGATCATTTGTATGGCCCCCAAAGAGAAGCTACCATGTCTTGGCCATCTTTCATCTGTCCATCCTGATATATTGTCCAGAAAATGGCTGGCACAAAATAACACTTGTTCTCTACTTCTATGGGGTTATACTGTCAGTTTCTCGCATACCTTTTGCTTCTTTGTGCCACCAAGCACAGTGGCACAGTGCTTGCACTGCTGCCTCACAGCAAGAAGGTCCGGGGATCGATTCCCACCTGGGGTGCTGTTGACTGTGAGGTGCCCAGGTGGGTGATCTCCCGGCCTTTCTGTGTGGAGTTTGCATGTTCTCCCCGTGCTCCGCGGGGTCTCCTTACAGAGTAAAAGAACCCCAATTAAAAAAATGCGGGGGGGGGCACCCTCCCTGCGTGTGTGTGTGTTTGGCGGCCGCCACTTACTGCTGTGTGTTGTGTGACCACTATGTGTGTGGACTAATAAAAATCTTCTTTTTCTAACCAATAAATGAATCATGTTCTTTTCCTTCACGCTCGTCTTGATCTTTTTCTATTCACGTTTCAAACATCTCAGACCAGATAATTTGATTGGGTAAAAATGTATTTAATATTAGCTGTTCACATTCACGTTTCACATGTTCACGTTTTATATTATTATTATATAATTATATTTGTTTAAGTGAGCTTGTTTCCAACCTTATATAGATAATCCCTGATTATCTGAATCATGATATGTAGGCCTATTTCAGCCCTAGACCTGTCCAGTCCTGGACCAACATAATGATTGATTATCTTATTGTTTCTTTAAAATATTACCTTCTTGTAAGAATTATTTTGGGATCCCAGACCTATGGAATCCCAGAATTGCCATAACCAATAGCAACAACAATTTCAAAACTGTTTTTTCAAAATTATGTTTGCTTAAAGGAAAACTTTCTGGTGTCTGTCAGCCCAGAAAAATCAGGTGGGATCTTCTCTGAATATTCCTTGACGTTCAGAAACAATTCAGAATTCTCTGTCAACTGTATTGGAGTATCTGAGAGCATGTATACAGTCGGCTATACTATTGGCTAAACATCACAGCAACAGTTTTTCATATCATTTTGCCAGTGATAATGAGCCAGTGTGTCCAAGCCCTCCTTATCTGCTGGGTCACGCTATATTGTATTATCGGCCAGAACTCTCTATACTTCATCATTTGCATGTAGTATTGTTGAGACTTCATGAGTATCAAACTAATACAAAGGATTAACTATTACATTAAGTAGAGACAAGAGCTTTTCAAATCCTCAATCTTCATTTTGGCAGGTGTCTGCTCTCCACCTGACAAATTCAGTGTGGATGTAATTTTGGGGAAACTACATTTGGAAAAATCTATCTTGTTCCTAAATTTAGCATGGATGTGAAATAGGACACAGGCTATCATGGTAACAATGATTTCCTCGTTTTCTAAGTTGTTATACCAGAATCTGTACTTTGGATACCGTTGTCATCATGTGAAATGGATAAGGCTCAACGGGGATTGTGTTTAGACCTGGACTTGACACCAACACGTTCGAAGACAATCTGCTAAGAGGGTTTTTTTTTTTCGTTTTTCAAGTCTGGCAGCTTCTTCTTTCATGAAGTCCCTCTATCCATATTGTATGTAACAACGTCTTCAATAATGCAGGACAGAGGGGCCTGTTGAAACATTAGTTCCATGCTAAATCATTGGTGAAAGAAGAAAAACAGATCAGTGTTTGTGTGTGTGTGTGTGTATGTGTGTGTGTGTGTGTGTGTGTAGGTACGTGTGTGTGTGTGTGTGTGTGTGGTGTGTGTGTGTGTGCTACTGTTTGTCTGTGTGAACTAGAGTTTTGTTTTCTAATCGTGAGTGCCAATCGGTTCTTCGTCGTCAGTTGACCCAAATTAGATTAAAGCTGTTTGCCGGGGGATCTGAAGACACAAGCCGAAATGAGAACCAGTCTTCTGTCCCCATGGGACACTATCATAATCCATCCATCCATCCACCCACCCCTCTCTCTCTGTCTGTCTCTCTCTCTCTCTCTCTCTCTTTTCTCTCTGTGCTTTCTACCTCTCATGTCCCCAGTGTGCGATGGCATTCTCCCTTCTCACCTCTCTTCCTCCACTGTCTGTCTCGAGTCATGTCAACTATTGTCCTGTCTGTTCTCGCTCTCTCTCTCTCTCTCTCTCTCTCTCTCTCTCTCTCTCTCTCTCTCTCTCTCTCTCTCTCTCGCCCTCTCTCTCTCTCTCTCTCTCTCTCTCTCTCTCTCTCGCTCTCTTATCTGGAGAAGAAGAGAAAGGGTAACGCTTGGATTGGTGCAAATCCCTGTCTCTGACAAAAAGGCCAGCTTGACATTTTACACAGCTGCTGCGTTTTAATGCAGTAGCACACGCGGGTGCTGTGTGTGTGTGTGTGTGTGTGTGTGTGTGTGTGTGTGTGTGTGTGTGTGTGCGCGTGTGTGTGTGTGCGCGCGTGTGTGTGTGCGTGTGTGTGTGTGCAGATATGTCCCTGTATGTGCACACCGCAGTACAACGTGCACGTGCACATCTGCACGCACACTTGGGAGCGTGCGTGCAGGGGAGGGCAAGCGAGCATCATCATGACACGTGAGGCAGAGGAGGGTGGGAGGTAGGGTTGGTGGGCGGGGGGGTGGCGGGGGAGTGAGAGAGATGAACATCTAGTTCGGGTTCCATCCTCTCAGCCTCCATGCTGTGTCTCCCCCGCCCCACCACATCCCATCCCTTCCCGTTTCCCTCGCACCCGGAGCCACAGTGCCGCGGGTGATCGGGACTCATTTTACTAATGTATCCCCTCCCCTCTGTGATATTCCTTCAGCCAGGTACCCCTTTAAAGTTAAAGTGGTCTTTCATTTTCTTATTGGAAAGATTTACAAACGTGTCGCAATGTTACTGTTCAGATTTACACGGTTGTATGAAGGGGATATTCATACATTTTCTTGAGGTGGAATTCGGTTACAATAGAGCCTTTTCACAGATGCAGGGTAAAGTAACTCCCTGTCATTATAATGTTAGGTCAGTGTTATTTATGTCTGTCTCAGCACCAGCGTGATCAATGTATATTTACTGGACGAGTTCCATCTATACTGGTGCACTGCCAGACCTAAATCCAATAATTAATATGATGAGCTACACCTGGGTTTTTTTTCCTGCTGGGAAAAGGGTCTATTGTTCATAACCGATATTAAAATGTCATTTTTTTTTGTTTATGTTCCAGAGTCCCCCTCTGCAATCCCTCAAAGTACACGCCCACCTCCATTTGAGAAACACTGGTCCAGTCTGTTAGTAATTCATTCTTTTATCTGCCCGTCTACTATTACAGAGCCCTCATGAAAGGACAAGCCGTATAGCTATTCTTGATATCAAACATGTCATACTCATAATCAACGGATGCATTTTTTGCCTTTGATCCGTAATGTTTCTGCTAAGCCAATAATTGGCCTCCATTAAAATAGTATTTCATGGTCGTGTTTCTTTTTTTAAAATAATAATAATGATAACCGTGCCTTTGATGGATTAGAAATATTGTTGACGTTGAATTTAATTAAATGGATAGCGTTGTTATCATGTGAAATGGATGAGACTTAATGGAGATTGGTGTGTAGACCTGGACGTCGACGCGGTCTTGTCAGAGACAATCTGCTAAGGGGCATCGTTTAGGTTTTGATGTTTTTTTTTACTTTTATCAAGTCCCTCTGTCCATATTGTTATGGAACGTCTTCAATAACGCAGGGCAGAGGGGCCTGTTGATGCAAAATCGATGGTGGAAGAAGAAAAACACACATCTGCATGTGTGTATGTGTGTGCATGTATTAGTGGTGGGATCCCATTGGAGTCATGAGTATGATTTTAAAATTGCATTTCTTCATAGATGTCTTGTGAAGAGACACTGCTCTAAACCTTTTTGAATCTTTGATTCATTTCAGTAGAAAATGTGTGCGTTAACATTACATCATAGTCTGACGCCAAGGGGATCCTAGCACTACTACTTGGCCCCTTGTGTGTGTTTACCCGTATGTACACACACACACACACACACTACACACACACACACATAATTACATTCCACACGTACAGTGTGGATTGTCATTTTGTGTAAACTACAACTGGAAAGATGAATATTGCTCCTCAATTGGCGATAGATCAAATAATCAATATGGCATCTCCTCATTTTCTATGTTGTTGTGGCAACATCTGTATTCTAGTCCCAACGTGGCCTTCAACCAGGCCACGCATCTTTGACATTGGGTCTGACCCCGTTGTAAAATGTGTTAACCTTTCTCCAGTATCCCTGGCTCCCTCCCTCATTATCCTGTCTTGCAGCCACATTCTGAGGGAGGGAGGGGGGGGGTTAAAATGGTTGGGGGCGGAGGAGTGGGAGGTGAGGGGGTGTGGTTATGGATGAGAGGGGGTGTCTGTGGGGTTGTTTTCTTTCTGCTGTATGACCATAATAGAGCCTATAGTCTTACCCATCATTTCATTCATTTTTAGGTGTGACAAAGAATTCAATGACAGTGGTGATCAACCGTTTTATAGTGTGGCGGAAAACATACAAGGTCTGGAGGAAATCATATGAAATCATATGAAATCATATGAAAAAGACAATATTGACAGGGAACGTTGTCAGTCGGATTTGCACCAAACAGTGTAGGAGGTTTTTTTGCGATCCCACATGTTATCCCATGAAGCATCTGACTTCAGTCACGTCGCTCGTGTTTGAACTAAAAATGTATTTACGTGGATTATTACATCGTGTCCAAAATGCTGCAGAAAACCAACTCCCCGCTGCAAACTCTATCCCAGCTCCCCACAGGAAAAGACATCATCCCCCAAAAAAAAATGCCTTGGGGAGAAATAATTACACACCCGGATGACAAAAGACGGCAATTAATACGCCGCTGAACACTTCCTCCGCTTTCGCTCCGATTTTAAATGTCGGCACATAGGCCTAAATTCGCAGCGCTGGAATTCGCATTCGCATTACATGACAGATTTACACGAGGGGGCGTGGGGGGGGGGGGGGGTGGCGGAGGAGAGGGGGAATGGAGATCACACAGACAACAGCCGCAATTATTACAAATCACTCCATTTGTCACACGAGTCCCCGGGTAAAACCATACCCCCCCGGCGCAGAGCGGCGGAACAAACACCTCGCCTCCAGATTGCAGGACGATGTTTTTTGGGAGAGGAGCGACAAGGCGACGTGAGCCGAAACACGAGGACGCGGTGTGACCAAGGGAAGCTCCAGTTAAATTGAACAACAACAACAACAAGGACAACAAGGACAACAAGGACAACAAGGACGCCGACGCCGACAACCACAACAACCACAACAACAGCAACAACGGCAACGGCGGCGGCGGCGGCGGCAGACAGACAGACACATCTAAACAGCTTGCAACGGCGTAAAAAACTCAGACGAAAACTCAGATGACCACTTCCCAGATACCCTCACGTGTGTGGCTCTGCAAGGGGGCACCTTTTCACACACACACACACACACACACAAGGAAAACACACGGTGACTCCACCACATTGAACGAAAGCAGAAAGAAAGCAGACTTTTTGTGCGGTGAATATAGAAATAGGGCAACGCGGTGCAAGCGTCCTCAGAGACGCTTTAATTATGAATAGAGAATGAGAGCTGCATGCGAGTGTGAGAGTGGAGACAAGTGTTTTTTTTTGTTTTTTTTCAAGCCAACGTTGACTTCAATGACATTGAGCGGTAGAGGAATGACACTGGGATCTGCCAGGAAAAGGGTTTGGTTGGAATAAATAGTCAAAGCTCTTTGATAAAAAATACATTGAAAAAAAAGGTGTGGTAAATGGGACAATGGACGGATATGTCTTAATGACATGTCACGGTCTGTGTAGTCCTGAAGACATGAACCAAGAGCAACATGAGACAGTCAAAGTTAAATATCTAAATGTGTTGACCAGACACTTGGGTGGGTGGGTGGTCAACCCTAACCACTTGGTGGTGTGGTGGTCAGGGTGTTGTACTCCTGGCCTGCAGGAACTGGGTTTGATACCCGTGTCCGGAGACTACTTTGCTCGGCATCCGTGAGCAAGATGCTGAGCCCGTACCCTGTAGGCCTATTTAGCACTCTTTTATCCAAAGTGACTCACGATAAATACATGTAATACATGTTGTATAATTTATCACTGATGGTATGGTAAGATTTGAATAGAACAAGATTCAAGCACAGCATTGTAAGTGCCTTTCGATTAAATAGAATACATAATAGATTAATAGTAATATGAAAAGTGCCTTTTGAAAGGAAAAATAGATGTTTTAAATCACCCAGGCAAACAATACACACATTAATCGTGGCCTGCCTGTATGCTTAATGTCCTGTATAGCCTAAATACAATTCTATCTAGTTCGTCTCTTGCAGTACATATTTTCCCAGCACACCAGTATATCCAGTCCTACTTAGAGAATGTTTCAATCATGTACTAATTTACTAGTGACATTTCAATAATGTACTAATTTACTATTGACTTTTCAATAGTCAAAGT
>PIJE02000152.1:541319-546319 GCA_002895965.2 Coryphaenoides rupestris
AAATGTGTATAATCATAATAAAAATTTAAATAAATGTTATAAATGTATCACAAAGTGTGCTTAGAAATATACTGTATATACATATATATATATATATATATATATATACACGCACATACTAACAATGTGTGGTGTGTAATGGTGTGGATATGCATGCATAATGTGTTGGAGAATGTATGATGCGAGGTTTTCCTCAACTGTAAATGTATTCATCTATTCATTCATAGAGCCTACATAGGTATTTACATATCTGTAAGGTACAAGAAACACCACCGGTGAAAAAGAAACCACTAGAAAATGGCACAATAACACTATGACCAAATGTGAAGTTTATGAGATGTAAATTGCTGTATAATCATGCATATTCATACATATTCTATCTGCAAGGTTTCTCTGTGGAAGGGGAGAATCTATTCTGGGTCCCAGTACAGGCACACGCTGTGGAAGTGGAAGCAACACCACGTCCTCCATGTTGTGTTCTAATGGTTCTGGAGATTGTTGTGTGTGCAAGTCTGTTGTTTTTTTTCACACTCGAGTCTACAATGTGAGAATTGGAACGGGTAAAATCTCATTAGCTAGCTTTGTGGCGTGTTGACATTTAATTTGCGTCTGTGCAAGACAAAAGCACATCCTTTTATTTCACACTTCACTTTCTCCATTGCTGCCCCAGTTGTATCACTCCGCAATGGAAAACAATGTATAACTTAAAGTTTCCATCAGATAGAAATGATTACAAAGTAGGCCCTAAGTAAACAATCAGTGACTGTATGCACTTCCGTTGACTCGCCCGTTCATGTCTCATTTCCCAGCTTGTCTTCCAATGATCGGTATTACGACACACTGAGCTACCGGCTCAGGGTGGGCTGCACCCGGTGTGCAAAATACCCGGTGGCACTTGAGGGACCCCCCTACTACATTTCCATGAAGCGCATTCAGCGCTTTTGCCCAAAGTGACTTACAATAAGTACATTTCAAAGTCCATAGAGTCCAAAGAGGGTGAAAGAACACTATATCGCTGACGGTACAGTAACATTTGAAGTTACGTTCAAGCACTCATAATTGCCAGGGAAAGACTTGGTGCTCCAGTGTTATGCTGAAGTCTTATACGGCAGGGAACTGGAAAAATGCTCCCAGTATTACTAATATAAGACCATTTAGAGAAAAATGTAGAGGTTGAAAAGCCAACGGGTTTGGAAGGTTCGACTCCAGCTCCAGCTCAAGTTTGGCTTTTTTTGGTGCCGTCAAAGTGCCTTTTCCTATGCACCAGGCGGACATTGCTGGTGCATCACCGGGAAGATGTGCACAAATGTCGATACCCGAATTCAAAAAGACAAAATATTCGACGCAGAAGTTCACTAATGAGCTCATTGTGCTCCCTTCGGGGAGTTGTCTGCATGTTGACTAGGCTGTGCTGCTTGTTTATTTAGACTTGCCATAGTGTTGTTGGCATTAAGAAAGTCTTGTTTTTCCCTCATTGTTCATTTTTCTCTGCTGAACCCTAATGACTGGAGCATTTAAGCCCTGACAGACCCATTATCTTGTATATGTTCATACTCTTGCGATCGACAAATACATATTTTTAGATGGTGGGATGTGAACTGGGTGGTGCTGGGATAGCTGCGTCTCTCCCACAGATCCAATTTCATCTGGAAAGCGATGAATATTATCACAGTACTCGCTCCGTGGGTCCAAGTTTATTTTGATCTTGCAAGCACACACGTGTTCTATAAGGCAAGATCCAGTCTGGCTCGTCCAACTCTGCCAGCGTTTTTCTTTGGTGCTCCATGCATTGCGCGATCTCTGTGCACAAATTCCAAGAAATAATCATCAGATCACTGCTCCTCGGCTCAACCAGCAGATCTTGGTGTGGTAGGGTATGCAGAGTGTAATTGTGTTCGGCTAACAAATGTATCATATCATAGGAACCTCTTACTTTGCCTCTTGCACACGGATGGAAAATGACTGGAAGCAAATATTTTCTAAAAATCTAAAACAATTCATGCATGATTGACACCCGCCAGCGAGCCACATCCGGCCCTCGTGCCATCATGTCTTAACATCCCTGGCCAAGTCTGCGCAGGGCGCTCAATTTGTCAGAACACTGTTACTAACCTCCGCGCTCACATCACGAATGCAACTTTGCACGCTGATTATTCAAATGGAATGTCCCTTCTGAAGCCATCATCCGAGTTGTCTCCGAGCTTCATAAATTCAATTAGATTCAATATGAAATCTCATCTATTGTTACGCTGGCGGGTTATTGACCGCTTTTTTTGCTCAATAACGACGCAATTGTGCAGTGGTATCTTCTAAACACTCCATACGAGAGAGAGAGAGAAGAGAGAGAGAGAGAGAGAGAGAGAGAGAGAGAGAGAGAGAGAGAGAACAAAAAGCGCATCGTGCTCACTAAACCAAAGCACGGGATATATGCACACAACAGTGGTGCAAAGCACACGCTCTTATTCTTTACTGGCAAGATATTGTGGCTGCTACCATCTGCGCCAGCAAACACTCTGTTTCCCTCCCTTCAGCCCAGAAACCAGGCAGGCAGATCCGGCTAAACCCCGAGTGTTACACTGGGAGTGGAACAAATGGGATTTCTCTCGTCTTTGATCTTTTATTTTCGCTCTGATGCCATCTGCATGCAAAGGCACTGGCATGGCCCACTACTGTGTAGACAAGGGAATCACATTAATATTTAAATGAGAGCAATTATCCAAAAAGGAGAGCGCCTGCAAGCCGAGCCTGTGTTGTTGTCACTCGCGGCGGACGCGGAGCTTTGTCGGAATCTCTTTGTAAGTAGAGGAAAGATCACGTGCGACGAAGAAGGCGAAGGGACGTCGGCGAGTTACAGACGAGGAGCGGGCTAGCGTTAAAAAAACTTCGTTGAGATGTCTTCACAGCAGGCATTCCCGTACGGAGACGCGCGTCACCACGGCGACGACGACGACGACGACGACAACGGTTCAAGAAGATGGCGGTTTAGTGGAACGATGACGCTGTTTGCTTTTGGGCCTTGGTATCCTTGGAGAGATGTAAACCATAATCACATGTAATTACAGCCCATTACAGTCACTAGCATCGCATTGAAATGATGAAAAAGCACTTGTCTGCCAGCAATGTAGACGGTCTACTTTTTTCTCCCCTCCCCTGTGAGTGGGTACCGTTTTCAACAGCGCTCACCTTTCCTCCACATATCGAATATCGAAGCCGGTGTTGTTCTGTTATTCATACCTTCACGTCTGCACCCGCCCCCCCCCCCCCCCCCCCCCATCCCACTCCCACTCCCGCCCCCCCATCCCACTCCCGCCCCGCCGTCTCAGTCCCAGTAGCCCGAAAGCAGCACAGCAGTCAGACATGGTGATAAAATGTCAGAAATCCTCCCACACTCACCCACGATCACAGATTCACATCACAGAGCCGGGGGGGGGGGGGGAGCGGGGGGCGAGGGGGGGGGGGGGGGGAGGGGGTGTTGTTATTGTCTTTGTATTTACTGTATTTTTGTTGTTGTTGTTTTTTGTTGCAATGCTCCAGAGTCTGTGGCCTCTGCTTTCGCCCGCACCTTGATCGTCTCTAATGACTCCTAACCGCCACCGCTGCGTGGACGGGAGGGACGGGAGAGGGCGGGGGGTGTGGCGTTTGGGTAATTGGCCTAAATAATCTATTCTCTCATCATTCTTCCCCTTAAGAGGGCTGCCCCCCCCCTCCCTCCCTCCCTCCCTCCCTCCTCTCCCTCCCTCCCTCCCTCCCTCCCTCCTCTCTCCCCACTGTTTAGGACTTTGCCTCCTCCTGCCATGCAAATGAGGAACGGCAGAATAAATTGTGGTGGCGGAGACCACCAACCTCAACCTCCCCCCCACATTTTTTCTCCCCGCCAGTGCCCCTCCGCTCCGCACCCACTCCTCACTCCCACTTAACGCGCACCCCCCCCCCCCCCCCCACACACACACACACACACACACACACACACACACAAACACACACTCACATACACACGCATGCAACCTCATTAACTTCCAGGAAGGCACATGAAATGAAACCTTTGACCGGGATGCTATAAGGCAACTAATGACTCAATAAGATAAGGTTGGGCGCAAGGCTGGGTGAATTAGCATGCAGGGGTCTTCCACAGGCGTGTGTGTGTGTGTGTGTGTGTGTGTGTGTGTGTGTGTGTGTGTGTGTGTGTGTGTGTGTGTGTGTGCGTGCATTGGGGGGTGAGAGATATATAAAAAATGGCAAACTGGAGCAGTTGTCAAAAAATGAAAACATAAATCAAAGATGGGCATCTGAGTTTTGACGTAGGCCTAATCGAGGGGACTTTGTTTTAATAAAGGAGAGTACAAATGCATCAAATGCTGCGATCCAATCACGGTGTGTCGTTAGTCAGATTAGTCAGACCCTACGCCCCAGTCCTTTATGTACAACAGCGATATATTGCTGTCTCCTTCAACAAATGTACATTTAGGGCATTTCTCTTTGTAAGTCGCTTTTATCCAAAGCGACTTACAAAGAGAAATGCCCTAAATGTAAATGTCTGCTGTGTTAACACAGTTTGTCATTTTCCCGCAAACCCAGACACAGACCAATGGCATCAATGTCCCTCGGTTTTTGGGCAGAAATAGAGGAGGCCTACTGCTTGTCTGCAAGTGTGATAGCTCCCCTTTAGGGGAATGGATAAGTTATTTCACAACAGGCTGACTGTGACAGTGTGCTGTCACCAGGCTGGTGGCTGTTTCAAGTAGCCTCACCTGGCCTGACACATTGGGCCTGATTAGGCCTTATTTTTGGAAACTGGTGAAATTAATTTAAATATGTGTTCAGTACTACAAAATATTAGTTGGATCTATTCTGTGCAGTGCCTTGTTAATACGTCGGGGGTTTATATACAGGTCGCTGCTGATCCGGTAAGACCTCTGACACGCCCACCAAACGGGAGAGAACACAGATCTACCTCAACGCCTGTTGCACTGCGCTGCACAACGTGCCGTTCAAACCGCGAA
>PIJE02000152.1:551319-606361 GCA_002895965.2 Coryphaenoides rupestris
TTCCCTTGATATTGTATGCAACACAAGGATTTAAATCAACACATGTCAAATACTTGATTGATCCACCACAATCTTCAGCGGGGAACTTTATGGGGCAATCCGCGGTGGGTCTAGCAAAAGCCGAAGAAATATCGTGAAGCAGGGCAAAAAGAGAGGTGATCCTGGCACGGGTTGTGAGACAGAGAAAGCATTTGTAGTGTGTATGTCTGTGTGTGTGTGTGTTGTGTGTGTGTGTGTGTGTGTGTGTGTGTGTGTGTGTGTGTGTGTGTTGTGTGTGTGTGTGTGTGTGTGTGTGTGTGTGTGTGTGTGTGCGCGCATTTGTGACAGATTGCCATGGGGTGAGGAGCTCCCGTCATGAAGACAGAGTGAGAGAAGCAGAGATAGAGGATAGCAATGAAAGAACGTAGGAGACAGAGGAATAAAACAAGCAAAGGTCACGCCTGAGGAACGCAGTCCCTGGGTCTAATTGACGAGGTTTCTGCTCAACACCCACTGACTATTAGGTTAAGTAGCTTTTGAGGATAATTGGAAAATGCAAATGAGCAGTAATTGGACCAGCCTGGACTATTATGTCAATTGTGGCCCATCTTACTCTTCGGCTAATGAACACACACACATTATTCAGGGCCACTGCAAGATATGTGATACAATAATTAGCTGCGTGGTTTATTGTGCACCAGGAAAGTTGACTGTTAGAATTATTTTGCTGCCCTAAATGAATCCAATTGCTTCTGCTTTGTGACCAACGTAGCAGCTTGGGTTCAATGAAGGGCTGTTGTGTTTACACACACACACACACATAAACACACACACACACACATGTGCGCGCACACACACACACACACACACGTGCATGCTCACACACACGCACATTTTCTTCATAACTTTGTATTTAATTAGGCCTAAATGAGAAAATGGGTTGCATTTGAGAGAATTGTGTGTGTGTGTGTGATAAAGTGTGTGTGAGTGTGTGTGTGTGTTGTGTGTGTGTGCTGTGGCTGTTAAAATGTGTGTGAGTGTGTTACTAATATGTGTGAGTGTGTGTGTGTGTGTGTGTGTGTGTGTGTGTGTGTGTGTGTGTGTGTGTGTGTGTGTGTGTGTGTGTGTGTGTGTGTGTGTGTGTGTGTGTGTGTGAGATAGAGTGCGCGTGTGTGTTCATGGAGGAGGTTCTGCACCAAGCTGATCCTGTAATGCCCACACACTGCATATGATAATGAGGAGGCCTGGGGTTAGAGTAGGTCCTTAATTCCATTCAGAAGATATCTGTAGTTTACCCACACACATGTACTGTACCTGTGGGGTCTCATGCAGCATATCAGGGGAAGGATTTCTACATTCCAACCGTCCCCCAAATAACACTGCAGTAAGAGCATTAGATACTACAAACCATTTCCCATATCACCAATACAATTGGACAAACATTAATTCACTAAATGCTAACATAACATGAATGTATACAATTGTACATTGTTGTGTGCACAGTTGAGCACACTCAAGATTTATGTTATTTAGGATATATTAAAATAAAGTATGTTTAGCTCATGCAACGGCGCAAATGTTGGAAAATGCATTCACACCTGTGCCGGTATTGGGGATACTCACCTTGTTGTGCCGTGTGTTCGCTCCTGCAGAGCGTAGGGTTGGATCAGGACGCTCGCACCGGTGGAAGGATCCCGTTCCGCTGCCGATGAGTCACATTCAAATCCAAGTGTTCGCCAGCACCTTGTGATGTGCTGCCAAAAACGGTTACATTGAGTACTGAAGAACCAAGCGGAGGTAGAAAATACAAGACACAGGTCGTAAGATCAGAACACTCAAAGAGAAAATAATGGCGCTTGGAGAGTTTTCATTGGGATTTATTCATGTATGCTGCTGCCGCGCGAAAAAAGAAATAAATAAAAACATCTCATTCTCATTTCAAATGCCAAAAAATGGTTGCTTGATAAGTGTGCTGTGGTTGGTTTCCACTTCTTGCGTCATTGTCTTGGCCTTGGAAGTTATCACCATATAACCCATAATCTCTTTTTTATATTACATAAAAAAACGGTATCTTTATTTTGTATATTGTGTTATCTTTATTATGTATATTGTGGCACTCTCAATATATACTGTATATATATTTTTTCTTCAATACTTCTCTTCATGTTATTTTTTGCATGCTTCCTATGTGCTGTCGCCTGTCATGTCACAAGAGTGTTCAGAACGGTCCTGTGTTGTGATGTGACAATAAAACTCTTTGACTTTGACTTTGAATCCATCAGGAAAAATATATACAACCGGCCGTTATCTATTCTCCCCCTTCATTCCACAACCGTGCGCCCGAGCGTTTCCACTCTGCACCTCATCAAGAAGACTAGAGAATCCTTTTTCACACGTAAAAGTCAGAATTGATCATAAATATGTAAACACGCACATAAATATGGATATGATATGTTAATCCTTCGCCTCATGAACCTCAAACCTTATAATTTCCGTGACGGCATAAACAACTAAATAAGCGTGTAAACATGAAGACATGTGAGAGCTGGGATTTCACGCGCCGTGCGATTGCCGTCTCCCCTTCACAGTGCTGAACTGTGGGAGAACTGAGCTGAACCAGCCCAGGAATAGATATAAATAGAGCAACAAAACTCTGTAACCAGGCACACGGTCTAGAGTGGCTTTGTTTGTTTACTGGGAGGCTCCAGACATGTTCGCCAGACATCACTCTTAATATACTCCCAATAGTGCCCCGCTAATGGCTTCGACTGACTAAATACGTGGTCTGTTGTGGTCTGTTGAATTACACACATATTTTATACATTCATTTCCATACACTTTTCTAGTAATAATAATAAGCATCGTGGCGGTGTAAAATAAAATGGGGGAATTTCATGCATTTCTCATCATCGCTCATCACTCAGTTCAGCAAAGACAGGCTTCATGTAACTTGGTTGTACAGCTTGTTGAATATGTACATTTTCATACGTTTCAGACCATTCCGAAAGTACAAGATGTGAATGTCCTCCGGATAAAAAAAGAGAGAAAGAAGAAGAACAACAACATAAAAGCCAAATAGCAAAATAATGAATAATGAATAAAATAATGTTCAAAATAATGGAATTATGGTGAGATAAATATAGTTCCACAAGCGCAATGGGTTGGATTCCAGGTACACCGTTCAGGTTCACAGTTAACTACATTTAGACTTCACACATCTTGAACTTTTCCCAGCGCTGTTCAAATATACACACGCTAAGTGCACACATTAGTGTGTGTGTGTGTGTGTGTGTGTGCGTGTGTGCGTGTGTGTGATGTAGTTGTGCATGTTCATGTGTGTGAATCTCCATCTGAGAAAATATTTTAACACGTCAGGATAGCACCTTTATTTTACTCCACCTTTTTTTCGGCGATGCATAAATTGTACATCCTCGGAGAGCGACCGTTCCCGGCAATATGTGAAGCGGGAGCAAACATATGGACCTTGATAGGCAACAACACAAAAAAAGAAGTAAAACAGACATAGACACCTAATGCAAACCGGAGATCTGTAATGATGAGCTCGCCGTTAAAAAGCAATGATGGGGCTGTGATGTTGGGGATTGATCAGTCAGTGAGCGCGCACCCAATCATGGCTCAGCTGTCTGTCACCGCGCCGTCAATGTCCTCTGCAGCATCTGCTCTCCTGGCGGTCTGACGCAGTCTTGTCTGCCGTCACCTGCAGCGTTGCATCCACAGCCCAGCTGCCTCGACACCTCGCGGCGAATCTAGCCCGTTCCCATTCCATCTAGTTTGCTGTGTGTCGTATGTAGGATCCTGTGTTGAAGCAGAACCATAGACTGCATATAAGAAGTGACCGCAGTCGGTGTGTCTTTTAGTACAATCGTACGCTGAACAGAAAACATATAACAATTAGATGTTCAGAAAGAACATCTAGAGACAGTCGTCAGGCTTGCTGAGATGCGGCTTTTAATAATGCCATCATAAATTCAAAGGTTGCCCAGTGGCAAGTATCATATATAGGGTACAACATTGGCCTGTCTTCGGGGTTATGGAGTCGGCCACGTCTCCGGGTATGGATCGCCGTCCGAACCTAGCCTCCTACTGTGGGCAGAGAGCACACACATGTATACTGTATATACTGTACTGTACCTGTCTAATCAAGCTCATCCCGTACAGCTTCGTCAATCTCAGGAATGTGCCGCTCCGCCCCCCCTTGTTTCACCTACTGATGCTAAAACTACGCGCCCCTTCATACCACTGCATTCTATTTCGATTGACAGGTCACCGGCCACGACCTAAAGGATAGGCCTACCTTGCTTTATCGTCTAATGAACATCATCCTGTATTGAATAAGACTTGAGGGATTGAGACCATAAACTCATTCGGAAAATGTTTACTGAGCGAGTATATCAAGTGAGAAACAGGGTCATTTTCTCATCCGCTACCATACAATCAGGCTTCTTTTTGCAACCAGTGGGGTCACCTTCTGCTGGCCATTAGAAAGAATGCAGGTGTAAGGCAATTCCGCGTTGGCTTCACAGGTATGATCTGGTAGACCCTTTACACAGAGGTGTCATATAAGTGTTCTCCTTTTATGTACCGGGGCACGGGTAGTAGACTAAACTAGTGAGGATAAGCCTACCTGCCCTGGTAGATAAAAGGAGCAGACCCATAATTGGTGTTATGAGCGGCACATGTGTTTGTCCAACCATGATGCATCGGTGAAAAGGGTCTCGTGTCGACAAAGAGCCAATTATAATGAATGGACAAAACAAGGGGAGAGAGAGATCTATTGACTGGTGTGGTAAGATGTAGAATAACAGAGTGGAATCGATAGTGTGAGAAGAATCTAAGACACGGAGGCTAATTAATAATAAGACAGGTGGTTCATATCATGGGAGAGTGAAATTAAAATAGCTGAAAATCATTCATTCGAATTTTTATTTAATGCAGTATGTGTGGTCTGATCTGTGGAATCTGATCTCCAAATAGCGATGCAAGTGAAGGAGATTTGTGCAATGATTTATTAACTCACACAGGTTGTTGATAGGACACTCACATATGGGTTACTACAGCATAAAGGTGAATATGTACATTTTTAGAGGTGCAAGGTAGCAAGCCACATCTGAAGATGTGCTTCTAATGTGAGAGAGGTGAATAATTCATGAGACGATGCACAAATAATATGAATATTCTGCTTTAACTTGTATGGAGACAGATTGTTCCTTAAAATAACATCATAGTGCCAACATGATTTTCAATCATGTAAGTTATGTTAGATTATTAGATTATTTTTAAGTTATTTGCTTCTGTTAGCAAATGATCAGCAAATGTACACAAGCTCCGGTTTCCATTGTGGCTGGAAGGGAGTGGATGTCTACCAACGACCTGAAGCACCAGGTAGATGGAGGTGCGCCAGAACCTTTCACTTCTTTCGGTAAATACCACAACAACCGTCTGGTGATATTATCTGGAGCCAATATCGGGGTCTAACATTTTAGTTTTTTTCATATAGCAATACGCTAATGCGCTTATTGCAAAAAAAAAAGAATGTGTTTGCTATGACGCCGTTGACAAGATCAAGTTGAGTCTCGTCAGAAGTAGCAACCGTATCGGAACAACCATGCAGGATGGTAATAATGACCCTCTCTGCTTCCACTCCTCCGCTTGTATTGTTATTATTGTCTTGTCTTTTCAATGTGTTGGAATTCGAGGAGGAACTGTGCCTACGTACAAACAAACTGACCTTCTCTCACCTCATGGGACATCAAATGACAATTCTGGTTGAAATACTACCTTCTCAAAGTTTGTGTCGTCCCCCCCCCCCCCCCCGCCACCCCCCGTGACTTAAATAACCCCTCACGATACTGGAAACACAACAGAGCCCCACTGGCAAGACTGGCCTCAAAGGGCCCCAATCCCGCCTGTCTCGGGCCCTGTTAAATTATTTGGATTTTGTACTTAACATTCATAGACAGGAATGGGGAGAGGAAAACTCCCCAGACTTGCCTCTTCATTACCACCGTGGTAGCTCTGCAATCTACCCCCCCTTCTCCCTCTATCCTTCTCCGCCTATATTGAACTATACAATGTTGTTTTTTCCCAGATAATTTTGCTCCGGTCCAAAACTGGTTTCATCAGCATCCATAATTTCCACTCCAATACATCCAATCATACTCTCCCGTCCGTGGCCCCATTGTATGACTTGTATTGACTCATTTATTTGGGGGACTGCACAGAGCCTTGGTCACAAATCAGAGACTGAGTAACGCCTTATTTCCTCATTGAGATATTTCACAGAAGAAAACTCATTCATGTGACTGGTTGAAGCTTTCTGAACGAGGTTTGTGTCTGTCTGGTGCACTGCTAGACCTAAGTCCACCGACCCACAATTAACGTTATGAGCGACTCCTGCTGTGAAAAGGTGACCAGAGCAGCATCTTCTGTTATCAACTACAGCTGTAGGACCTTCTCTAGTTAACACGCAGGATATACAGTATAGATTTTTTTTCATGTTATGCCTATTATGTTACTATTGTGCACAGGGGGTACAATTGGATTTGTTTAAAGTCAATATTAATATATTATTGTAAACCAAAAAGGGTAAAGAGCAAGTATGCTGTAATGCTGTATTTTGAAATATCTGGGCAGTAAAATCTATAATAAAAAAAAAGCAAAGCACATGATTATATGCTCTTCTTTGTGGAGCTCCACGTTGCAACTCAAAGCTTTTCACACTGTGAATTTGTCTTGCTGATTGCAGTCGCCAAGCAGAACAGTAATAGTTTTCTGATAAATGTACATAATTAAATGTTGTAATACAAAAAATAATTGATCCATGCTCTGCGCCTTGTATTTATGCATGTTATGAATGGTAAATCCTTCCCATGTTTTTTCTTAATCCACCCTATTGATCGTTCACGACGTTGTATTCATGTTAAGAGTTTTGGTGTTTTTATTTGCATTCGACAACCAAATGCGTTATTCTGATTTATATGATGTTTGCAATGTATCTGCTTTCATATCTGAACAAAATCGGCCACGTCTACGTATATGTTAAACAAATCCTTCTTTATTTGTTTCTCTCTTGTTACATGAAGCAGTGAATCAAAGCAGACAAGTCATGGCAAAAGTGATTGATTTCCATTTTGCATCGGGGGGGAAACCCTTGGTGATCTTCCTGGCGGATGTTTTTTGTTTGACTATGATTGCTGTGAAGCCACTAGCTGTCAGCTCTGCACAGCTCTCAACATATGTGCCAGTGTTCATTCGCTCGTCATGAATATTCAACATGGCCTATACACTTAAAACTGCATGTCAAGACATAAAATATTGACTCGACAGAGCAACCAAATACACATTTCCTTAAGAGACTGCATCATCTCTTTTGGCAAACTGGTTCTTGAGGTTCTTCATGTGCTTTTGCTGTTTTATAAGTGATGACCCGTGATCACCTGGTACACATATTAACCAAAAATATAAATTATACCATCCATTTGGAATGCTATGTGGCCCATGTGATTAGTGTTTGGTTACTCTTATATTATTTGGATGAGTCACTAATATAAAATAAACCTACTGCATAGAAACCATTATTAATAGTCATGTATTGATAATAAAAGTAGATATTTTGAGTCTTGCAGTAATTGCCTAGAAATGGCTCAACATCAAGTCAACTAAATAAAAGAAAGATAAAGGTTAAGACCAGCCGTCTGAAATTTGTCGAAGTCTGGCAGAATTAGTTTCCATTTAATTAGATTAGATGGGTCCTCTATTCATCCCAGAGTGGAAATTGGGTTGTAATAACAGTATATAATATCTTTCTAAAATATTGATATATAAAAGTTTAACTGAATACAAAATAAAGTCTCTAAAATAAAATGTATGTATTTTTACAGTAATAAACATAATGGTATTTAGTTTACAATCACTGCAACTGGAACATCTCAGATGGACACATTCTTAATCCAGTATGTAGTTACCTGTAACTGGACTGTATGGCAGCTGGTTTTGCAGAAACCAGTTGCACCAATACGAAGAAAAAAAATAGTGTTGAGTAGGTTTCGGGCTAACATTGGATTAACAACAAATGAAGCCAGGCACAGACACTCATGTAATCTGGGATCCAGCAGTCCTGCTATGCCTTGCTTCGTTATGGAGATATTTAGACAACTCGTTCATGTGAGTGGTTGAAGCTTTTCCGAACGGGATTTTGATGTGTGTGTATTTGTACAGTGGCCAGTCTTGACACGGTGTTGATTTGAAATATTTGACACCTTCATACAGTTTACTACTGCTGACTGAGTTTGTATTTGGCAATTATGCGCTTACAGATCCCTGCCTCAAGCAACGTGATTGGTCGAAATAAATATGAAGTGCAGGAAAACCCTGTTCACCCAGATGTCAGCTCATCTGCCATCAGACTTGAGATATTTTTCAAAAGTCTGATTTGGGAGACGAACACGAAAGACACCAGTGAACACAACCAACATACATAATATGTACTGTATACATATGGAAGATGAGAGAATTCAGTTGATGCAATATATATATCGACTTACTTAAGTCTATGTTGATGCAATATATGCTCAATATAGTTCAACTTCTCATTGAACATTGACACACACACACAGGCAAATGTGCACACACACACACACACACACACACAGACACACATTTCCCATGTGTCAAATACATTTATGCCAGCCTCTTTTCTCTCTCCAACAGGAATTTCTCTTTCACTCTCCGAGCCACTTGTCAGTGCTGGATCCCATTCCACAGGTGTCTTTCAAACGTGTAATTCATTTCCCCTTTTTTCATATGGTCCTGGGCTCCGGCATGGATTCAGCCAACCCTGTCTGCAGAAGTGAACTCCCAAAGGAAAGGCTTTTGAAGCATGTGTCTGTCTCTCTCTCTCTCTTTCTCTCTTTCTCTCTTTTTCTCTTGTTCTCTGCCCATCTCCACAAGGCAAATTTTGCTCTGCACTGGCCGGAAATGAAAGCAGTGTCCACTACCTTGGAATTAACTGCCACACAGCCAACGATAAGAAAAAGGGAACAGACTATCTTGTCAAGATTTTTTTTGTCAGATGAGGTAGTTGGTAAAGGTGTGCCCAGTCTACAGAGGAAATGGGGCCATTATTGTAGTACATCTATTTACACATGTGAGTGGAGAGCTGTGATGACTCAGCGCTTGGAGCAAAATATTTTGACTTTTCAGCCATTAAATGCTACTAGTCATGTGGCCGTTCAAAATGTGCCCATTCGTAGCGTGTCCCTGCCCCGTTCTGGGAGTGCTGCTTGCAGCTTTTTGGAGAACCGCTCACCCAAACTTCACAGGCGACACTGCACTTCCTTGGGTCCTCGGCAAAACACTAGCCGGTACAGTGCACGTTCCGTGCCGGTTCGGAATGAGGCCGATTGCTTGCAGCTTTCCTGTGAACCACTCATCCAAACAACTTCACACTCGACACTGGCACGACTAGCAGTTGACGAGAACAATCGAAATTACAGAAGTACACACACACTCACACAGCACATACTCCTTCTATTATAGTTATATGATAAGATATGTTTTACAATGAATGCGCATTTGCAGATTGTGTACACATTCACAAGTCTCAGTACACATTTAGAGATCATATCAGTCATAACAAAATCACAATTTAAAGACAGTATATTCATTGCAGAGAATCTCTGCTTGAGTACTGATACTGAAGTTATTTTTTTCAAATTATTATTTGAAAAAAATTATAATAATACTTGTTTTAATTCTTCTACTTCACTTCACTTCACGGGCCAGGTGAGGCTGTATACACCAGCCACCAACCACACACTCCATGGTATTGTGCCAGTATACACAGTTCCTGCTGGACTTTTTAATGCAAATTCACGTCACTGCAGGGATCAGCTGCCAATATATTGCATCCATCTTAAGCTAGGCATACATTGTATGATTTGAGCCCGTTTTTCACCCAATTTTTGAGCCGCACAACTCATTTTAGAGTAGGGTCAAATTTGCCGTGCAGTGTACAAGGGGGATCGAGGACCAATGCGGTACGATCCACTGCTCCCGACCGGCCTACTACGGCTGAAACAACATTTCTGAAATTTTGATCGGTCGTCAGGCTCTCGCACAGTTAAAGCAGAGCCACGAGTTGATTCCTCAAGATCAGTGCCTTTTTTCTCACAGCGCCTGCACCAAGTGGCAAACAGAGCATCTGAAAGTGCCATGGCAACACGACGTGTCGCCTGGACAGGAAATATGGAGGTTGGTTGAGCTGTGGCAACAGCATACATGCCGCTTTGATGTTTCCTCCTCCTCCTATCATGAGTCATGAGTCCATAGTCAAGTCAAGTTCATTTTATTTGTATAGCCCTTAATCACAGTTACAGTCTCAAAGGGTTTTGCAGGCCATATGATTTTGGGCCATGTGATCATGACACCCCCTCGCCCTATAGACCCCCCGAAGGGCAAGAAACAACTCCCTGAATTAACAAGGAAGAAATCATGAGAAGGAACGCAGAGTGGGGGTTCGACGGTTCAGAGTCCAATGGGTGTCATACAGGCATGAAAAGGAGTAACAAAGCATTACAATTACAAGCGACAAAGAACAAATGATGACTAGAATAGTAATATTGTGGAGTGATGGGGTGCTGACTGGTGAGCAAGCTGGTAGCTGTCAGGTGGGGTGGCCAGGTATCCAGCCATGATCACAGAAACACCCTAAAAAACCGAGACAACATGATTGTTAGATGGAGCATGTGAAATGGGTGCATACAAGCAACCTCTACCCTTATACCTATCGGAAGCATGGGTGGGCTAGTACTGACAGGGTGTTAATGTAGATGTAATTGGAGCTGAGGTGCATTCCCAGCAGCCGAAAGCAAGGGTAAATAGGTAGGTTTTAAGTCTAGCCTTAAATATATCAGCAGGCTCAGCCTCCCTGATTACAGCTGGCAGACTGTTCCATGGATAGGACACTTGATAAGAGAACGCCCTATTTCCAGCTGATTTTTTATTCACTTTTGGAATTGATAGAAGGCCAGCCTCTGGAGACCGGAGGGGTAGAGAAGGACAATAGGGGACAATAAGGTCTTCAGGTATGATGGTGTGGACCCATGCAGGATCTTGTAGGTAAGAAGTAGCACCTTAAAATCTGATCTGGCGTTTATGGGGAGCCAGTGGAGGGAAGCGAGAAAAGGAGTAATACGGTCGAACTTCCTAGTTCCCGTTAGAAGTCTAGAAGCAGCGTTCTGCACAAGCTAGAGGCTTTTCATAGTAGAGCTATGGTAAGCCAGAGAACAGTGCATTACAGTAATCCAGGATGATATAAATGCATGGATGAGTGTCTCTGTGTACACTGTGGATAACATTGGTCTAATCTTAGCAATATTTCTAAGATGAAAGAATGCAATTCTGGTAATACTTATCACATGCTGATCAAAAGAAAGCATAGGGTCAAACAGAACACCAAGATTCTTAATGCAGGGGCTTTGGGCGATAATAGATCCCTCAAGGCACAGTGTGACATCTTCAAGTTGGGTTCGTTTTTGCTTTGGGTTGATGATTATCATCTCAGTTTCTCCCCGTATTGAGCTGCAGGTACTTTTGAGACATCCATCTTTAATTGCAGTTAGGCAGGATTCGACCTTCTGGATCTGGGGAGGTCTTATGATCCAATAGGAATGTAGATTTGGGTGTCGTTGGCATAGCAGTCAAAGCTAATTCCGTAACTGTGAATAATATCGCCGAGAGGGAGCATGTAGATTGCAAAGAGCAGTGGACCAAGGACCGACCCTTGGGGAACACCAAATGCAATGCTTCGATTTCGAATCTTCACAGACAACAAATGATGTTCTATCTGTGAGGTAGGATCTAAACCAGTGAAGATTGTTGTTTGATCCCAACATAGTGTTCAAGATGATCCAGGAGGATGGTATGGTCCATTGTGTCAAAAGTGGCACTGAGTTAGCAACACCAACAGGGAGCTTGCCTTGCTGCCCATGGTAAGGAGGAGGTCGTTTACCACTCTGGTCTACTTTCTCTAGTGTAGCCGTCGTTTCTATGGATTCCTGACTTTTCCTCCTCTAGCTGACAGGTACGTCTCTCTAGGAGAGCTATCTTTTTGTACAAGGGAAGCACAGGAGCGAAAGGAACAGAGTCCATGCTTACCAGGGCTTGGTTGCATAGAAAACAGCTCCAACGTGGTGACAGATACAGTTGCAATACAAGTCGCAATAAAAACACAGCAGCAATCGGGTGTACAATTACAGAACGATTAAACAGCGATTGGATTATATAAACAGTACCAACACCGATAATATTTCGCAGATGTGACCGAAACCAAACCAACGGTCCCGATGCAGTGTCACCAGTGGGATGCAGCGTCACCAGCGGTCATAGGCAAACAGTGTTCGTGAAAGAGGAGACTCCGAGAAAACATTCGGGGGCCGTTCCAACCCATATGCGCCGGGCGCCGTTCCTTTTTGAAGGGTTAGAAACAAACAAACTTATTCAAGGAGCAAACAAGGAGCTTTAAAATAAATCTGTATTAACAGATTTAACAAATCTGTATTAATTGTCAATAGCTAGAATGGGGACAGGGTCCGACGGGCCGATTTATTTACGTGCAGTTTGAGCACTCAGGTCGTGACTTGACAATTAGACCATACAGTGTGAGCACATAAATCGTGAATTTTGGCTTTACATCACAGACAATTTACTGATACAGTAAGAGTTGAAAAATCGTACAGTGTATGCCCAGCTTCAGCAGCAATAACACAACAATCTATTGTGGCGGTCTCGTGCACTACCCCAGGAGGTATGATATTAGACGATAGACCCTAAAAACATCCAAAACCCCAAGAAAAGAAGAAAAAACGTAAGAAAGGATGCATTCTAAAATGGCTATAGATGCTGGAAGAGCAGACCTAATCCACTACCAAATCAACAAACAAACAAACAAATTGAATGACAAGTCACAAAGTAGAGGGTGTATTATGTGTGATGCTAACCTACAGTCAAAACAGAGTCTCTGGTTGGCTTGGGTTTGATGTGTGAGCAGTTTTAACGTGTTTCCTATGGATTTCACTTGAGTGGAATGCCTACAGCCCCACACATCCCCTTCTCCAGTCATGCAAAATGCTTTCTCCCCACTGCTCTGATTGCACTTTATGGCTTCTGCTTTCAATTTCCACCGCTATGTGTTTTTAGTACGCAACCAATTCTGAATGCAACCCCCCTCCAACACACACACAGACACACACACACTCTCTCTCTGCTTTTCAGATTACCCTCCGCTGCTCTCGGTGAAATCCGGCCCCACGTCCAACATCAGCATACATATGTAAAAGGATAAATGCAAATGTGTTCTTTGACCTACATTTAGTTGCAGGCCCCCTCCAGCATTTTGACTATTTAAGTCTCCCCCTGTTTGGATATTTACATCAATTACACAATTATTTATTATGCAAATGCAAGGGGTGCCTGTGCGTGAAATCCAGCCATATCGATGTGTATTGGTGTCACGCTAAATGAACCAACATGCCGCACAGCAGAGATGAAAGTGAAAGTGAAAACCCTGATCCCACTCGACCAAAAAATCCACTAACAGCGGCTAAAATCAGGTTTTTCTCTTTCAGCGGTGGGCATTCAATGGCATTCATTCCCGGGACAAATTACTCTTGCAGTTGGCGCTATTGCAGGAGGCACAGGGTATTTATCGGCTCCATCTCAGATCGGCAGGGATGCATTGCCCCTTTTCCGGGGCAATGCTGTGATCCTCATTGAAGTTCTGGACATTGGTGTATAAATAGACAGGAACAATGCAGCGGCCATTTTGTTTTTCGAACTGAGTTATCATGGTCGAAAAGTAATCATGGTAACATCTTCACTGGCCTCCATGCTGGTTTCAGAATCAGAGTGAGAAACAGCTTTATTGCCTTAGTTTTTGCAAACAAGCAATGTGCTTTTGTGACATTGAACATTAAATAGAGAGTTTCCACTCCTTGCTACATTGGTGCCCAATGTGGGGCCTTCTAGAAAGAAAGGCCAATTAAGCCACCAAGCACACACACTCCCACAGAGTCAATCGACTATTTTAAGCATGTTTATCTTGCCATTTTAAAATACCTGCATATATACACATATTTTGGTGAAAAGGGGTACTGTCTAACAGGGTGGGGAGTAGGGAGACATTGAGAAGCAGATGCATTTCATTCCCCTTGGTGGAATCCATTGCTTAACACCAGTGGCTTAAACTAACTATTTTTAATAATGTGCCCACTCTTAAGATATTTCTTCAGCCAAGTACCCCTTTCTAGCATAGAGTCGGCTTCGCCTTGGCTCCTCCACCCCAAGGACATAGGCAAGGAAACAGAAAAAGGTTTATTTCGTTTTAAGAAATCGAATACAAAGCAGGTGGAACAAAGCTAGCATGCTAGCGCACCTTGAGGGTGTGTGTTAGGTGGCTAACCCAACCTGTGTGCCTTGATTCGCTAATTAAGCCAGCCACCAAACAAACACACACTCCACACCCTTTAAAGATAAACTGATATGCTCTTATGATAAATATTTGCCAAACATGTTACTATGTTACTATTCAGACTTTTACAATTGTTCACAACAAATATATATATAAAAAAATTACAATAAATAACATTAAACCCCCTGCAAGTACCTCTAGGAGTGCACGCACCCCATTTGAGAAACTGCTTAAATGGTCCAAATTATTCCCATTGATAGCCATGTATCAGATGTGTATGCAAGTTTTACTGTTTCCTGTTCAAATTCCCTTCAGGTAGATCATTGGATCATGGATGAATGTACACATTCATCCAGAACTGTGTTGCTTTTCGCAGTCCGATAGGCCTGGCATATACAGCCCCCGGCTCACGCGGCGTTGGGCGGCGAGATAGGGTTCACTTAGCAGCAGCGCAAACGACAGGCTCCCTTTCGTATGCATTTTGCCTATTAAATAAATAAATACTATGTACAAAATGCATCACGATACAGCAAGACTCAACCGCATTTATTTGTTCATTAATTATATTTCAAAAAATGCGTTTGAAAATTAAAGTGATATAATTATTGGTCGGATACATGTGTACAGCGCGTGCTGTGTTTCAAGGTAAGATGGGTTTCATAAGGTGCTGTTTTTCCCTCCACCTCACCTCTCCTTCATCCCTCCCTCTCGGTCCCAGGACACCGTTTGGTCCCCACGACTCACCACTAGGGCTCTGCTGACATGCTGAAATGAGCGCACTGGCTGTTGTAATGTTCATCACCAGCCATAAAGTAGAACAATAGACTGGCTACATACGTATGTACCAATGACACTTTTATTTTTTCAGTTTTTACATAACAATAAAGGAATGAACTCACCACTGACCGACCCTGTGGGAAGGTGGGATTCTCACAATTCTTGTTAAATTAAGAGAAACTGTTAAAAGGAAAGCAACATTTTCTTTTTTGAATATATAGTCTCACAAAATAGCAACATTGCTTATCTTGCGTGGCATTGTTAGATTCTTATTTTTTCCTCCATAAACACATCAAAGGGAAATAAGACATTAAGTTATTTCATTGGGCAGCTCCACAACAAATGTTCCTGCTGCAATCCCAGTTAGGTCTTATCATATTTGTATTCAAATATGCAATATATAGACAACTTGCTGCCAATTATCTCGCCGACGGTGGAGTTTGGACGGAATTGCTCATACATGTTTCAAGATTGATCATGAACAATCATGTCAACAAAAATATTTGTTCAGAGCACTTCATCACTACTACTTCCGGCGCCGTCCCGGGCGGCTGCCTGCCAGAGTTGCTCCTCGCGATCTTGTACTTTTTTTTACTTTTTTCTTTCTTTATCTACTTGTTTTAGAATTATTGTTATTTAATTAGTAAGATAAGTTATTTGTACAGCCAAACAAGATGGCTCAGCGAGTTCGTCCTCTGTTTTTAGTCGCTATTTTTATAGTACATTTACTGTGCCCGACGCCCGGTATGGCGGACGCAGACGCGCCGCGGGGCTCCATTGTGTACACCAGAGATCAGCTGCTGAACCTCCGACTGTGTGGTGGGGCCGGCGGGAGACCCGACATCCCCCAGGGAGCTGAGGAGGAGATACCGGGGCTGCAGGGCCGGGAGGAGAAGACGGCTAAAGAAGAGAAGATATCGACCGTATCTCCCGTCCATCGTCTTGGGGAACGTACGATCTCTGGTGAACAAGATGGACGAGTTAACATCACTCACAAGGAGCGAGAGTGTGTTCCGGACACTGAAGTGGACTTAGCCGGCTTTCAGCTGGTGCGGGCGGACAGGAGTCGCATCGAGAGCGGCAAGAAGAAAGGAGGGGGAGTCGCTGTTTACGTGAACAACCAATGGTGCGACCCTGGACACATTACAGTGAAGGAACGTGTGTGCAGCCCGGACATCCAACTGCTGGCAGTGAGTCTCCGTCCATACTACCTGCGCAGAGAGTTCACCCAGGCCATTGTTATTGTCGTCTACATTCCTCCCTCGGCTAATGCGTCGCGGGCTACTGACGTCATCAACCTGGTCTACCTGAGGCCCCTCTATAAACCTGCGGTTCAGAGGCAACCAGTGGTCACCAGAACTGTACGGAGTTGGTCTCAGGATGCAGAGGAGACTCTCCAGGGCTGTTTTGAGGACTATGTACATTTCTGCACAGACTGTGTGATCCCGACCAAGACTGTGCACTGCTTCCCCAACAACAAACCCTGGGTGACTAAAGACATCAAGGCATCACTGAACAGGAAGAAAGCGGCCTTCAGGAGTGGAGACAAGGAGGAGATGAAGAAGGTGCAGAGAGAACTGAGGTAAAGGATCACAGAGGGCAAGGAGAGCTACAGAAGAGAGCTTGAGAGGAAGCTTCAACAGAAGAACCTTAGGGAGGTGTGGAGTGTCATGAGAACCATCACTGGCCATGGAGCAAAGACCATCCAGGGGAGGGAGGGAAACCTGGATGAGGCCAATGAGTTAAACCCTCCAGGCCAGTTGTTGGACAAGTATATACTGTATATATATATTCAATATATATATACAGTATATACTTATATATATAAAGTATATATAAACTAGCAAAGCCCGCCTCTTGCTTGATTTGATTGGCTTCCTGTGCCAAGTGTGACATAGACGAGCGGTGCGACTCCGTGCCTTGCGACGCGCTGCATAAGAGAGGATCGCACAGCAGCAACGCATTTCGTTGGTGATGCATTTCTGGCGACACTTTTCGGTTTGATTGCCACCTAAGAGTCATTTTCATGCGACATACTTATCACTTTCCTTCAAGTATATTTCTGAGGAAAAAACAATTACGTTTACGCTATGTTTAGATACCGTCTTCCTGCTACTGCTACTTTTATTTCTTTATTATTTGATGCATTCATGCACATTCTGTTAAGAGGCAGGTGGTCAGCTGGTCCCAGGTCTGCTGGCAATTTGTTCTTCTACCACAGCCACGCGCACATGACTCTGTTCAAAGCAGGCTGAGGCTACAGCAGGACTGTGGCTTTCAAATAGCGTGAGCAGCTTATATTTACAGACGAATTAACAGTGCACAGTGCATGTTGATGAATGCTGGCCTGAAGTTTACTCTATAAATAGACCATGCGGAGACTCTGTCTGAACGCAGCACTCGGCCTACTGCATATTTCCCCATTCATCGAACATTGAGTGGAATATATGAGAAAAAAACCTTTGACCTCGCATTAATATGACGCCATTTGTTGCTTGCTCTCATCCAAAGTAGTCGTTTTAGGCGTTTGACTGCAAAACACTATTATATTCAATGTCCCACTTTGCCAAATGTGCACTTCTGAAGTCAGTGGGCTACAGTACATTTTTGTTGACAGAGAGCAGTCAAAACTACTTCTTTCTGCAGGCTCATTGATAGTACACCAAATAATACACAGGCAAACTACTTTTATTTCATGTGGACAAGATTGATATAAGATTTCAAACACAGATGGTCTTTGGGTAACGACGAAAGTGAAGAAGTGTATGTAATTAATGATGAAACGTCACAGCATTCTCTCCAAATTAGTCGGGGGGGGGGGGCTCACAGCTGATGTGGGGTTGTCTGAGATGGGACCTGGGACTTGGGACAACTAGACTTATCAAAGGAATTATCAAAGTTTAACATGTTAACATGTTGACACTCTTAATATTAACTTTTTTACATAACAGACATGGTCTAGTATGCACATGATTTGCTAATGTATTTCCCAAATCTTAATATAATCTAGGAGACAGAAAGTAATTGATTAGAGTAAAATATACAATTTGTGTTCACACTTGAGAAATGCCAACTGGGAATATTGCCCTGGTGTATTTCTAATCAGGAGATTAATTTGTCATTTCATCACAAATAAAAACAAGTGTATGTTCACTTCTTTACCTGAGGAAGAGCATCTGTGGTTCAAATAATTCCAGTCATCGACCACATCGAATAAAAGACATTAAATAAATAGACAGTAGTGTGCCAGTCCCCACAAATATCTGTAAAACAATACATTCCAAACTGTCCCGGTTTTTCACCATAATTAAATAATAATAAAATTACACTTTTACACAATTACACTGTCTGTCGCACTCATAGTTCCCTAACCGAATCAAGGACACATCTGAATTCAATTCAGTTGTCTGTACATCTGTCAATCAATCAATCAATCATAAAGGTGATGCTAATGGATGGCCATTTTGAGAAAATAAGATACAGACAAATACTTCCCTAACGCAACAAACATATTTTGTATTGTGGCGGTTGGAGAAATAAGAAGCAAATTGTCTTTCACAGTGTTTTTATTGCCTCGCAAAACCATGAGACACAGACTTACTTAGCATGAAATCAAACCAAACAGCCATGTCAACCATGGTTTCAGTACTACGTTCCCCAAAACACTTACAACATTAATATATGACTACTAACAATTTAACAACACTGAACAATCATGCATCACACCTTTAGAACTTAATAACGTAATTCGTAATTCTCAAAGTCTGAACACAATGCATGCTGGGAAACAGGGAGGCACAATGCTGACTGTGTAGTGTACAACATCGGAGGCAGGCCATAGCGCGGTCCCGTGAGTGGCGGTCGTGTGTAAAGTGAACTGCTTATGGCGTGATCGAGAGGCTTGCAGATGCATCGCAGTATATCCGGCCAGTTAAATACGTGGACCTGTCGGGGAGTCAAACTGGTGTCAAACATAAAGACAACCCTTGCGCATCTCTCCAACCATTCTCGCCAAGGGGCGTTAATAAAGTGAATACAATCCTGTTAGGTATGTGTGATGTTTTGAGGGGACAACAATTGCATTGCCAATGAAAATTAGTTTAGAAAAAGCTAAATGTGTCCGACACAATGTGACATCAAATCACACCCACTTCCGGTCTTCTATCCGAATACAGATACAGAGACAGATCATTGTTTTGGTTGAACAGATGCAGAGACAGATAATGAGGTCACTGTGAAGCTCTACGGGCACAAGCAGACACACACCAGCTGCATGCGGTGGGGCACCAGCATTGGAAGGCGGCGACAGTTTGTAGGAGGCATAGTCAAAAGTGGACAAAAAATAACAAGATAAATAAAAATATACATAATAAAGATAAAAAAGATAAAACTTTCAACTATTCTAGAGAATGTAGGAATGGGAAATATAGCCTATGAATCCAGAAGTATGAATTATTAAGTATTATAAATGTACAGGTCAGGAAGGGCAGATGCACAAGTGAGGGCAGTGGTAGCAGAAATATATATAATATAAATATAAATATAATATATAATATAAATATATAGAATAAAGTGAGTACAGACTATGTATGTTTGCACAGACCGTGTATGTTTCTGGCGTGTCATGAAGTCTTCTGCTACTTGAATAGCAGATAGGACCCAAAACATGTTTGTGTTTTTGATCAACAATATATTGTTTTCGAGGGTTTTAATGCATGAGAGGGCACTTTATCACATAATCTCCACTGGAAGGGTACTCTCGAGGGCACTTTATCACGTCATCTAGTTTTTTGATACCACTGTAAATGTTAGGGGGTGAGGGGGTATGACCCAGGTGCACAGCAAGGAGGAGACGTCTTTTCAACACAAGCCCAGAGGGGCGGTTTAATAAAGAAAACACACGGTGGTTGCCACAAAAATATGCCACCAAGAAAAGTCAGGATGCTCACAGGAGCTGTAGAGGGATGCGGGTGGAGCAGGGTGAGGGCTCTGCAGGGTGAGGGCTCTGCAGGGTGAGGGCTCTGCAGGGTGAGGGCTCTGCAGGGTGAGGGCTCTGCAGGGTGAGGGCTCTGCAGGTCGGCACGGCTCAGCTGCGGAGGTCCGGGATGCTGGGGTGCCGAGGAGAAGAAGGAGGGGAAGGGATAGTGATCCCTGGGAAGGCAACTGCAGAGGGGGTCCGGGACGCTGGAGAGACGAGGAGGGGGACGGGGTGCGAGCAACGGAAAAACCAGGGTTGGCAAAAAGGTCGGCTAACGGCGAAACGTTACTCCTCCTGGATTATGGGAAGAACTGGCGACGAGTGGAGTGTCGACCAGGTTCTTGTAGTGGTGGAAGGTGATTGAATACAAGGGACAGGTGCGGTGATTAGTAATGACGAGCAGGTGAGCAGAGTCGTGCTTCAGGCAGGGTAACATCACAAGCAGACGGAGATTTAGACATGATTGTTATTGATTAGCTCAATATTTGTGGTTTGTGTGCTTTACAAACTACTTGCTGGGAACAGCAACAGAATCCAAATATTCTCCTCGCTCCAAGCTGCATAGCAGATGTCAAGCCAATCAAAGTATAATGAATAAACATGTGCATGGGTAGATGTCAACATTGCCGACTACAGGAAACGATGGGGAGTGTATTTTTATACTGTCTTACATATCAATAACAGAGACAGACACTTAAAATTAGCCTCCAGATGAATCACATGACACTCTCTGTTGTAAAAGAGTTCATTTATAGCCGCTGTGTACGCACAAAACAGGGCTTGAAAGAGGTGTAAACCACACTGACCCATGCATGGCAACATTTTGGAGAAAGGGAGAATCGGCGAATTGAAGCCCAGTTGTATAATGATGTCTCTCACACATTAATTTCACTTAATATCAAATGATAATTATAGATCCACGTGAACATAAGCCTCGTGTGTTCTGGTGCTTGTCGTGAGCCTATTCCATAAGCACCTTTCAATTTGATAAGATACAGCTAGATACAAGCTCAAATTTTAAATCAAAGTCTGCTCAATATTTCACCAGAGCTGTCTCACCAACACCCCCCCCCCCCCCCCCCCCCCCGCCCCTGTAAAGACTGGACTGTAAAGTAACTTGAAATGATGAAATTATCATCATCAGTTGTAGAAAACCAAGATTACATCAAATAGCTGCAAAGAATGGCGGAACTAATAGATTGTACGAGTTGTAATCGACTTTTATAATAGATCAATTATTTTAATTAGATTTAACAGATTTTAATTGAGCACAGATAGTATTTAAAAAGTTATAATGTCTTCTAATACTGTGCATGCATGACCATGTACGTTTTGGTAGTTACTGTATATAGCCTCGTCTTAGTGTGTAACATCGCTGCAGTGAACACCACTGTGCTGTCATCGTGATTGCACCGATGGACTCTTTGTGTCGCCGTCTTCCTCTCGGTTGTTGCCATGGTTCACCGTAACGTGCCATTGATCAGCGGCCTCATTCCTGTGCATCAATATTCATGTGGTGCTTTGTTTTAACCGTTTATGGTTGAATTTGGCAGCCCACATTTCCAGGTGGAAATGTGATTTCTAGAGTGAAAATTGCCTGCAGGTGTGCATACGCTTATACGCTCATACTGTACGTTTTGGAAATGGTACCCAAGGTCATGTAGGGTTTAGGGCTATTTTTAGAAAACAGAAATGAATAGGATAATTGGATGAATAGCTGTTCTGATCCACACTCTTGTCCAGAAGACAAGAGTGTGAAGAAGAAGAAGAAGAAGAAGAAGAAGAAGAAGAAGAAGAAGCTAAATCCAAAGTTCGCTGTGCCTCAGACCTCTTTCTCACACTCCTATTAGACCAACATTTTTTTAACAAACATTTTCTGCATGTTAACATGCCAAAATGAGACTGTAGCATGTTAAAAATCAATGTCGATTTTGAATGTGTCAACATAACATCTAAGATATTTCTAAGACATTATTTGGTCCCTTCCATAGTTTGCTAGCCTATGATACTTGGCTCTGTCTGACACAATCTGTCAGTACGCTAATGGTTAGCGGTCATGCCGAAGAGAGAGTCCAGAAGGCCTATTCTTTGCTTTGTGAAGTAGAAAATGCTGTGTTCTGCATAAATGTACAAGAGTACATTTTTGTTCATGCCCGGTGAATATTGATGACATAAAATATAATATTAAGCCAAATATGAGCGCTGGCTACAAGTAGAAGGAGCACCGTTGTGACAAAAACTGGTGACAGTGATCTGAAATGGGCAGCTCAGGAGGAAACCCTGAGCCTGATGAACACCACTCAGGGTGCCTTGCATCAGTTCATATGTGTTCATATGATGTCATTGTGTCCGTGCATGAACCTGCAGTACACTTGAGGGTCCTGTTTGGGAGTTTTGAAAATGTGGTCGACCTCATCTAGAAGTCTGATCACAGGCATATCTACTTCAATTTAATAGAGAGTATCATGTGGCAAACCAAAGAGCAGGGTAGAAAACCACCAATCAACAATCATTGCTTCATTTCCACATTGATTTTCCAAGATTCCGAACCTTTCGACCTTCTCAGGTGAAAAATCAGTTTGTATCCATCAATCTATAAGTGGCAGTGGCCAACGAGACAACTTGATCAATGTAATTATAGGTTGTTTGGTCTGGAAACGTACATGCATGTAGTTTGCATGTAACCACAGTGTTGTTGAAATGTAAAACGTGACGTTTTTTGAGGGACTTGGGAATTGGTCTATTCGGTCATTTTAGCTGCTTCATCAGGTTGAACCAGGCAGTCAATTGTCCACTCGCTGTGCTGAAGGGGGGTTCGGCAAGAATGGTGTCATCCCGACCTCCAAGCGTGGATGGTCTCGCGCAGCAATGGTCTCACAGCATGACTGAATATGGGGAAAGCAGTGGAAGAGGGGAACATGACTTAATGCAATGGTGGAGATATGATGAAGATGAAGAAGATGAGACACCGACATCCAGGACCCCTGAATAGATGGAGCGAGCGTGAGACTGAGAGGGGAGAGAACTGGGCAGCTTAGGAGCTGTGTGGGTGGAGACCGCTGCGGGCGAAGCTTTGCCGGATGGAAGCCAGGGAAAGTCCAAGCGTTCACTCCATCCACTCTTCCTGTAAAGCGTCGGATGTAGCTTGAAGTGAAACTTTACTTTTGCGCCAGACATTCACATATAAACATCTTTTACTGATCATATTTACATATATTTGCACTGTATGCACAGGGGCCAACACCAAGCGTAGCTTTGTAATACACCCACATTACACACTGGGTTGGTGAAAGGCTTATAATATCTAGCACATTCAAATGTGTTTAAAATCATCATCACATTTAAAACAAAGAGCCTATTGTATCATCATGCTGTACGTTGTCTGGTGGCAATGTTAACCTCTGAAGACAACCTTAAAGGATATTTGAAGATTAAAGATTTCTTTATTGCCATATGCAACAAATACAATGGAATGCTTAATCCCCATTCACTCCTGCAGTATTCTTCTGAACAAAATTCTAAACAACTCTAAACAATTTGCAATGGTACCTAGCAAATACAGGAAAAAAATACAATAAAAAGTTTATTTTCTTCTGAACCGTATTCTTATAAACATAAATACTAAGACAACTCTGTGAACAATTTGTAATATAGTACCTAATAAGTACAAAGAAAAAAAGGTAACATTTTCAACTTGTCAACTCATCAAACTATAATTACAGGAGTGTGTGTGTGTCTGTGTGTGTGCCTGTCCTTCCGTTTTCTCGACAATTGTTCATCCAACGACGTCACACTTGGCGGTGAATCGCTGCGGACCCACCCGGTGTCGAGTGTGAAGTGGTTTGGACGAGTGGTTCTTGAGAAAGCTTCAACCAATCGCTTCAACCAAACAGGCACTGCACTGGCGGGTGTGTTGCCGAGCGAGGACCCAAGGACTTGCAGTGTCGAGTGTGAAGTCGTTTGGGCGAGCGGAAGCCACGCAACCGATCCTAAAGTCTGCGTACACATGCTCTCAATACCACTTACTGCTTTTGTACACACAATTAATACCATTAAGCCAATTACCTCAAACATTGTTTGTAAAGAATTATGCGTGCCTTGTATTCTGTGTGTGTGTGTGTGTGTGTGTGTGTGTGTGTTTGCAAAACTTATCTCAAGCTACAATGTTGACATGGAATCATTTATACATGGTAAGCTTAAAGAATCTCCAAGGAGTTTCCGAGACACGTGTTGAGTAATGCAATAAAACTGTAATCACCATGTGCCCATTGCATGTTTCCCCAAAGAGCAGTGCAAGATGTCTTGGTATTAAGAAAACACTTTGTGTTTGGCCAATCACCTTGGTAACAGTTTAATTTTGCTTATTCTGGTCAAAACATAAAGATGTGTTGAATCAATGCCTAATGGACAAAAATACTATTCAGTGTGACTTTTTAACTCGCGTCTCTTTGTTTGTCCTCCAGTCTGTTTTCACAACGCCAGTGGCACAATATTGTGAGATAATCCAACAACCAATGGCCTATAAAATGAGTTCTGAGTGATACAGTGATCCACATCAATTCAAACAAACACGGGCGTCAACGTTCACTTATGCAGTGTGTGTGTGTGTGTGTGTTCATTACGCAAATCTTATTTAGCCCAGATACATATGACACAGATAAATCGTGTCCAGAGTATATCCATCTGTTACAACACACTTCCTTCTCCCTCCCTGCCTTAACTCAACACATCCACCGAGGATATGTTAAACCCAACGTGTTGGCTGCCGTTCGTGTGTGTGTTCGCTGTCTCACCCACTTAGGGTTCCGGTGGCTTGCAGCCCAGCTACCAACCAGGTGCTGCTCCAGGTGTTTGTTTGTGTTTGTGTGCCCTCGCCACCACCACCACCACCACCACCAACCACCACCACCTAATGGATGGACCTCTGAGATGTGCAGAGAATGACCCGGTGCCGCCGGGACGTCACAGGGTCTGGCGAGATTCAGGGACCTTCTGGTCGGATAGCAAATGGCACTCAAATAGGGGCCCCCCCACTGTCGGGCTTGGTGGAGTAGCTGCTCACACGAACAGATGACGCAAACCCCTGAGCAAGCGCCAGATGGAGAGAGTCAGACTGGGGAGCGATGTGAAGTAGAGGGACAGCGAACACCCATACATATAGACATGAAACGGCAACTTAAGGTCATAATTAAAGTTCTTTAAAGTTGATTAATGATCACATTTCAAACCCTTGTTTGAAATGTAATTTTGAAGTGTAATGGGTGTTTTGCTTTGATACTCGAGAAAACAATATAAACTAAGACAATAAATGCATTACGCTTGTGAGAGCCTTTGTTGACTGACCTCGATCACTTAAATCACTTCTGAAGAGAAATGTTCAAATGTTTTCCTGCAATGTATTTAGGGACCATTTAAAAGAGCAAGCAGCTAAATTTGAAAAACCAACATGTTCCTAAAATACCGGTTTTTAGACGGCCCGTATGCTCCTCCGCAAAATAATGTCACTGTTGTATTTTGTTATATCTTCTATATCTTCTATATCTCCTATATCTTCTTTATGTTCTACAAGTTCTACTCACTGGAAACATTGACCATGTTATGCATTGAAAACATAACAAAAGTAAGTAAATTATTTTATTGGGTCTTTAACGTTTAAAAAGTCGAAAAGAAGATGAACAGAAGTGCAACATACCCATCTTCTATTATATATAGTATGATTATTTCTATTTTTATATCTAATTTCCGTTTACTTGAGTATAAAGCCTTACAGACGTACGATATAATAAATGACACCCAGTAATACACTTCTCCATTAGTCTTTAAAATGTATAAAATAACTTGCCGAAATGGGGGTGACAATATTTTTTTTCCAAAAGAAAATGAGGGAAAAATGCTGTCCAACTGATACGCATTGCATTCAATTATGAGAGCTGTCAACGTTCTGTTAGCCCGTCAGAACAATAACGTTGGCAGCCCCACTTACTTCCTGTAACTATCGGGGAAAACACGGAAAGAGGAGAGAAACGACACATAATTATGGGAGAGGGATGTCAAAGAGTTGAGGTGTGTGTGTGTGTTTGTGTGTTTGCGTGTGTGTGTGTGTGTGTTCGCGCGTGTGTGTGTGTGTGTGTTCATTACGCAAATCTTATTAGCCCAGATACATATGACACAGGATAAATCCACTGGTCACAGAGTATATCCATCTGTTAACCAACACACCTTCTCCTTCCCTCCCTGCCTATAACTCAACACATCCACCGAGGATTCATGTTAACCCAAACGTGTTGGCTGCCGTTCGTGTGTGTGTTCGCTGTCTCACCCACTTAGGGTTCCGGTGGCTTGGGCAGCCCAGCTTACCAACCAGGTGCTGCTCCAGGTGTTTGTTGTGTTGTGTGCCCTCGCCCTACCACCCACCACCACCACCACCACACCACCACCTAATGGATGGACCTCTGAGATGTGCAGAGAATGACCCGGTGCCGCCGGGACGTCACAGGGTCTGGCGAGATTCAGGGACCTTTCTGGTCGGAATAGCCAAAATGGCACTCAAATAGGGGCCCCCCCACTGTCGGGCTTGGTGGAGTAGCTGCTCACACGAACAAGATGACGCTAACCCTGAGCAAGCGCCAGATGGGAGAGAGTCAGACTTGGGGAGCGATGGGAAGTAGAGGACCGCGAACACCCATACATATTAGACATGAAACAGCAACTTAAGGTCATAATTAAAGTTCTTTAAAGTTGATTTAATGATGCAATTTCAAACCCTTGTTGAAATGTAATTTTGAGTGTAATGGGTGTTTTTGCTTTGATACTTTCTGAGAAAACAATATAAACTAAGACAGAAATGGCATGGAATGTTGTGAGGAGCCTTTGTTGACTGACCTCGGATCACTTCAAATATCACTTCCTGAAGAAGAAATGTTTCAAATGTTTTTCCTTGCCAATCGTATTTTAGGGACCATTATAAAGGCAGGCAGCTGAATTTGAAAAACCAACATGTCCTAAATACCGGTTTTTAGACGGCCCGTATGCTCCTCTGCAAAATAATGTCACTGTTTGTATTTGTTATATTCTTCTATTATCTTCTATATTCTTCTTTATGTTCTACATGGTCTACTCGCTGGAAACATTGACCATGTTATGCATTGGAAAACATAAACAAAAGTAAGTAAATTTATTTTATTGGGTCTTTAACGTTTAAAAAGTCGAAAGAAGATGAACAAAGAAGTGCAACATACCCATCTTCTATGATATATAGTATGATTATTTCTATTTTTAAATCTAATTTCCCGTTTACTTGAGTATAAGCCTTACAGACATACGATATTAATAAATGACACCCAGTAATACACTTCTGTATTAGTCTTTAAAATGTATAAAATAACTTGCCGAAATGGGGGTGACAATATTTTTTTTCCAAAAGAAAATTGAGGGAAAAATGCTGTCCAACTGATACGCATTGCATTCAATTATGAGAGCTGTCAACGTTCTGTTAGCCCGTCAGAACAATAACGTTGGCAGCCCCACTTACTTCCTGTAACTATCGGGGAAAACACGGAAAGAGGAGAGAAACGACACATAATTATGGGAGAGGGATGTCAAAGAGTTGAGGTGTGTGTGTGTTTGTGTGTTTGCGTGTGTGTGTGTGTGTGTGTGCGTGCGTGTGTGTTCGCGCGAGTGAGCGAGCGAGTGTGTGTGTGTGTGTGTGGTGTGTGTGTGTGTGTGTGAGAGAGGGGACCTTCCACAGGCCCCCATTAAAAGCATGCTAATGCAGCCCTCACTCTACCCCTCCCCTCATTAGTAATATACATTTTTCAAAAGAGACTCTTATGTAAATCCCTTTGCTCCAGATGACATACCAGGATCCATCACTTGGTCCGAAATACATCTGCACACATTAAAACCAGACTAACCCAAGGCAACACGGCACATTCCAGTTGGGTCTAACCTAATTACAGCACAACAGCGAACCTGCCATTTTGGTCAGGATGCGTTTTGGCCTCTGGGTGCTGGCGGTGGTGACAATTGCACACACACACACACACACACACACACACACACACACACACACACACACTCACACACTCGTAGATGATTGCTGCTGCTTGTTCGCCATCTGATTGTAAATTCTGTGACATAAGGAGCCGCAGAATGAACTCAAAGAGAAGTGGCCAAAAGATAAAAATTTTGACCACAACAAATAATTAGGGCCGCATCTAAATCTCCACTTAAGAGGCGATGACTTCAGAGCAAGCCCCATGGTTTATTCATGGCTCCCGCAACAAGGTTGTTGTGTTTGACCCCGGAAAAATAGACCAAAAGGACTCTGGCGCTGGTAAAAGATTCATGCGTCTTCATTTTTATGTGGAGTATGATAGCGCGCCCCGGCTCATGGTAATGAGCGGGCGGAGGTGCGGGAGGGGTTGGGGGGGGAGGGGGGGGGGGGGGGGGGGGGTGATGGTGGAGAGTGGAAATAACAAAAGCTGGATGCTGGATATAAAGAGGCTGTCACAGTGGATCCAGCCTGGAATCCACTGTGCCCAAACCTGAACAATGACTCGGCTCCTCTGCCAAAAGATATTAAATACAGTAATTGCCTGTCAGAGGCGCTTCATTCGGCCGTTCTGCCAGATGCCAGGGAAGCCTATAGGGGGAAAAGGGAATATTTGCTGGGAGACGCCAGAGGCATTTCTGAGACCACCTTTGACAGCTAGTATATCCATCCTTTTTACCATGTATCAGTGCTGACTGTAAATATGGCTTTCCACTCATTTAGGGCGGGAGAGACTGTGAATGGATTCCGGCGCCGCCCAGGAGACTCGCTCACTCACTCGATTAAAGGGTGACTATATGCACGCGCTTCGTTCGCGAGGTTGCTGCCATCTACAGGTCAAATCAAGCAATCGGTATTGTGGTGGTTGTTGTTGTTGTTGTTGTTGTTGTTGTTGTTCAACCTTTCAATCCAAGTGTAAAATTGTGCAGGCAAGGGCACCTTGTGGATGAGGGGGATTATGATGTCTGTGTCTCAGCGTTCTTTAATACATCCATGTTTTGCACACGTACATTTTTGAGGTTGTTTCCCTGTTCGATAGCTACAGACTAGATCACTCTTTTGGAAAAATGTGGTCCCCAAAACAAAACTGTTGCGATACAACTGCATGCCATCATGTTATCAAAGCAACCTATGTCCAACCTATATGTGTATTTCCGCATAATCTTTCCGAGAATGAATCGAGATGAATGTGTTATTTTGACAACCCTAGTTAATTGTACTTTTTTTACACCGTTTTTTTACACCGTTTTACACTGTCAATAATTTATTTTGTGTCTCGAGTGTCTCGTCAAACAGAAATTGTTTGACGTCTGAATCAGGATTCAGAGAATTGCTCGGATGTGTACTCTTTCTATGGTGCCTGACCAAAAACCTATTTTTTGATAAATGTTTGGTCTGGCTTTGGGTGAAATCCTTCTATGTTGACGTGACGGCCAGGGGATGCGGAGGCTTGGGTCACATCATCCAGAAAGCCTGTCAGCTTTTATGTTCAATCCCCTCACCACACGCACACACACACACACACACACACACATTATTGCCTCTTCTCAATGTTCGGATGATGCAACTCCCATATAGCCCACGTGTCAAATGTTGCCACAGTTCCCTTTCATACAACACTTTCCCACATATGAATATGCACAGCCCCCCCGAGAAGCCAGACTGCCACACACTTTCACATATTCTTACCTTGTATTACGTAGCTACCATGTTACTGCCACGCTTTTAACTCTTCTGTTGGGATGATGCTAACTCCAGCAAGGCCCACACTGCCAACAAGTTCAGCAGCCCTGGGAAGCCATACTGACACACACACACACACACACACACACACACACACACACACACACATGTTGTTACCTTGTAATTATTATTATTACCACGTTAATACATCCTCTCCATGTTGGGATGATGCAAGGGAGGCAGGAGTAGGCATCTGCCCTCGTACGTATGCATATGGGAGTATGCACAGCGCCCCCTGCCCACCATGGGAAGCCACACTGTTCACCCCCCCCCCCCCCCCACCCCCACCCCACCTACCCCTCCTCCCCTTTTCAAGTCTAAATTACTTTTTGAAAGTTTGATGCGGAGAGTTGAAGCGGGGATGGGGGGGCGTGGCGGGGCACCGAGCAGAGATTCAGTGTGAGGACGCCCTGTGCTCCATGCCGCTGTTTTTATTATTGAAGGATTTGGAGGGTTTTAGCCGGAGGAGGGAAGGGGGGGGGGGGGGAGGGGGAGGGGAGGAGGGGATGGGAGGATAGGGTACCAGTCCAAGGGTGTGTGGGCTTTTCCTCAGCCTTTGACAGGCACAGCCTTTTGTGTGTGTGTGTGTGTGTGTGTGTGTGTGTGTGTGTGTGTGTGTGTGTGTGTGTCTGTTTGTGTACCTATCTCCAGAATATTTGTGTGTGTTTGTGTGTTTGTAAGCGTACTTATGTATATTTGTTTGTGTCCGTACATATGTGTTTTTGTGTACTTATGTACATATGTGTGTGTGTGTGTGTGTATACGTATGTATGTCTGTGAGCACGTTTGTGTGTACCTGTGTGTACGTGTACATGTGTGTGTGTGCGTGTGTGTGCATATGTATATCTGTGATTGTGTGTGTGTGTGTGTGTATTTGTGTGTACGTATGTACTCTGGTGTGTGTGTGTGCTGTGTTGTGTGTGTGTTGTAATTGTGTGTCCGTGTCAAGTGACAGTCCGCCACGGTGCACCAGCCTCTCAGTTTCTCTGTGTCTCTCTCTCTTTCTCTCTAACACAACGGTTCATAACACTGTGTGTTTATCCGCTCAACCCCCCTCCCCCGCCCCCCGGCCTCCATGGCTCTCCCCCATTTGAATGTCTTTCAAATGGATGCTCTTCTCTCAGGTGAGCTGGTCTCAGGCCCCATGTCGATGAAGCACCTGCTTGTTACCCCATGACAGGTACCCCGCCGCCTCCCCCTCCGCCCCCACCTCCCTTTGGCACATCATGGCTGGCCCCAAGCCATATGCACCTCCTCCTCCTCGTCCTCCTCGCCCAGAGAGCCAAGGGCCGCCTGTCCCCGATCGACCCCCAGGTCCTGGATAAGAACTGATGTCAAAACATCAGATAATAGCAGTTGGAACTAAGCCACCTCTGTACACCATCACCACCATCCCCCTGCCGCCCCCCACCCCACACACACACACACACACACACACACACACACACACACTTGTCTCTCCCCGTTCACACACTGGAGAAATGCCGGGTTGATAGGCTGACGTCCAGTTAAACTGGTGGAGCCATACCCCCCCCCCCCCACCCCCCCCCCCCCCCCCCCACCCCCCCCCCCCACACACACACACACACACACACACACACACGCACATGCACATGCACACGCACACGCACACGCACACACACACACACACACACACCACACCCTTTCCCCCAAGCCGCTGGGGTGTGTCTGGGTGGAGGAAGTGATTGTATATCCTCAGCCCCCCCTTGGAGAATTCAAACGGTACAAAAGAGGACGAGACGGGGGGGGGGGGGGGGGGGGGGGGGGGAGATCGGTGGGAGTAGTTGTGATCATGGGAGGGAGGAGAGGGGCGGGGACGGGTGGTGGGTGATGGAAATGACAGCTCTGGGAACCGGGGGGGGGGGGGGGGGGGGGGAGAAGGGGTCTGTCAAGCGTGAACTGACAGACATTACCGTCGCAGATGTGTACACCTGTGCCGCTGCGATTCCAAACATTGTGTCTGTGTTGGAGAGAAAAAAATGGCTCTGGCATCGTCAAGGGTGTGGTGTGTTGTTAAAGAGGACACACACTCTGCTGTGGGGTTTGTCGGGCATTCCTTGAGGGATGGAGAGTGTTATCCAGTTCCATAACATGTTTTTGTACCTTTTGTATTTGTGCAGCAACAAAAGAATAACAGGGGATGCGGTGACCTCCTCCTCCTCCTCCAAAGTTACAAAAGAAAGTCCAAAGTCGCGGCCCCCCCCCTCCCCCCCTTTTCTTCAGCCTCTCCATCTTCTCGGAGGCTTCTCTCGCTCGTGGCGGCCATGACACCCCGTTCTCTCTCCCGTTCTGTCCTCATCACTCTTCTGTGCTTTCAAAACAGAATGGCTACTACCACTCACACAAGTCACTCAACTGGAATCTGTACACCAGCTGGTGCTTTTCACTGTTGACAGACGTAAAGAAACTAAAAATAAAAACCTATAGGCTACGGTTTTCACATTGGTCTTCTTGTGTCGTACCGTATATGGTGCGTTATTTAGAGTGTCACCGTTGTGTCGTACTAATCTGCACAAATCTGGATTAGTTTATATCGTGCACTACTTGCCTACGACCTATACACTTCCACTTACATATCCATAATGCACCGTCGAGGCAACAGATGCACACTTCATTCTGCACTGTGTCCCATGATGCATAGCGGGGTTTTATCGGATTCATCTGATAGAGTTATTTATGCAAATTAGATTCGACACGTGTCATTTAATGCTCGTTTATGCAACCAACACACATCACACTGATTTCCGTCGCATGATTAGTCGGCCAAATTCCCCCTAAATAGTGTACAGTGTGTAGCGTACAGTATATAGGGAATGGGGGAGTAAGTGTCGAACACACAGCCCTAGCCTGAGAGTGCTACTGGGACCCACCAGGAAGAAAAGCTCTATTCAATCAGGATTACGGATAATTTTTCAGCTGCAATTGCAATGCGCCGTTAATTAAAACCGGTCAGTTCAGCAAACGTAAAAAATCAGTCTCACAACTCGGCGATCATGTTGATAGTTGGAACGTGTTTTTAATTAGAAAGATATTCGGATATTCAGCAGATATTCAAGCTCTGAATTGCACCGGTCTGGCGCGTGGAACATGATCACCCGAGCGTCTCGTGGCGTCTACCTGCCCAGGTCTTTATAGTGTTTGGTTAATATTTCTCAGTCTACACAATAGACAAATGACTCAGTAACCATGAACTGAACTAGCCGGCCATGTCTTACGTTTCTAAATATTTCAAATCGATATGGCATTAAAATAATCAGTTAGAAGTGTATCCCACTAGCAACGGTAACAACAGTAAAAACCCAGCAGAAAATCCGGTGTGAATGTAAAACACAGACAGACTGCACAACGGACAGCTTCAACTGACTTTCGATGAGATTACATTGGTGGAAAAATACCGCAGACTTTTTTATTGTGAACATACAAAACGGGTACAGCGGTAAAAGTAGTCGTGGAAAAAGTCAAAAGTTAGCACAGTAGCACAACACAGTGTTAGGTTGGTGGAAATGAAGCCTCTCCAAAAGTGTGTGGAATATTTACAGTCCTTGCAAAGTTTTTGAAAATAGACATAAATAGACCTGGGTCATTGACAGTGCTTTGGTGCTTTTATATATTCTGTGCTAAAATAATTTGGATATTCATTAACAATACATATTCAAGCTTTTCTCTTTAATTGTTGTTTGTGAACTTCTGTAAAGCCTGTTAGTTCTCATTTGAAGAATTATCTAAGGATAATTATACAAGGAAATATTCTAATTGGCAAAAGGAGTGTGACATTACAAAAAATTCAAACTGATATTAATAGTTCTCTATTTCATCTACAGGTATGGGGCCCTTTTAAGAGGCTTTTAAACACTGCATGACACAGGTAGGCACAGCCATGCTTTCATGTGTAGAAGGCCAGTGGGTTTTCACTTTTCCCAACTTTTCTTAATTTGTCTCTGCTCTCTCCGCCACTGTCCATTGGGAGATCATCTGTTCCGGGAGGGAGGGAGGGAGGGAGAATCTTGTAAGATTCTGCCGTGTCCGTAGATACCCCCCCGCCCCCCCCCCCCCCCCCCCCCCCCACCGCACACTCACACTATTTCCTCCTCCTTGGCATTCTCAAATTCCAGCAGCCGGTGTTAAAGGGCTGGTGCCCAGACAGTGGCCTGAGCTTTACCCTCCCCTCGCCAACCCCCAATCTCTATATCCCGACTCCCAGCACTCATCTCATATTACGTCCCAATAGAACCCCCACCCCACCACCACCCCACCCCACCGCCACCCCACCCCTACCCCCCCCCCACCTTGTATCCGCGGGAATGGCAACCAGCGATCACCTTTTTGAAGTTTCAGCGCAACGGTGGAATCTCTCAGCCATCAGAGGGAGTGCCGGCTTCCCTTACGTGGGGTGAGTGGGGTGTTTTCAGGAGTGGTGGGGGGGCGGGGAGGAGTAGGGGGTGGTGGTGCGGTGGGTGGGAGGGAGGGAGGGCGAGACGGGTCGACCGCCGTCCTCCCCGGGCGGAGTGAAGGAATGAAGTAATTTTACAGCCGCTGTGACGGAGGAGTATGTCACAGTGGGGCGGGGGGGGGGGCGGGGGGGGGCGAGAGAGGGCCTCATTCTCTCCACTCTCCTCTCCACTCTCTCTCTCTCCATCTCCCCCCACCCCTCCTCTCTCTCCCCCCATCCCTCTCTCTCACCCTCCCCCCCCACCCCCCTTCTCCCTTTTCATCCGCCAACCAAGAGATGCTCCCTGACTCCTCCTGCTATTTTACGGGGGGCTTTCATCGTGTGTCTGTGAGTGTGTGTGTATTTTTTTTGTTCTTAAATGTGTGTGGACATGAAGGTGGTGTGTTTCTGTCTCCCCCCCCCCCCCCCCCCCCCCCCCCCCCCCCCACCCCCACACACACACACACACACACACACACCCCTGCACCACTCTATTGGACTGCGGACAGCCAGCAGGAGTCTTGCGGTGGCGAGGCCTCCTCAATGAGTCTCTGTCAGGTGAGTGCACCCTGTTTTTGTGCAGGCGGTGTTTGTCCGGGACTGACACCGCCTGCGAGGTGATGCCACCTCCAGATAGGCCTGCATGATAATAATTTCTGGTGCCCAACTGAGGTCATATGCAGTATGAATTAGAAAGTGAAAAGTGAGCATAAACTATTGCAGCGGTACTGTGCAGTACAAACACAAGCGGTTCATTCAATGCACTTACCAAACCAACAGACCTCTATGTCCACTATGTATTCATTGTGAACCCACCCCCCCCCCCCCCGCTGTTATGCTGCTGTGCATAAACAACTGTCCGCTTTGATGCGCCGGTGGTGGTGGCGGAGGCGGTGGTGGTGGCGGAGGCGGTGGTGGTGGTGACGGTGGTGGTGGGTGCTCCGGGGGGGGGGGGTGGGGGGCAGCTGTCAGAGGCGACAGGGGAGCCGCCTGCCTGTCCGGCTGAAGCGCTTTGAGCCGAGGCAGCAGCAGGGCAACCAGGCCGCCAAATCCATCACCGCAAACGCACCCCCCACACCCCAGTGTCCCCCCCCCCCCCCCCAAATGCTAGCGTCGGCACAAAACTTTCGTTTTTTATCGCTCCCTTCTTCTGAAGCGTTGATTTATTTGCGTGCGGCGCAGGCGTTGTCAACCTTCCCCCGGTTGTTTAAAGTGCCTGTATTAATGAATCTCTCTTAAGTGTATATATATATTTTTTTTTTATGGGCGTGATGATGAATTTGAATTCCAATTGCCCCCCCGATTCGCTTATAGTGAATGCTTGAATGCTTACCCCGTGGAAAATAAACTACACAGAGCTACAAAGACTAAACTTTATTCAGGTTTTGACGGCAATGACAGTCGTCCAAAAAAAAATTATGATACCCGACTGAAATCCACCTCTCTTTCATTTCAAATGGTTTCAGCCACATTTGTCGATGTGGCTGAAACCACCACGAGGGGCCCTTTTTTCATCCACCCTAATAAGCCATCTTATCTCCGGCATCACGACTGTGCCTAATAGGGGGCAAGTGGAAGAGACGTCATTGCTTTGCTCTGCCAAACCCAGGCGAGACGGTGAACGTCTTTGATCGATGAACTTCTTTCTTGTCGTGGCCGTGGACAGAAACACCGGCCAAAGAACATCTCTCTGGGCACACCGGGGGGGGGGGGGTTCCAGGTCATTTTAGCTTCTCGGAGAAAGATTAAAAAGGCTTGTTTTTGATGCCGGTATTTAATCTGTGTTTGAATGCCTTTGAAAACATAATTAGCTGGTAATAAATGGGGGTGTCAGTTTGTTAGCCTGACCTCCTGCAGAAAGAATCGCATAAAGTTTTCCGTCAAATGGTTGACGGGAGATCAAGCATTGATAAGCATGTGGGAGGACAACTGTTGTTTGCTTTAAGCCATTTATTGGCACTGTGCACACATAGAGAGACACATGGAGAGCAATGAGAGATGATGAAGCTTGACTGTAATGGGTTTTTCTATAAATGATACAGAATAATAATAAATAATGAATATTAGTACTCTAACCAAGGGGTGAGGGGTAGGCCTACCGCTGCGGAAATTACACAGAAATGTTCATTCAACAGTTACATAACACTTGAAATTCACACTCTAAATGAGGCTATACGTGTTAGGGGGTGAGGGGGTGTGACCCAGGCGCACAGCAATGGAGGAGACGTCAGTTCAACACAAGCCCAGAGGGGCGGTTTAATAAAGAAAACACAAAGTGGTTGACACAAAAATATGACACAAAGAAAAGTCAGGATGCTCACAGGAGCTGTAGAGGGATGCGGGTGGATCAGGGTGAGGGCTCTGCAGGGTGAGGACTCTGCAGGGTGAGGGCTCTGCAGGGTGAGGGCTCTGCAGGGTGAGGGCTCTGCAGGGTGAGGGCTCTGCAGGGTGAGGGCTCTGCAGGTTGGCACGGCTCAGCTGCGGAGGTCCGGGATGCTGGGGTGCCGAGGAGAAGAAGGAGGGGAAGGGATAGTGATCCCTGGGAAGGCAACTGCAGAGGGGGTCCGGGATGCTGGAGAGACGAGGAGGGGAAGGGGTGCGAGGAAAGGAAAAACCAGGGTTGGCAAAAAGGTAGGCTAACGACGAGACGTTACTCCTCCTGGGTTATGGGAAGAACTGGCGACGAGTGGAGTGTCGACCAGGTTCTTGTAGTGGTGGAAGGTGATTGAATACAAGGGACAGGTGCGGTGATTAATAATGACGAGCAGGTGAGCAGAGTCGTGCTTCAGGCAGCGTCATCGACGCTCCTGCCGTTGCGCCGAGGAGCGCAAAGGGCGCGTAGCGGGAGGGGAGAGACGCGGAGGTGGAGGCGAGGACGGACGAACCGTAACAATACGGATACTATGCTATTATATCTGTTGTCTCAAGATGAAGGTGACAATTATGGAATTTACCGATATAAACTGGCCAAGCATTCAATCACCTCTAATCTACAAATAACCATTAAAGTACATTTCTAATATGTACTACCATATAAAGAGAGTACTTGATCAGACACAACCATAGATGTGTATCTGAATGACCTGGGTCACAGCCCCCCTTACAAAGTAAGGAAATTGGCGAGATATAAAGAGTGGACCATTTGATTAGGAGGGAGTGAGTCAGGTGATAATGGGCGGCCACCTTTGGTTTCATCAATGTTTTCTTTGACAAGAAACTCAGGATTCTAGTTGAAGCACCTAATGACCTTGTACAATATACTTGTTTCAATATATGTCCGGCTAGGTAATACGTCATGAGTTTGTGTGGTATAATCATACAATCAAAGCAATCAATTCAACACAATGATGAGTAATAGCAAGATTGCAAGATATTTATTAGATTTACACAGTTAACAGTGATTTCAGTTTTTTTGTTGAATAGTTTGTTGACTTGAAACTTGAGTGAGTTAAATGTGCTTGAGGTAAGATTTAAGAGCAATAATTTGAATGTAATCCGTCAGCTTTTATTGACACGCAACACTTTTCAATGGCGGAGAGAAACTCAGGGAGGGAGAGAAGGGGTTTCGTTTAGTTTGTTGTTTCAAAATCTTGTACAACTCTCAACTCTCACAGGTACAGCACCATTTAAGTCAAGTGTTTTGAGATACAATTAGTGCAAGTGGTACAACTGGATAGTAAACCAGTTACAGTCTAGTGTGCCCAAGCTACATTCTGTTAAAAGCTGTCTGGAACTTTGCTTTTCAACCAGATGTTCAAACATAAATGATTCACTCTGATTTAATGGTGTTTCCATTAAGTGATGGGAAGCAATTCTGTCGTCTAATACAGATGGAAACAAAAACACTGGTTTGGGAATACATTCATTATTATTTCTTGCACGCATTTACATGAATCCATATTCTTTTTTATTTTTTCATGTATTTATGACTTTGTTTCACTCAAGGTTTTGGCTGTGAACCTACTGTACTGTATGTGCCACCTACGCAGCAGCATACCATAACACACACCACTGTGTTTTAATACAACATCTCCTGAAACATTCTGAAATGTGTTCATTCGGAGATAACAGCAGCTTCCGTGGCGACAGGGAGCCCCGTTCGCTAAGGTGGTCGAAGTTACATGGCCGCCGTGCATAACCACCTCCATTACCACCACCACCACCACCACCAACTCCGCCACCACTGCCACCCACCACCACTACATCCACCCACCACCACATCCACCCCCACCACAGAGACCGGTGCCCGTAAGTCATGTCACGGTCGGTGCTCCCGTAATGTTTCTGGGGAGGAATAATACCACCAAGCAGTGGGATCATGGGAAGTGGGGGGGTGGGGGTGGTGGTGGTGGTGGGAGTGGTGGGGGTGTGCAGGGTCACACACACGTGTGGCGTCTTAATTAAATATGACCAGCTGTGCACCCCCCGTCCCCCACGCCACCCTTCCCCTCTCCGGTGCGTCTGTCTTGTAGCCGCTAGCTTCACACGATGCTTAAAATGAAAAAAAACTCTCTCTCTCTCTCTCTCTCTCTTTTGGAAGCCTGTGCAAAAAGGAAGGACGTATGGGACAAGAGAGAGAGAGAGAGGGGGAGGGGGAGGGTGGGAGAGAGGGAGTGAGGGAGAGAGAGACAGTGAGAGGCGAGCAGCACACCAAGAGGCCCGATCTATAAAAAGGGAAGGGCTGAGTCGTCGTTTAAAGTTGGTTACCAAAGCAGTCTGGGGCGCGACCCGGCCCTCCCCCTGTCTCCGCCCCCCGCCCTGGTTGAGAGGAGAGAGAGAGAGAGAGAGAGAGAGAGAGAGAGAGAGAGAGAGAGAGAGAGAGAGAGAGAGAGAGAGAGAGAGTGAGAGAGAGAGGGGGAGGAGAGGAGGGGGGGGGGTCAAGATAGGCTCGATATCAGCAATAAGGAAAGTTACACAAAAAAAAAAGTATAAAAAAAAAAATACCCTCCCCCACACCCCTGCTTCTATCGAGGCATCAAAACACAGAAGCGTTGGATGTGATGGATACTCCAGATAGTTACCGAGCCACCTTGACGACAGCTTCAGGACTTACAGTCAGTGTTGTAGCGCAGTACGTGTACTCTGAGGGGGGCGTTGACGGATTGCAGGGGGTACTCTGCAATCCTTCAACGAACAGCAAAATGAACAGCAAACAAATGTGTTTTTATATTTGTTTTGAACAATTGAACACATCGGAATAGAACGTTTGGAAAATCTTTCCAATAGGAGCATATCACTTTGACGTTACTTTAAAGTATCTTAGTACATTAGCAAAGAAAATTGTTCGACAACCACTGTTGTAGTGGACCCTCTGTGTGTGTGTGTGTGTGTGTGTGTGTGTGTGTGTGTGTGTGTGTGTGTGTGTGTGTGTGTGTGTCAGACATTGAGTTGGGATGCAGGCTTAGTTAGAGGGCTGGGGTGTGCAGGACGGCTGGTTCGATTCAAAAGGGAGGAGATGACTTTCTGTTGGGAGCCGTATGCAAATCCGGACCTTTTGTTGAATCCATACTTGGCAAACATGGGAGTGAGTCCAGAGTCAACCTGCATGCGCCAGCCTGGTCTTTTGTGTGCAACGTTTATCCTGCACGCGCACACACACACACACACACACACACACACACACACAAACAGACACACACTGCAGACACACACACACACATGCACACACACACATACGCACGCACACGCGCACACACGCACACCGTAGCACTCGCATGCACACGCATATCTTCACACAAACACACACACATTAGCACGACCAGGAAGAAAAGCTCTATTCAATCAGGATTACGGATAATTTTTCAGCTGCAATTGCAATGCGCCGTTAATTAAAACCGGTCAGTTCAGCAAACGTAAAAAATCAGTCTCACAACTCGGCGATCATGTTGATAGTTGGAACGTGTTTTTAATTAGAAAGATATCGGATATTCAGCAGATATTCAAGCTCTGAATTGCACCGGTCTGGCGCGTGGAACATGATCACCCGAGCGTCTCGTGGCATCTACCTGCCCAGGTCTTTATAGTGTTTGGTTAATATTTCTCAGTCTACACAATAGACAAATGACTCAGTAACCACGCCCTGAACTAGCCGGCCATGTCTTACGTTTCTAAATATTTCAAATCGATATGAAGTGTATCCCACTAGCAACGGTAACAACAGTAAAAACCCAGCAGAAAATCCGGTGTGAATGTAAAACACAGACAGACTGCACAACGGACAGCTTCAACTGACTTTCGATGAGATTACATTGGTGGAAAAATACCGCAGACTTTTTTATTGTGAACATACAAAACGGGTACAGCGGTAAAAGTAGTCGTGGAAAAAGTCAAAAGTTAGCACAGTAGCGCAACACAGTGTTAGGTTGGTGGAAATGAAGCCTCTCCAAAAGTGTGTGGAATATTTACAGTCCTTGCAAAGTTTTTGAAAATAGACATAAATAGACCTGGGTCATTGACAGTGCTTTGGTGCTTTTATATATTCTGTGCTAAAATAATTTGGATATTCATTAACAATACATATTCAAGCTTTTCTCTTTAATTGTTGTTTGTGAACTTCTGTAAAGCCTGTTAGTTCTCATTTGAAGAATTATCTAAGGATAATTATACAAGGAAATATTCTAATTGGCAAAAGTAGTGTGACATTACAAAAAATTCAAACTGATATTAATAGTTCTCTATTTCATCTACAGGTATGGGCCCTTTTAAGAGGCTTTTAAAACACTGCATGACACAGGTAGGCACAGCCATGCTTTCATGTGTAGAAGGCCAGTGGGTTTTCACTTTTCCCAACTTTTCTTAATTTGTCTCTGCTCTCTCCGCCACTGTCCGTTGGGAGATCATCTGTTCCGGGAGGGAGGGAGGGAGAATCTTGTAAGATTCTGCCGTGTCCGTAGATCCCCCCCCCCCCCCCCCACCGCACACTCACACTATTTCCTCCTCCTTGGCATTCTCAAATTCCAGCAGCCGGTGTTAAAGGGCTGGTGCCCAGACAGTGGCCTGAGCTTTACCCTCCCCTCGCCAACCCCCAATCTCTATATCCCGACTCCCAGCACTCATCTCATATTACGTCCCAATAGAAGTTTTTTGAAGTTCAGCGCAACGGTGGAATCTCTCAGCCATCAGAGGGAGTGCCGGCTTCCCTTACGTGGGGTTGAGTGGGGTGTTTCAGGAGTGGTGGGGGGGCGGGGGAGGAGTAGGGGGTGGTGTGCGGTGGTGGGGTGGGTGGAGGCGAGGCGAGAGGGGTCGACGCCGTCTCCCCGGGCGGAGTGAAGGAATGAAGTAATTTTACAGCCGCTGTGACGGAGGAGTATGTCACAGTGGGGCGGGGGGGGAGGGAGGCAGTGGTCTTCTGGGTCTCCCCCATCTCCCTCCTCCTCCTCCCTCTCCCCTCTCACCCCTCCTCTCTCTCCCCCCAATCTCCACCCCTCCCTCCCTCTCCCCTCTCACTCCTCCACCCCCCTTCTCCCTTTTCATCCGCCAACCAAGAGATGCTCCCTGACTCCTCCTGCTATTTTACGGGGGGCTTTCATCGTGTGTCTGTGAGTGTGTGTATTTTTTTTGTTCTTAAATGTGTGGCGACAGATGCTGTGGTCTGTTCCTCCCCCCCCCCCCCCCCCCCCCCCCCCCCCCCCCCGCCCCCACACAGCACACACACACACACACACACACACACCCCTGCACCACTCTATTGGACTGCGGACAGCCAGCAGGAGTCTTGCGGTGGCGAGGCCTCCTCAATGAGTCTCTGTCAGGTGAGTGCACCCTGTTTTTGTGCAGGCGGTGTTTGTCCGGGACTGACACCGCCTGCGAGGTGATGCCACCTCCAGATAGGCCTGCATGATAATAATTTCTGGTGCCCAACTGAGGTCATATGCAGTATGAATTAGAAAGTGAAAAGTGAGCATAAACTATTGCAGCGGTACTGTGCAGTACAAACACAAGCGGTTCATTCAATGCACTTACCAAACCAACAGACCTCTATGTCCACTATGTATTCATTGGGAACCCACCCCCCCCCCCCGCTGTATGCCCTTGGCTTGGCATAAACAAGCTGTTCCTTTTATGCGCTCGGTGGAGTAGTGGTTGGCGGCTGTCGGAGGTGGGGCGGAGCTGGTGGTGGTGGACAGGTGTTGTGATGTAGTGCTCCCGGGTGTGGTCGGGGTGGGGGGGCACGTGCTGTCAGTGCGACAGGGGAGTCCGCTGCCTGGTCCGAGCTGAACGGCTTTGGAGCCGAGGCAGCACACACACACACACCACACACACACACACACATACGCACACCGCCTCACCCCACACGCCAACCCCCCCCCCCCCCCCCCCAAATGCTAGCGTCGGCACAAAACTTTCGTTTTTTATCGCTCCCTTCTTCTGAAGCGTTGATTTATTTGCGTGCGGCGCAGGCGTTGTCAACCTTCCCCCGGTTGTTTAAAGTGCCTGTATTAATGAATCTCTCTTAAGTGTATATATTTTTTTTTTTTATGGGCGTGATGATGAATTTGAATTCCAATTGCCCCCCCGATTCGCTTATAGTGAATGCTTGAATGCTTACCCCGTGGAAAATAAACTACACAGAGCTACAAAGACTAAACTTTATTCAGGTTTTGACGGCAATGACAGTCGTCCAAAAAAAAATTATGATACCCGACTGAAATCCACCTCTCTTTCATTTCAAATGGTTTCAGCCACATTTGTCGATGTGGCTGAAACCACCACGAGGGGCCCTTTTTTCATCCACCCTAATAAGCCATCTTATCTCCGGCATCACGACTGTGCCTAATAGGGGGCAAGTGGAAGAGACGTCATTGCTTTGCTCTGCCAAACCCAGGCGAGACGGTGAACGTCTTTGATCGATGAACTTCTTTCTTGTCGTGGCCGTGGACAGAAACACCGGCCAAAGAACATCTCTCTGGGCACACCGGGGGGCTGGGGGGGGGGGGGGGGTTCCAGGTCATTTTAGCTTCTCGGAGAAAGATTAAAAAGGCTTGTTTTTGATGCCGGTATTTAATCTGTGTTTGAATGCCTTTGAAAACATAATTAGCTGGTAATAAATGGGGGTGTCAGTTTGTTAGCCTGACCTCCTGCAGAAAGAATCGCATAAAGTTTTCCGTCAAATGGTTGACGGGAGATCAAGCATTGATAAGCATGTGGGAGGACAACTGTTGTTTGCTTTAAGCCATTTATTGGCACTGTGCACACATAGAGAGACACATGGAGAGCAATGAGAGATGATGAAGCTTGACTGTAATGGGTTTTTCTATAAATGATACAGAATAATAATAAATAATGAATATTAGTACTCTAACCAAGGGGTGAGGGGTAGGCCTACCGCTGCGGAAATTACACAGAAATGTTCATTCAACAGTTACATAACACTTGAAATTCACACTCTAAATGAGGCTATACGTGTTAGGGGGTGAGGGGGTGTGACCCAGGCGCACAGCAATGGAGGAGACGTCAGTTCAACACAAGCCCAGAGGGGCGGTTTAATAAAGAAAACACAAAGGGGTTGACACAAAAATATGACACCAAGAAATGTCAGGATGCTCTCTTCGGTAGGGAGGGCCTGTAGGGTGGAGGGCTCTGCCGGGTGAGGGGGCTCTGGCAGGTGAGGATGGCCGGTGAGGCTTCTGCAGGGTGAGGGCTCTGCAGGGTGATGGGTCTGCAGGGTGAAGGGCTCCTGAGGGTGGTGAGGGCTCTGCAGGGTGAGGGCTCTGCAGGGTGAGGGCTCTGCAGGGTGAGGGCTCTGCAGGGTGAGGGGCTACTGCAAGGTCGGCCACGGCTTCAGCTGGCGGAGGTCGCGGGATGCTGGGGGTGCGCGAGGAGAAGAAGGGACCCGGGGCCAGGGATAGTGATTCCCTGGGAGGGCGAACTGCAGACGGGGTTCCGAGTGACGCTGGAGAGGAGACGAGGAGGGGAAGTGGGGTGGCAAGCAAAGGAAAAACCAAGGGTTGGCAAAAATGTCGGCTAAAGACGACACGTTGATCCTCGCTGTTGTTCTGGGAAAGAACTGGCGACCAGTGGACGTGTCGACCCAGGTTCTTGTAGTGGGTGGAAGGTGATTGAATACAAGGGACAGGTGAGGTGATTAATAATGACGAGCAGGTGAGGCAGAGTCCTGCTTCAGGCAGCGTCATCGACGCTCCTGCCGTTGCGCCGAGGAGCGCAAAGGGCGCGTAGGCAGAGGGGGGGAGTAGACGGCGGATGTGGACGGCGAGGACGGACCGAACCGCGTAAACCAATACAGATATACTCATGGCTATTAATTGTTTGTCCTCAAAGATGAAGGTGACATTATGGAATTTAACCGATATACAACTGGCCAAGTGCCATTCACTCACCTCCAATCTACGAAATAACCATTAAAGGTCCATTTCTAATATGTACTGACCAACTATAAGAGAGTACCTTGATCAGCACACAACCATAGATGATGTATCTGAATGACCTGGGTCACAGCCCCCCTTATAAACAAAGGAAATTGGCGAGATATAAAGAGTGGACCATTTGATTAGGAGGGAGTGAGTCAGGTGATAATGGGCGGCCACCTTTGGTTTCATCAATGTTTTCTTTGACAAGAAACTCAGGATTCTAGTTGAAGCACCTAATGACCCTTGTACAATATACTTGTTTCAATATATGTCCGGCTAGGTAATACGTCATGAGTTTGTGTGGTATAATCATACAATCAAAGCAATCAATTCAACACAATGATGAGTAATAGCAAGATTGCAAGATATTTATTAGATTTACACAGTTAACAGTGGTTTCAGTTTTTTGTTGACTTGAAACTTGAGTTAAATGTGCTTGAGGTAAGATTTAAGAGCAATAATTTTGAAATGTAATCGCGTCAGCTTTCATTGACACACAACACTTTTCAGTGGCGGAGAGAAACTCAGGGAGGGAGAGAATGGGTTTCGTTTTGTTTTTTGTTTCAAAATCTTGTACAACTCTCAAGTCTTACACAGGTACAGCACCATTTAAGTCAAGTGTTTTGAGATACAATTAGTGCAAGTGGTACAACTGGATAGTAAACCAGTTACAGTCTAGTGTGCCCAAGCTACATTCTGTTAAAAGCTGTCTGTCTGTCTTTGCTTTTCAACCAGATGTTCAAACATAAATGATTCACTCTGATTTAATGGTGTTTCCATTAAGTGTTGGGAAGCAATTCTGTCGTCTAATACAGATGGAAACAATAAACACTGGTTTGGGAATACATTCATTATTATTGTTGCGCGCATTTACATTATATGAATCCATATTCTTTTTTATTTTTTCATGTATTTATGACTTTGTTTCACTCAAGGTTTGGCTGTGAACCTATGTGCCACTACGCAGCAGCATACATAACACACACCACTGTGTTTTGATACCACATCTCCTGAAACATTCTGAAATGTGTTCATTCGGAGATAACAGCAGCTTCCGTGGCGACAGGGAGCGCCGTTCGCTAAGGTGGTCGAAGTTTACATGGCCGCCGTGCATAACCATCTCCATTACCACCACCACCACCCACCACCAACTCCGCCACCGCCGCCACCCACCACCACCACATCCACCCACCAACCACATCCACCCCCACCACAGAGACCGGTGCCCGTAAGTCATGTCACGGTCGGTGCTCCTGTAATGGTTTCTGGGGAGGAATAATACCACCAAGCAGTGGGATCATGGAAGTGGGGGGGTGGGGGTGGTGGTGGTGGTGGGGAGTGGGGGGGGGGGTGCAGGGCCACACACACGTGTGGCGTCTTAAATTAAATATGACCAGCTGTGCACCCCCGCGTCCCCCACGCCGGCCCTTCCCCTCTCCGGTGCGTCTGTCTTGTAGCCGCTAGCTTCACACGATGCTTAAAATGAAAAAAAACTCTCTCTCTCTCTCTCTCTTTTGGAAGCCCGTGCAAAAAAGAAGGACGTATGGGACGAGAGCGAGAGAGAGAGGTGGGAGGGGGAGGGTGGGAGAGAGGAGTGAGGGAGAGAGAGACAGTGAGAGGCGAGCAAGCACACCAAGAGGCCCGATCTATAAAAAGGGAAGGGCTGAGTCGTCGTTTAAAGTTGGTTACCAAAGCAGTCTGGGGCGCGACCCGGCCCTCCCCCTGTCTCCGCCCCCCCCTCGGTTCTGCAGAGAGAGAGAGAGAGAGAGAGAGAGAGAGAGAGAGAGAGAGAGAGAGAGAGAGACAGATAGACAGAGTGAGAGAGAGGGGGGAGGAGAGGAGGGGGGGGGTCAAGATAGGCTCGATATCAGCAATAAGGAAAGTTACACAAAAAAAAAAAGTATTACAAAAAAAAAATACCCCTCCCCCACACCCCGGCTTCTATCGAGGCATCAAAACACAGAAAGCGTGGCCAGTGATGGATACTCCAGATAGTTACCGGGAGCCACCGTTGACGACAGCTTCAGGACTTACAGTCAGTGTTGTAGCGCAGTACGTGTACTCTGAGGGGGGCGTTGACGGATTGCAGGGGGTGCTCTGCAATCCTTCAACGAACAGCAAAATGAACAGCAAACAAATGTGTTTTTATATTTGTTTTGAACAATTGAACACATCGGGAATACAACGTTTGGAAAATCTTTCCAATAGGAGCATATCACTTTAACGTTACTTTAAAGTATCCTTAGTAACATTTAGCAAAAAAATTGTTTGACAACCACTGTTGTAGTGGACCTTCTGTGTGTGTGTGTGTGTGTGTGTCTGTGTCTATGTGTGTGTGGTGTGTGTGTGTGTATGTGTATGTGTGTGTGTGTCAGACATTGAGTTGGGATGGCAGGCTTAGTTGGAGGGCTGGGGTGTGCAGGACGGCTGGTTCGATTCAAAAGGGAGGAGATGACTTTCTGTTGGGAGCCGTATGCAAATCTGGACCTTTTGTTGAATCCATACTTGGCAAACATGGGAGTGAGTCCAGAGTCAACCTGGCATGCGCCAGCCTGGTCTTTTGTGTGCAACGTTTATCCTGCGCGTGCGCACACACAACACGCACACACATGCATGTGCACACAAACAGACACACACATGTACACACACACACACATGCACACACACACATGCACGCACGCACACACACACGCGCACATCGTAGCACTCGCATGCACACGCATATCTTCACACAAACACACACACATTAGCACGTACATGGTTCCTGAACACACACACACACACACACGACACACACACGACAGACTAAAGCAATGGAAGCTAAGAATGGGAGAAAATTCAAGTCCTTCAAGATAACTATCTGGGACATGCAATTCGAGTCTATCCACACACACACACAGCATACACAACTCACATCTCGAGTCTTCACCGAGGTCTCCTAGCTCTTTTGTTTGCCTCCAGACTACTCTTTTTTCGACAACCCCCCCCCCCCCCCCGCCCCAGATAAACATTTGGGACAAAACATTACATTTCATAAACATTTTAACCAGCAAGCATTGCCGTATCATTCTATAGCCTGCCACTCATAGGGCGTGCTGGCGTGCTCAGCATCACAACAAGCATTACAAGCTTCTCTCTCTCTCTCTCTTTGTCTCTGTCTCTCTCTCGCACACACACACACACACACACACACAAACAGACACACACATACACACACACACACACACACACACACACACATATACTGTATATGCACAGGCGGACCACAGCACACACACACACACACACACACACTTTCTCTCTCACACACACACACACACACACACACACATACACACACACACACAAAATATCATTCTTACTCGTCAGCAATGGCTGATGGCGCTTCTCCTCAACGGAAGTGTGGCGACTGGATAAAATGTGTCTTGAAGGGATGTGTGTTTTGCTGTATTTACCAGCAAGGAAGAGGAAAGGGAAAGCCTCGCACAGTGTGCAGATGTTGTGATCATCCAAGAGGAAAGTGTGTAAACTCCCTGACCTTGGTGAGAGCATATTTATGAGATGCACACACACACACACACACACACACACACACGTCTGACGTGTATTTCTATTATAATATTTACAAGGTGGATCTGCCAGTGGGCAGCGCCTGCGACATTATCTGCAGATATCTGCTTCGCGTTTGAGGATTAATATAAATGATAAATAAATAGATGATATAGAATAGTATTGTACATATTTACATTTACATTCAGGGCATGTATAGCAGATGCTTGGTCCAAAGTGACTTACAATAAGTGCAGAAGAGAGTAAAATAACAATATATCACTGGATGGTACAGGAGGTTTGAATAGAATAAGTTCATGAACTTCATAATTGCGAAGGTTAATAGAAAGTAGGAATCATTCCTCATTTGTTAACTCTGTTAACCCCTTGCTGGTAAACAGCTAAATAGCTAGCATAAGATGCTACACAATGCTAAGTACTAGCATTGTATATATACTTCATATTTGAACAATTAAATACAAAAAACACAGAAAACTATTATTATATAATGCAAAAATGAATATGAATAGATACAAAACAGCATGCTATTTACTTTTGGGGAGACGTGACGGTTATCATCAGCGATCATTTTGTTTGTTCATCTAATTTTGTTTACCACATTCACCATTCAAATAGCAAACCAATCCGATGGCTTCGTCGATTTCCATCAGACTCCTTCTTCTCTTCCAATCTCGCTAAGAGAAGAAAGGTGGAGAAGCGCACAGAATAAAAAACACACACAAAAGAAGAAGAGATGCAATCATTTCAGACGGCCGTCCACCTGCTGAGCAATCTTCCACCTTGAGCCATCATCCACAGATGCAGAGAACAATGCTGCACACTCACAACGCATGCACACGCACACACACACACACACACACCTGCCACATGCACACATACACACACACATACCTGCATACACATACCTGCATACACACGCACACACACACACATACCTGCATACGCACACACAGACCTGCACGCACGCGCACAGTCCTGCACACACACACATATCTGCATACACACACGCACACAGACCTGCACGCACACACATGCCACATGCACACACAAACACACACATACCTGGCGTACACACGCACATACCTGCACACATACACACACACACACACACACACCGGCACACGCACACAGACACACACAGACCTGCACGCACGCGCACAGACCTGAACACACACACACCTACATACACACACGCACAAACCTGCACACAATCACACACACACACACATACCTGCACACACACACACATACCTGTACACACACACACACACACACACATACCTGCACACACACCTGCACACACGTACACACACACGCACACACACGGTTTTCTCTTGTCAATTAGATAAGCAGGGAGGAGAAGAAGAGTCTGCCGAGATCCTCTTATTTCGTGGAGCGTTGTGTTTGCAATGCGTCTCCGTCCGGCCAGACAAACACACAAACACACAAACACACAAACAGACAGAGGAGGTGACATTTTGCCACCGCCTATCTCCCCACATCAGCGCTATAAAAGTGTGTGTGTGTGTGTGTGTGTGTGTGGACTGTGGAACTCTCCCCGCGGCTAACACGCATTTTGGCACAAAGGGCTTTGATCGCGTCCTCCTCTGTTGTCCTCTCTGTCAGCCTCGGCTCGGCTCGGCTCGGATCGTAATGGGAGGTGCACTGCCACACTCTGCCGGTCCTCGCTGGACGTCGCCGTGCTCATTAGCACCAGGCAGAGATGGCATTCACCGCAGAGAGGAACATTGGGGGAGAGTTTTTTTCCCCCTCCCCCCCCTCTCCCCCCTCTCTCTCTCTCTCTCTCTCTCTCTCTCTCTGCTTTATCTGAGCTGTAAAGCACCAGCGTGACATTTCCCCCCCCCCTCCACCCCTCCCTCCCTCCCTCCCTCCCGCCCAAAGTGTGAAGCTTTGAAAAATATTTCTTGTCCGTTCGTTCAGGGTTGCCCGGGGGAGAGAGGTGTGTGTGTGTGTGTTTGTGTGTGTGTGTGTGTGTGTGTGTGTGTGTGGGTGTGTGTGTGTTGTGTGTGTGGGGGGGGGGGGTCCGGAATAGTAAAATGCAGTGATTGGGAACGTTGCGGCGTGTATCGGTATAGGTTGAGACGCGAGGCGAGGGGTCTGGTTTTATTGGCGCGGGATGAAAAAACCAAAGGCAAAATAAAACGGAGCAGGGCGGCGCGCGGTGGTACCAGTCTGCTGTCTCCCACTACCGATATACACCCTGACTCTAAATACCGCAGACTTCACTTAAAGCTGTGATCTCGGCAAATACAAAGAATACAACCAAAAAAAAAAGAAGATCTCTCGGGCTCCCCACGCATGACTTATATTAGCAGAGATTAGATGAAAAGCTGTGGTGTTTTGGTGCCGTCTGAGCGCATCAGGTCGGATTTCGGAGCTGTCCGGGCTGAGACGGCGGCCGACAACAGGTATGAGTCGACCCGGAACCGCCGAGCGACTTGTGCGGTGAGCGGCCGTCTCTGTGAGCGTTCGCTTCACTGACTGACTTTTTATATATAAGAGTATTAAGCGCCGCCATTTTGAGGGCCACCGTTGGGACAGCGGACCGAACATCAATTAACTTGTGTTGGAAGCCTAAGCTGGGCGAGTAACCTTGCCACAGAAGTCTTTAAGACTCATTTCAAATCATTTCCAAACTTTTTAATTAGCGAAACTTTTTTTTGGTCTACTGGGTCAGACAATCCGATTTCAACAAGTAAGTAGATTAAATATCAGCAGGAAATGAGAACTGTCGGCTGTCGGGCGTTTTTGCACAAAAGGTTTTTCACTCACTGCTTATACTCACGTGTAAATTGTGAAAATAAAATACTTGAAACTTGATTGTAATATGTTTTTCCTTACAAACACAATCGTAAGAATTAGACAAGTAGATAGCTCTACTGTGGATGCCTTGTGGGTCGTGATCTATAGCCACACACGCACACACACACACATGCACAAAGACGCACACACGCGCGCACACACTTACAGAACAAAGACAAGAACTTGAATTCATCACAACAGACAATTGATTCAACCTTGTGAGTTGTCATTGTCACGTTGTGCGTCAGGTTGACATTCGACAAGCGACAATGTTATGGAAACGAGATTGAGACGAGCCAATGGGATGGAATGTGTCAATCAAGTTGAAGATGACAACACCTCAACATTTCAAAACACATTGATGCTAAAAGACATAAATTGCATTATCTAGTCAACCTCGTCACACACACACTAAAAAATACACACACACACACACACACACACACACACACACACACACACACACACACAAGGGCTATAGTACCACAGTCCGGTTTTGGTCTCAAGACCCATTTTTGATGGTCTCGGTCTCATCTTGCACTCATGACTTGGCCTTGGAAGACTCGTTGTGAGAAGAGACCAAAGCTGTGTGCCCAGCATTCAGCAATGAACGCGTAAATAATCAGAGAGATGGATATTGCATCTAGCTAAGTAACACAAAAGGTTGGCTCCTTCAGAAACTGCATATTCCCGCCGCAGGGTTAAATGATTACTGTCAAATGCCAACTGCACCACCGATTACATTACATTACAATATTCCTCGAGTAGAAACCTTCCTTTTCTATTTTCGGCAATCGATACAATGACGACCACGTGGTCTTGGTCTCGAATCGGACTCATGTTTTTTGCGGTCTTGGTCTGGGCCCTCAGCTTTGGCCTTGGTCACCAATGATTTGGTCTGGGCTTGGGACTCAACCGAGGTGATCTACACTAGAGCCTAGACCAACACCCCCCCCTCCCCACACACACACACACACACACACACACACACACACACACGGAGACACACACACACATAGCCGTACACCCACCAGATACCTGCTTAAACATCACGGGAGCCCCAAAGCCTCTCAGGAAAGCGCCGGCCCTTGCTCCGTGGAGCTGATAAGATACACTTTGTTGTCCGCTGGCATGTCTGCTGCTTTTTTTTTTGTACAAAGAGGGGAAAGAATGCCAGCCAGGGCTCAACCAAAGCCCTGGCGTCCTGCACTGCAGCTCACCGCCTGTTTCACCGTCACCACCGCCACCGCTCCCTGTCATGAGATTGAATTCCTGTCTTTTCTGTCTGTTTGTCAATCATCATTCTTGTATTCAGTTGACCTTTCGCCATTTTAGAGGTACTAGTCACGTGCCCTGTTTGAAAAGGACCGGTTCATGCTCAGCCCACGCACAACGACGTCACACTCCGACATCGCAGTTCCTTGGGTCCTTTAGCAATGCACCCGCCAGCGTAGTGCCCGTTCTGTGCCTGTTTCGGGGGACGGGCGCGATTGGGCTGGTTGCTTGCGGCTTTCTCGTGGACTGCTCATCCGACCCACTTCACACTCGACACTGCGCTTCCCTTTGTCCTCGGCAAAGACACAAAGACAATCAGGTGAACGCTTGTCGAGAAAGTTTTATTACAGACAAACACACATACGTACTGTACATACATACAGAGACTCCTTCCATTATAGTTAGACGCTGTTCACTTCCCTGTTAGCCCCCCAGTACATATTTCCATTATATACTGTACATATATTATGTTCTCTGCCAGATTGTCTTTGTGCTGTAGTCGCCCAGCAGTCTGTTTTTCCATCTTGATATAATCTACTTTAGTTTTGAAAATCTGCCTCAGTCTGACCGCTTTGGTACTTTGTTTGACCGTCTGGATGTTTATATCCTTGGATTTTATTTGTAAGTAAAGACCTTGGAAGTAAAGTCTTTGGGTCTTTCGGGTTCTGCTGCCGTAGAACTGTGACACTCCCTCAATATTGGAAGCATTATTTCAGCATTGTGCAACACACGGTCATTCATCACAATTGGCATCCCCATTAAAGGTGATCCAAATAAGTTTTGTTTGCGTCAGCGTCCGGGATGAATTACTATGATGATCGTATTAAGGGGAAAGAAGGTGTGAAGGGGGGGGGCGGGGGTTGGGTACAGCATACGCAGTTAGAGAACAACGTGTGGATGTAAAGCTAACATCTCAACATAGTGTTGAATTATGTTGTTGTTGTTGTTGTTGTTGTTGTTGTTGTTGTTGTGTATTGCCATGCCCACCACCCTAAAGGGAGATGTCAATATGCCAAGCGCAAGGCCGCTATGGTAATGCCACTACTGCTATGCTGTATATATGGACATGAACTAAAACAGCTCTGTGAATGAGTGTGTGCACATGTGTGAGTGTGTGCACATGTGTGTGTGTGTGTGTGTGTGTGTGTGTGTGTGTGTGTGTGCAACTCAAAACCTCCCCAACACCTACACACACACACACACACACACACACAGGGCCTTGATTAGGTTATGTGTCTGTCAACACCTCAGCCTTCTTATTGTCGGGCCTCAACGGGCCCCCGGTCTAATCCCAGTGGTAGGGGTGCCGTGGCGCATGTGGGTATTATGCCCTGCAGTCAATAGACGGGGCGGGGGGGGGGTGTGTCGGTGGTGGTGTCGATGGTAGGGAGGATGGGAGCGCACGTGTCGTGCACACACACACACACACACACACACACACACACACACACACACACTCACACACACACCCGCGGCGGGGGAGAGCATAAGAGTGTCGTCCTCCCCTCCGTTAATCCTCCGAACGATGGAGCACACATCACGAGGACAGAGTAAAGTAAGCTCTCTGTAATGAGTCCACATTCTTGTGAGAGAATGATGAATGACACACACACACACACACACACACACACACACACACACACACACACACACACGATCACACACACAAATCCCTGTTTACCATTTGTGCAGAGAAAACATCAATAAACACGAAGCACTTACGAAAAAGAATGACTCATATAAGTTCACACTGATGGTATACTTAGTCGTAGTTTGTCACGTCAAAGTTGACCGAAAACACATTTGCGTCTCGTGACGACATCACATGACAGTAAGGGTCACGTGACTGTGACGGTCACATGACGGTAGCGGTTGCTGTGCGTTGTAGGCTTCTGCGTGAAGATCGATATTGCACACTAATGTCTTTCACATCATCGTTGTTTACCCCCCGTGTGCCCGGGATTAGGAATTACGTTGTGGTTCTTTTTCCCATTTTAGGATAATATAATGGAGTTCTGTGGGGTTTTCTTTGTTTTCTGACATCAAAGGAGAATTGAGATTCATTGATTCATAAATTCTGATCCCACACCGAAGTACTTGTGGCAGTTAATCAGTGTCCCGAATTAAAGCCCCATTTACGCTGTTTTGTTTTGAAAATGACTAAACGCCTCGTCGAACGATTCAATCCCTCACCGACTGCCTCCGCCTCACCAAAGGTCAAGCACGGCGGGGGCAGTCATTGCCTGGATCCCCGATAACTTTGTCTTGGGGTCAGAGTCGTTGAATCGCTTCGTGAAATTAATTCGGAGAGGCAACAACAACAACAGAAAGCAGCGCGTATGTTTCGCGTGTAAACATCTGATTCTATTCTATTTTTCTTAGGCTTAGATTCACCGTTTTGTCATTTTATTTTATATTCTATTGTTTATTTCTCTATTGTAATTATTCTATTGCTATGCAACCTCTGGCACAAGAATTTCCTTCGGGATTAATAAAGTTTTATCTTATCTTATCTCTTAGTCATGTGTCTCGAATGAAC
>PIJE02000152.1:607083-628530 GCA_002895965.2 Coryphaenoides rupestris
ACACACATCTACACAACACACATCTACACAACACACATCTACACAACACACATCTACACAACACACATCTACACAACACACACGACACTATCTACATAGCAGCCTTCATGCATCGCAAGGGCAAACATTGGCTTGTTTTGTCATTGCCAGGTCGACGCGTATTCCCTGCAACACCTTGCTTCTTTCTTTGGCCACGTCTGCGTTCAACACACATATTTGTAGTTGAGACGACGATGATAACGAAAACCTCGCTTCATCCCATGAGCACGCCGAGCCAACCAGCATCAGAGAAGAAGACAACCAAATGAAATCAAGATCCGGTCAAATCGTCAGGGTGCTAATAACTGATCCAGGGGGTTATGGGGCAGAGAGTAGCGGCGGTGTTGAAAGGGACGGAGACAAACTCATCTTGGATCCAGCAGTCTTACAATGTCAAAGCAGAAAACTTCTGGGGTGAGACAGCACAGAGATGTGGGTCAGAAAATGCAAAACCGAAAGGGACGGAGTTACACCCTAAAAAAAAAAGTGTATTTCCACGGCGGCCAGTCCACACCGTGTTGATTTGTTTACTGCCACTTACTGCCGCTGGGTGAGTTTGTGTTTACCAATTACAAGTTTACAGATTAATGAATATTCATAGGCTACTGTCATCACCCCCGTAGTTGGTTTTGTTTCGTTGTTGTGTTTGTGATGATGTTAACGGCGGCGACATGAATGACATCTTTAGGGTTTTTTTAATGTGCATTTTAGTCGCAGCCATTTCTGTTCATTGGGAAAGCAGTAAAAAAAAAAAGTAGTAACGTGTGGGAAGGAAGCTGTTGTTGGATTTGTGAATCGTTGTGCCCCAAACGAAACACCCCCAACAGAAATCCAAGGTGCGTTTATTGTGTCAAACAATGTCAGACAAGACGCACTGCGAGCGGATGTAAGGGAGGTGGTTAATAAGTGGTCTAGTTAATAAATGAAAAAGCACCGAATGGAAGTTGCTTGAGGCCACTGGTCGATAGCAACGGCAATTACACGGAGAAATAACAAGCCGTGTTATGAAATAATGAAAAACAATGAGAGTGAATGGAAATCGTGCTAATTTGCGACGATTCAGTTGGGGTTTGAACGAAGTGGGCGACGAACCAAAAACGCAATATCCACCGATGTAGGACAATGTGAACAATGAATGTGCGGGCGTCCTGGGGGACAGCCTGTGTGTGCGACGTAGACCGACGGGTTGCGGTAGTGTTGGCGGATTTTTTCATCAACTCTCGCACACAAACGCTCCGTTGCGGTGACCTTTCACGCGCACGTCGGTTCAATACCGCGCTAAATCCCGGAAGCGGTGAGGCGAGCCCCGCCGATCTCAGGTGTCTTCAAGTTCCTCACGTCGATGAGAGTCTCCTGAAGAAAATTGCTCCGCGCGTCGTTTTGAATAGGGCACCCCGGGGTCCTCATTTCAGCAAGCACACACACAACAACACAGAAATAGGACACGCGAGTGTGTCCTAAAATAATACAAAAAAAACGCCACAGAAAACAAGTTATTCGGAACTAAAATACAACTGGGTTCCAGCCGCGGTCAACTTTGTGAATAATTGCATATTTTCAAGCGTTTCAGAAGTGTTGTTTTTGTCTCGCGCGACACCAAAGACGTAGCGTTTGGTCTATTATGGCCCCGCGGCCTCACATGACCTTGACACCCCTGCTCCGGATGTTCCAAGATGCTCTGAAGACGTGTTATCTGCAGGTGCAAGTCCATGAGATCACAACCAAATCACTGATCACTGATATTAGCATTAGTAAAGCTGCGTTGGCCATCAACATAACAACAACAACATAAAAAAAACCAACAACGTCTGGAAGCTTGACATAAGTTTGTGCTGACAAAATTTGCTTCAAGTGTTCCTATTATCATCTTTGTTTCAAAAGGGTTTTGATCTTTCTCTCGCTCCCCCCACTTCCTCTCTCTCTCTCTCTCTCTCTCTCTATGCCTCTCTCTCCGTCTCTTTCCTCTTCATCCCTCTCTTTGTCGCTCTCCTCTTCCTCCCTCTCTCTCTCTCTCTCTCGCCCACCACTGTCTGTACTCTGTGTTCTTCTGTGTTTAGAAGAAAGGCTACGGCCCCCTGGCTCCCAGGCAGTCCCGGGCAGAGTGCCTATTTGTGGCGGCTGGCTTGGCACAGGATAAGTAAAAACAAATCAAAGGTCACAGCACCTGATAAAGTGTTGGGAGGATTATGTGCTGCGCTGAGCCGGGGGCGCGAGGAGAAAGCACTCGCAAGGGGGGCTTACGCTGCTGCCCGTGTTGTCTGGAGCGCATGCAAACACACGCTTGACTTCATATATATATATATATATGCATTATATATAATATATATAGTATATATATATACGTATATTAAGGCTGTCAAAGTCAATGTGATAATATCGCGTTAACGCAAATTTGTTTGAACGGTGCAAAATTTACGCAGGTGAATATCATGTGTGGGACAAAGGGCTATGGGACGGCTGGCGCGCGGGGGCGAGGGCTGGAAGGGGCGGGGTCAAAGGTCGAACTTCAGTTAACTTTATGCAAATGAACGTGTCATGTGGCCGCGACGCGACGTGTTTGGGCCACGCGATCGGACAATCGACGTTCGGCGAGTACCGGCGGGCGCGTTGTTGAATTGGTTAATAAGCACTTCCATTGACGGTGTTAAACAAATGAGGCGCCGAACCGGACAAAAGCAGAGCGAAAATGGCTGAGTTCCAGCATGCAGCGCGTCGGAGCGTGGTCGACGGAGCGCTTAGTTCTTGTGAAGGGTGGAACAGCTGAACCATGGCCATGAAGTGCCTCTGTTTAGTACCAGTGTACAACCTGTGTGAAGAGAGCAATTACCACGGCCTTGAGCACCACCGTTGTTATATGGCAGCAACATGTTGAAACTAACTGACCCGACCCTAACCCCCTAACCATGGAAAACAACATACGCAAAATATATACAGCTGAACAGCTTTATTACACATTCACAAACTTTTTGAACCCTTATTTGTTTCCCATAGCTTCTGGACTGTGTGTGTGCATGTTTTGCTGTGTGTGTGTGTGTCTGTGTGACCCTGAATAGTTTCAGTCCGCTGTTTTGCGTTAAAGGGGAATTTCACTTTAAAACACATCTGGGTTCATTTTCACACCTACCCAGGCTTTTGTGTGCACCTCAGACTGCTTTGAGGACGCTCGCTTCAATACTTAGATATTTGGGCAAACCCCCCCCACACACACACCCCATAGAAGCCCATTCAACATCAAACTCCACGTTAGACTCATTGTCAACACACGTCCCCGCTTCTCATGACTGGGATTGTCCTTCTGATGAAGTAGTTGACAGACATTTACAGATTAGTCATTTCATTACGTTGATATTTTAGTTTGATTGGAAGTAGAACCAAGCAGCTTCGTGTCAAACCCGAGAATTTGGTTGGTCAATAGTGTTGTATTATGACTAGAATTATACTATATAATAAATGGATGGTGGCAACCCTATAACAAAAGCCAGCGAGCTGTCTAACTGTGACTGCAGACGTCCATCACTCTTAGTACCCGGCTCTATCGATACGGTGGGTACTGCTCCGGGCTTCGGGCGATCGCCTCGGTAGTGGGGTGGCTTCAGAGTGATCGCTATATATCCTATTAGTCCTCGTTGGCCAACTTCTTTGGCTCTCTGAGTACATCCAGCCATGTCTGGCACAAAGTTGCATCACATGGATAACGATGAAAATGTGCTTTTAATGCGAGTTTAATAACAACCGGGTACAAAGCGCCTCATCATTACACCTGTATAGATCAACCTGTATAGAAATACAAGTAAAGTCAGCAGACGTTCGTTTGTCCGATTTTCAAAGTTGAAGGAACGTGTTGCTTTGCTTCTCCCCGACTACCGTGAAAACCGTACTACTATGCAGACTTGCGCTACAGCGACATAGTTACTCTTCATCATCTTGTGTCTTTTTCACTTTTTTTCTACGTTTATTTACTCTCTACATTTCTTGTTAATTAAGTAGTAAGCTCATTATTTGTACAGTAGAACAATGTGGCACATTCTTATGTTATTTATTGTTATTTTTGAGCAACCTCTGGCACAAGAATTTCCTTCGGGTTCGATCTTATCTAATCTTATCTTATGAGAAGCAGATGAGAGTTTTAAAAACTTGACTTTTTTAAAAGAAGAAAGTGTGATTAACGATATACGATGAACTATAGACAATCATGCGAGTGATCGGGATTAAATATTACATATTTAAATTTAATTAAATCTCATTGACAGCCCTAATATATATATATATATATAGTACTCAGACTACACACATCCACTGCCATACACACAAAACCATGTTGCCCATTTAACCATTCACCTGCATGGTTACCATTACATCTCTAATGTGCCCCACTCATGTGTGTATGTGTGTGCATGTGCATATGTGTGCACATCCATGTGTTTGCATGTATGTGTGTATGTGTGTGTGTGTGTGTGTGTGTGTGTGTGTGTGTGTGTGTGTGTGTGTGTGTGTGTGTGTGTGTGTGTGTGTGTGTGTGTGTGTGTGTGTGTGTGTGTGTGTCGAGATCATCATCATTTTTTCTAATGGCACTTTTATCCACTAAACAGAGAGATGAGAGGAGGGGGGGGGGGGGGGAGGGTGGAGGGTGGAGGTGGGAGGAGGGGAGGGGAGGGGGGGGAGAGGAAGGGAGCAGGCGAGGGACAAAAAGCCTGCTAATGCACAAAGGTCCTGGAGGAATCTAAGGTCTCCCCACTGCCGAGATAGATAGGGACAGATACAGCCCACACACACACACACACACACGCACACACACACACACACACACACACACACACACACACACACACACACACACACACACACACACACACACACACACACACACACACACCCCTCATCCCTGTTAGTCTGTCTGTCTGTCTGTCTGCCTGCTCGCCTGAACCTCCACTGGTACACCTGCATCTGTCCGTCCATCATCGGCGTGTTGTAAAGTGTGACCCGGTGACCTCATACAGCACCCGTCTATTTGGAGCCGCGGCATTTTGCTGTTGTTGTTGTTGTTGTTGTTGTTGCCGCTGATGGGTGTGCTACGCTACGCTACGCTACGCTACGTGGCGCTGATCCCGGGTTTGCTGTGCGGCGGTACACTTCCAGAGCCCTGTGTATGTATCTCTGTGCGGAGAGACGGTGGAAGGTGCGGTGGTGCGCGTTTGGTCGCTTTTTGTTTTAAGTTCGCCCGTAATTGCTTCTTCAACCATTTTTCAGTCCTCTTCAATTCCCACACATGATTATGCACAACGCTCGCAAAATCCGCACGCTTCTCACAGCGCCGCATGTTGGACGACGCGATTGTTTGTGGTTTTCTAAGTGTTGCATATTGCAAATAAGTCTTAACAATTCTATGGGCGACGCACGTCAACGTTAATGTTTTGGACAACCCCCATTCGAAATGTCGTGAGGCCCATCGGGGGTGGTTACGCCATGCTTGCCGATCACTTATTCCCTTCGTTCCTCCCTTCCGCCCCTTCATCCCTCCATCCTCTACAACAGAACAGAACAGTCCTCATCTCTCTGCTGTCTTTACATTTACATTATTAACATCGGGGGCATTTCGCTTTGACGCTTTTGTCCGAAGCGACATATCTTTGTCCAAAGAGAGTGAATCAACAATGTCAATCACTGACAGTCCAGTCCAGTAAGATTTGAATAGAACAGGTTTCAAGCACTTCACATCATTGCTAGGTTGACCCCTGGCTGGTAAACAGCAAGAAAGCGAGGATAAGATGCGACACGATGCTAAGTGCTCTTTACGCCCCTCTCTTCTCCATCCTCCTCCTCCTCCTCCTCCTCCTCCTCCTCCCTCTCCTCTCTTCCTCTTCCTCTTGCTCATTCCCGACGCTCGCCTTTCTGCCCTTTGAAGTTGGCTTTTTACAGTGTCACTGGAGAACAAAAAGAAAAGGAAAAGAATAGAAAACAAGAAAAAGGGAGAGAAAAAAAAAGCCTTGTCCTCCCTGGTACGGCTGTTGTAGTCGCCAGGTTGGATGGGGGGGGGGGTTGCCATGGCATCACATCACGGCGCTGAGCCGCGGCGGCGGCGGCGGCGAGGGTAATTTGTGTTCCGCTGACACGTCGGAGCAGGGAGACGACGCGGCGGCGGCAGCAGAAGAAGATGCGCGCAGTCGCGATCTCCACTGCCATCTAACGGCGAAGCCACCACCCGCCTGCTCACGGGTTCACCGACCTACTGTTGCTCTGAGAAGAAAATAGGCTGTTGACTCCATTTTTTTTATGTCGCCCTCCCCTCCCCTCGCCGCCCTCCCTCCCTATTAAATCCCATAGTGTTGATATAGCATTGAACGCGTCGATCCTCGTCACGTCGCGGCCTTGTGATGCAAATGAAGCCATTAAAAAGCCACGGCAATACGAACGCTTAGGAATCCTGATGTTTGTTTATGACGGCGTTCCTCTCGTACGCGGCGCCATTGTTCACCGGTGCTGTGATACTCTGTGTGTTATGGCTGATGTGTCCTCACTATTTTGCGTCGATTCGTTTGAAAATCAAAAGCCCGTCGACGGCGTTTGTCCTCTTTTGTGTTGCCGAGGAGTAAACAAAACTAAAACTATCTTAAAATAAATTAATAATGAGGTACACTTGAAGGGATATTTCTCTTGACAGATTCGGCTGATTTCCCACTGGATTAGCTCACTCCAGCGGTGACAAGTCAATTCACAGATGGCTTTTCAGCCACCGCGACAGCAACAACAACACATGGAGGCAGAATAATTAGCGGTTTGAAGTCTATTTAAACAAGTTATTATCAAAAAATAAATAAGGGGCAATGAGATCGGCTAATGTTTCTTTCACGGCCAGTCATGCGTGGCCCGTTGTAATCGAAAAATCAATTCAGCACCAAGCGTGGCGCCATTATGCTTTAACAAATTTAATCGAACGTTGCGGTTATGTAAGCATTCTTTTACAAAAATATATGAATTACACATTCAGAGCCCGAGTACATATTCAGTGCTCTCATTACTCTGAAATGCACCCAACAAGAACACAGCAACTGGTGGGCCGATGTAAACGTGCTCCGGTCTGGTAAGACTCTTTTTGAAAAGGTCAGATCATCAAAGATGCATGCGGTGGTGACACAGAATCCAGGGCTAGAAAGTAATTAAGTACATTTACTTTTTTACTGTACTTAAGTACACATTTGAGGTACTTGTACTGAAGTATTTCGATGTTTTGCTACTTTATACTTCTATTCTACTGCATGTCAGAGGCAAATATTGTACTTTTTACTCCATTACATTGATCTGACAGCTTTAGTTACGAGTTACTTTGCAGATTAAAATCAATACACTATAATTAACAAATAGTATCGTAAAAGTATTATATTTTTTGATCATTAATGCATCAATAATTATCATCCAATAACCTAATATATATTAACCTAATATATATTATTCTGAAATAGGCCATTCTGTATAATGAGTGCTTTTACTTTGTGTACTTTTGTAATTTTACGTAACGTTTGCAATGCATGACAGAGTATTTCTACAGTGCGGTATTACTACTTTTACAAACACTGCTTTTGCAATGTGAGTACTTCTTCCACCACCACTGGCAGAATCCCAGATTCACGGCAATCACAAGAAATATAAAAATGCACCTTGGATACGAGACAACCGAAAGGGGAAAAGAAAAGTTTTGAACAAATTGACAGCGGGTTCAGAAGCAGGCCTATGGAGCTCCAGCCACACCACAGATGGCCAGTCTACGGAGGGACGCTTCAACAAATGTCCTCTTTGTAAGTCGCTTTGGATAAAAGCGCCAAATGCCCTCAATGTAAATGTATGCAGCGTTGCATTTACATGAACGCCAGACACTTTCCCTGCCGGCTCTCTGCACGACTCCACCTTTTGTGCTCGAACACCAAACGCCTTTACAAAACTTTGTTTTTCTTTGAGGATCACAAGAAAAAGAGACAATGGTGGCATTGTTCCTGTGTGTGTGTGTGTGTGTGTGTGTGTGTGTGTGTGTGTGTGTGTGTGTGTGTGTGTGTGTGTGTGTGTGTGTCTGTCAGTGTGTGTTTGTGGAGACTCAACAGGAAGGATGTCCCTCGCTCGCTGTCACAGCCACTGTCTCTCTAACTCTCTCTCTCTCTCTGCTCCTCTTAACTCACTCTGCATGCTGACAGAATGGGGACACTACCCGGCGCCGCGGAGCACCGCCGCTGCCGGGGAAACGCATGGGAAGTGTGCGACGCCCCTCAGGTTGGCTGCCGGGCGCACGGTGGGCAAGAAACAGACTGGGCGGAAACACAGGACGAGTACCATTCTCCTCTGACTTTGAGCATGAGATATATTATATATACAGTATATATATATATATATATATATGTATATCTTTGGCTTCACAGTGAATGGATTTGATTAACGATTCAGTAGTTGGCAATTCAATTCAAGGTCTTTTTTTTCTTTTTTGGAATGATTCGGTTCATGCAGTGAGGGTAAAACTCGACGGAGGGTCGGCGCGGGGCGTGGGGGGTGCGTGTGGGGGGAGGGAGAGGGCGGGTAGTGGGGACGGCGGGCGGAGTGAACGGCGCGAAAGCGGGCGGGGAGAGCCCGTACGGTAGGGATATGCGGGGAGGCGGGCGGTAACACTGCGGCGGCGTAGGAATTGGTGGAGTATGGGAGGAGTGTTGGCGGTCGCAGCGTGGTGCGGTGGCTGCGGGTGCGGGGGGCGTAGCGGTGGCATTCCGGTTTAGAAAACGGCGGTAATGCAGTCGGGGGGGAGGCCGGGGTGAGTTGATAGGAGAGCGGTCAGGGCACGGAGCGCGGGGCGGATGCGGCGGTAGTGGGCGAACGAACGGCGGCGGGGGAGCGGGGGAGAGCTGGGGGGCGGGGGGGTACACCGGGGCAAGGCCGGTGGTGGGGTCGCCCGCCGGGTGGCACGGCCGGGGAGCGCGCGCCTCGAATCGCTAGGGAGGCTGGAATGGTGAGTGCGGGCTCGAATGCAGGTTGCTCGGCAGAGAGAGTCCCGGGATGAGGGGTCGGCGAGCTGTTAAGGCGTAGGAAGAGAGGGGGAGGAGGGCGGAGGTAGCCGGCGGGGCGACTCCTGATGGCGTGCGAGAGGCTGGACGGGAGTATTGGGAGGTGCTGGGGTGGGCCGGGTGAGCGACAGGTTGACGGACTAGGCAATTGTAGCCAGGGTATACTTGGTGGTTCCGCTGGGGAATGGCGGAGCGTCGGGGTGTAACGGAGTGTTCTAGAAGCTTCAAAGTGTCAAGTATATGGGGGCTGGTGGAGACGTGTCCTCGTTTAGTGTCACCCGTGAGAGCATGACCCAGCCGCTGGGACTGGTACTAGGGCTGATGAGGAGTGGTGGCACACCAGGTACTGGATTGTAGAGAGGGAGGAGTCGCCGTGGTGTTATGGATGGTACTTAACTTGGCGTACGACGCTAGGGACGCGGTGGGAGGGTGTATGGTAGAGGTGCGGAGGGGGGACTCAGAAGTGAGTGGAGGTCGTATTCGTGATCTGTAAAAGTCCTGGGATTCTGTGTGTCGCTTGGTGGTCGTCCAGGCGTTGCGTGAGAGATGCTGTGCGGGTCGCAATATTACTCGTCAACGCTGAATGGAATAGGAAACGGTCATTGTTGTAGGAGTGATGCGGTAGGAGTAAGTATGGGTGGGTGAGGCTGTGTCTTTATGCGCTCTAAGAGCGGGAGGGACTGGGGTGATCTCGCGAGGGTGGGTGGGTGTGAGGGGTTGTTGGTCAGAGTGTGGTGGCCTGGAGAGCAGCTTACATAGTTTGAGACTGGCGGGGGTTAATATGTATGAGCGGGAGGTCTGAGATGAGAGTGGGGCTATCACGGGGCATGGTGTGCCGGGGGGAGGGTACAAGTGGGTGCTCACTCGCGTTAGTGCAAACTAAAAATAGCAATAGAACGTCGCGGGGGGGGAGCGACATCGTGAAGTTGTAACTGGGGGCGGGCGTATGTGCTGGGGGCTGGAGCGGTCTGAAGGTGGGATTCAAGGGTTGCGACTAGCAGCGTTAGTGACCTGTGGGGGTCGTTGGTGGTGGAGGGCTTTTGTGGGTGTGTGTGGAGGGTATGTGAGGGGTGGGACGGACCGGTGACAAGGGACGGTAAGCCTGTACTTAAGGAGTGATGGACGGGGTAGCGTAGGAATCAATTAAGGTATCGGGTGGAGGTGGAGCTATTGGTACCGCCGGGTTGCGGAGTAGGTGACGCGGGTGCGACCGGTGGCTAAAATGTACACTCATCGATTTACCGCAGGGCTGTGAGGTACTAGTTGGCAGAGCTGCAGGTATAATAGTACGCGGTTGGCGTGTGCGGGTTCTCGGAAGAAGTGGGGAATAGAGTGAAAGTAAAAAGTCCACTGAATCAGAATTGAAGGGACTGTGTAATACACAAAAACAAACACAAAAGAAAAAAAGAAAAAAAAAAAAAAAAAAAAACAAAACAACAAAAAAACAAAAAACAAACAAAAGATGCAACACTACCACGACCGGCGTGGGTGTCACGTAGGGGGGGTCAGCTGCGGACGGATTTAAGCATATGAGGCAGGGTCGTAGAGTAATGAGGTGGTCCGGGGCGGAGACAGGAGTTAGCTGAGTGAGGTGAGTGGAGGTGTACCACCGTGGTGAGAGAGTAGTGAACTAAGGAAGATAACATGTTGCGGTGAGATTTAGCGGTTCGTAAGGGGAGGAGCGAGGGGGGCGGCAGACACCTGCTGAGCGGGGCGAGCTGGGCCGGTCTAGGCGAGGTGCATGCGGTGGGCTGGTACGGATAGCAGTAAGGCCTGCGGGTACACAGGGGGGACGTAGAGTTTACGGTGGATAGATATAATTATCTTAGGACTTCAGAGGGCGATGGATTTTGATTAAGCGATTCAGAGTTGGGCTTAGAGTGGTCAAGGTCGCGTAACCACGATTCGATTCAGTAACTTTTACCAAAATTATATATTTCTATATTTCTATATCCATGAAATAAACATGCAATATTGTGAGTGAGACTATCTGAAAGGTGAAACAATTATCAAGAGAACAGAATTACTTCTAAACATTTATTCGAGAAAAAAAAACAACTGTCCAAAAACAGTGCATACTATTTCATGCTGAATTTAAAGGCTACATGCTGGCAGGGGAGAGAGTGAGTGACTTAACAGTCAGTGAGTGAGTGGGTGGGTGGGTAGGTAATAGGTTTGTGGGAGTGTGTGTGTTTGGTGGCTGGCTTAATTGGCCTCACCTGGCCCAGTTCGAGTCTGGAGGGTTGGGTCTACAGCCTCACCTGGCCCAGTTCGAGTCTGGGGCTGTGGTGAATTGGCTAATCAGTGCGCCAGCACACACACTCAGGGAGCGCTAGCATGCCTGCCTGTGTCCTTGGAGGAGCCCCGAACTAAGCCACTGTGTGTGGCATTGTATCTGCTGTATCACTGTATCTGCCACACAGGCAGAAATTGAAAATGTTCTTAGAAAGTGGCACCGGCTTGCTTAGCAAGCCATTACTAGGGGGGTCTGGGGTCATCCCCCCCATACAATGTTTTGAATTTGGAGAGTCTTGGTGCATTTTGACGTCGTAACACTTAGTAGACACTTTTATTCTCAACGAAGCATCCATTTGTGAAGTTTACGCTCATAGACTTAATCAAATATAGACACTGATTGGACTGCTTAAAAATAATATATGAGCACTGCAATTGATGGAGGGATGGGTCATGATTGTTGAATATTCGAACAGATGTTTTATTCATCAAATAGTTCATGCAACGAGCATCGTGTTAACGTCCCTTGTTTTCTCCCGGTGGGGTCAGTATAGGGCCGCTGTGATGCTGGGATGTGGGTGTACAGGTCGAGAAGAAGAAATACCAAAACAATGTCATACACTCCGACTCAGTCCGTCTTCTGGGCAGGTAGACACCGGCACTCCGACTCAGACCGGTGATTGCGTCTTTAGTTTCCCGCGCCAGGTCGATGTCATTCAGAGTGTGAATATCTATTGAATATCTTTCTAAATAAAACAATGTTCCAACTATCATCATGATCGCCGAGTTGTGAGACTGAGTTGTGAAAGTTAATGGGTGTCTCCCTCTCTGTTGCGTAGCACGCGCACGGGGGGGGGTGGGGGAGCGGCTAGCCTCAATAGCATTGATAAGCTCGGACCTTATTGATTTTCGGGTTTTGAGAATGCATTTGAGACATGCATGGGAAAAAAGCCATCATAAAGCGATACATTTGCAAATCGGACAGACGAAGACATGAAATATTGATTATTGGTGAAGCCAAAACAATTCATTCTATTATTTATTTTAGCAGATCGATTTAGTTGAATCCGTAGGATTTTAATTGAATTCATCAATGGATCGCATGAATCATTATAGTACGACAGTATCGTGGCAGTTGGAGAAATAAGAAGCAATTTGTCTGTCACAGTCTTTTTATTGCTTAGCAAAACCGTGAGACACTGACTTACTTAACATGAAATTTAACGCTGGGGTCATCAAACCAAACAGCATGTCAACCATGGTTTCAAAACACTTACAAACACAATGCATGCTGGGAAACAGGGAGGCACAATGCTAACTGTGTAGTCCCTTCGCTACACTGCCCCCACCAGCGTGTCGACTGTCCTCAGCCGACAACAAAGTCATTATAGCGACGGGGAAGCCGTCCCCGCCGCCTACGAACAGGCGGGGTCGCAGGTCCCTGTTCCCCACTGTCCGGTTGGTTGGTAGGGCTTGTGGGTGTTGGAGGAACCGTGCTGGGTGAGCTGGATTGATCTGCATGTCCTTCAGCCAAGGGGCGGTAAGGTGCCAAGCGGTCCCGATGCAAAACCACCACCCGCCCCGGGGCACACAGCTTCACCCGGTACACGACATCCGAAAGCTGCTCCAACACCTCACAGGGTCCCACAAACTGGCTGGTGAGTTTGGGTGAGACTCCCTTCTTCCGAATTGGATTGTAGACCCACACCAGAAGCGAAGGAGCGACCCTGACAACGAGTGTCATATGCCCACTTTTGCTTTGCGCCCACTTGTTCCTGGTGCTGCCGGGCAAAATCGTGTGCCTCAGCCAGGCATTGTTGGATGTCCCGCAGGTATTCAAAGCCGGGTATCTTGGGAAGATCAGTGCCAGGGGGTGTGCCAAAGGCTAAATCCACAGGGGTTCGCAACTCTCTCCCGAACATGAAAACGGCTGGTGTGCATCCAGTACTTTCTTGTACTGCCGACCGGTACGCCCACAGGTAGGTGGCGGTCCCAGTCTCGTTGGTGTCGTGAGGTGACGATAGTAAGTTGTGTTGCGAGCGTCCGATTAAACCTCTCCACCAGTCCGTCGCTCTGGGTGTGAGGGGCGTCGTCCTGGTTTTCCTCCCCCCCATGCGTTGGCACACCTCAGTGAACACCTGCGCCTCGAAGTTCCGCCCCTGATCGCTGTGTAGTTCCTCGGGTGCACCAAACCGACAGAACATCTCGCACACCAGCCGCTCGGCTGTAGTAGCAGCAGTCTGGTCGGGGACGGCATACGCCTCTGGCCATTTAGTAAAATAGTCCATGGCCACAAGGACGTAGCGGTTCCCGTTGTCCGTGATGGGAAATGGACCATGGATGTCTACACTGACCCGCTCCATGGGGGCCCCCACCTGGTATTGCTGCAGAGGGTCATGGGAACGTCCAGTCGGGTCCTTTCTTGGCGGTGCAGGCGTCACAGCAGTGCACAAAAAGTTCAGTGTCTTTCCTTGCAACCGGCCCAGTAAAACTGTTGCCGCAGTTTGTTCAGGGTCTTGGCCACCCCGTAGTGACCTGCCCCCACCGAGCCGTGGACTGCCTATAGCACCCGTTGGCGCCAGTCCTTGGGCACCAGTAACTGCCACACACTTCTTTCCCGGCCCGGCTCACACCAGACCCGGTACAGCAGTCCATCACGCCGGGCCAGGGTGGTCCACTGGGGAAAGTATATATTAAGTAAGTGGTATATTATTAGGGTTTTAATCATCACCGTTAACGCTCCAACATACAGGACATCACCACTACGGACACCAACAGACCCCCAGAGCTCCAGAGCTCAGAGCTCCAGGACTATACAGACCTCCAACATTCCGACACATCCAGACATCGAACCAGGGACACTCCAAGACCAGTAGACCCAGACACCCAGACACCAGTAGACCAGACATCCAGAGCTCCGAGCTCCTAGACATCCAGACATCAGAGCATCCAGAGACCCAGGATCTCCAGAGCTCCAGAGATTACAAGAGATCCAAGAGCTCCAGACTTCCAGAGACCCAGGACCCAGAGCTCCAGGGATCCAGATGATCCAGACATCCAGAGATACCAGACATCATGAGATCCAGACATCCAGTGACCCGACATCCAGAGCTCCAGACATCCCAGTAGACCCAGAGACCCAGCATCCTAGGAGATCAGACATCCAAGACATCCCAGAGACCATGATGTCTCATGTATTGTTGTGTGTCTGTGTGTGTGTGTGTGTCTGTCAGTGTGTGTTTGTGGAGACTCAACAGGAAGGATGTCCCTCGCTCGCTGTCACAGCCACTGTCTCTCTAACTCTCTCTCTCTCTGTGTGTGTGTGTGTGTGTGTGTCTGTCAGTGTGTGTTTGTGGAGACTCAACAGGAAGGATGTCCCTCGCTCGCTGTCACAGCCACTGTCTCTCTAACTCTCTCTCTCTCTCTGCTCCTCTTAACTCACTCTGCATGCTGACAGAATGGGGACACTACCCGGCGCCGCGGAGCACCGCCGCTGCCGGGGAAACGCATGGGAAGTGTGCGACGCCCCTCAGGTTGGCTGCCGGGCGCACGGTGGGCAAGAAACAGACTGGGCGGAAACACAGGACGAGTACCATTCTCCTCTGACTTTGAGCATGAGATATATTATATATACAGTATATATATATATATATATATATATATCTTTGGCTTCACAGTGAATGGATTTGATTAACGATTCAGTAGTTGGCAATTCAATTCAAGGTCCACGATTCGATTCAGTAACTTTTACCAAAATCATATATATCTATATTTCTATATCCATGAAATAAACATGCAATATTGTGAGTGAGACTATGTGAAAGGTGAAACAATTATCAAGAGAACAGAATTACTTCTAAACATTTATTCGAGAAAAAAAAACAACTGTCCAAAAACAGTGGATACTATTTCATGCTGAATTTAATTAATCATTCCTCAGCCCTAAATTATTTTGAACATTTTCGAAAGGCTACATGCTGGCAGGGGAGAGAGTGGGTGGGTGACTTAACAGTCAGTGAGTGAGTGGGTGGGTGGGTAGGTAATAGTCTCAGGCAGAACAGACATAATTATATCCCATGCTATCTTCGAAACAAGTAAGGGATATTCTTTGACGTATATTTGACATTCCAAATTAGAAATATAGATATTTTTGATGAGGATTATCCCTTCTCCAGAGCAGTTACGGTTAACTAGGCTGGTGCAAACCACAGTGGGGATTACAACCCTGCACTGCAATCCCCTGCGGAGAAGCAGGCTTTAATATGAGACACGGAGAAACCACTCCCTGAACCCAATTGCGTCTTCTTTCTGCCCAACTGTCAATCTACTCAACGCAAGTCCATACCCACCGGAGCACTAAGCCTGCCGCCCTAACACAATGTGGAGCGCACAACAACAGACCGCGCGCACAACACATGAGGGAGTGACTGCAGCGTCGCTACCCTTTGTGGGAAGCGTTGCTATTTCGTCATCTGACCGCCCGCACAAACCTGCGCTCCTGCCGCCTCGGTACAAACATAATGTGCCACGATCTACAGAACTCTACACAGCTGATAGCCAACGCTTTCTATGGTGGTGATGTCGTAGTTGAAGTTACTGGTCAGTCTAGCATTTAGCTCACTGCCACATGTCACGTAAAAGTGGCTTTGTAGGGCTCTTCCAACGTAAGGAAACAGGTAGTTGATGTTGCATGTTGAATATTCAAGATTATGGTTGATGTTGAGCAGAGCAAAATGACAGAAATTGGCGACAAGCTAGCGTGCTCGTGCTCTCTTGAGTGTGTGTGGTGATGGATGGTCTAATCTGTGTGCGTTGATTAGTCAATGCACTCCACACACATTGGTATTGTAAGCATTATAGCGACACGGGTCTCTGCATAGAGCAGTTCTCCAATATAGACTTGGCCATCGCTGCCGTCGCTGAGCACACACAGCATGTGTGTATCACCATGAGGTCTGTGATACATGCCTGACCTTCGGTCGGGGACAGCGATGCAACTGCAAATGGCATACATCAAGCTCTGATGAACTGTCCGGAAAAGCATGAAGTGGATAATGCCAATGTCAACTTTGGAAAACACCACTCTGTTTACCAGTTATTGAGCAGTGCCAACAATCGCATTCTGAAAGCTAATTGTCCAGATCAAATAGCTCATAACTCCTGCAAGCATGCCTGCGATCAGCTGTGAGTCGATATTCTACAGCCACTTCTCAGTAACTGCTTCCCGAAGAGAGGAACTGAATGCATTTTTTGCCTTTGTTGACATTGAGTGGCGTGAAATTCCGCATCACATTTGCACACAATGGCTCTCTCTCTTCATCCAGCTGTCGACTGTATCCTGCAAATCTGGCCAGCTCTTCATACTTCAGGTCCCTTGAGAACCGTCCTGTGGCACTGAAGAGGATTTTTGAGGGTGAAGAAAAAACGCGAGCCGCAGAGATTTATCTGTGCTTTTTCCACAACGTGGGGTGTGTTTTGGACCAAAGAGTAAAAAAGCTGGAGGAAACAAACTTCCGCATCACAGAGTTCAAAATGAAGATGCTTCAGCGGAAAACAGGACAACTTTTTGGTGTACCAGACCAAGCAGCCGATGGACAAACAAGTCTCAGCACAAAGGTCCAAGCAGCAACAGGACTTTGTGAAGTTCTATGACTCAATATATGTCATTACATACATTGACAATTGGTTTGATTTCTCACCAGAAAATGTTAATGGTGAAACTGAAACTGATGGGCATCAACGAGGAGCTCTCCTTCACTTCCCTGGAGCAGGTGGTGGCTGCCCTCAAAATGACAGAGACAGTCAGTATGGACCAACTCTATGAAGAGTTTAGTGCTGGCCAGGAGGAAACACAGAAAGTCAGACAGGATACCACAAAATCCACCAGTGAGAAGTGGGTTGCGGTTTTCCAAAACATAGGTAAAGCCAATGTAATCAATATGTTCAGAAGGGTCTCATCTGTCCTCAGTGTGTCAGGCTCAAATGCCTTTGTCGAGAGGATTTTCTCTCTGATGCCATTTAAATGGACAGACTCAAGAAACAGATGCAGCACAGAGCTGAGCAAAAATGTACTTCAAATATGTGAACTGTCAGTTGTCACGTCAGGGCATCTCTCTGGCTGTGCAAAAGAATAGAAGAACAGCTTGAATCAGTGAAGAGCAGCAAATACTATCCATGGAAAAAGTTGCCCCTCTGTTCCCCTTTTGCATTTGAAATGGTTGTTTTTTATGTAAAGGTCCAATTTGTGATTTATTTGATCATTTATTTTGAGGGTCATTCACATAAGCTCACATAATGATACAGTTTTACCAAAGCTATAGACTAAATGGAAAATATACTGTACATATTTGCCTTTACAATCGAATATGAATATGAATGTACACATACGCCATACGCACACCGCTGTGGCAGCGTGCGTCGGACAAATGTGACAAATGTCTTTTTTTTAGTGGTGAGAAAGTTGGCAACTCTAGATGTGAATGATTTCTCCTTCTGAACATGTCCAACTTTTTCTCAGAAATGCCCATTTTTTTTGTCTGTCAGGAGTAATGATGAGCGTTCTAGTAGATCCTTGAAACGTTGGCTGTCCTTGTTTAGAAGTTAGTCGGCACTGCCCTGTACCGTCTCGAGTAGTAAAGCCTGCAGGTGTAAAGGCTACTGCAAATCTGCAAAAAAATCCATTATTATTTCTCCAACTTCCTCTTCCTCAGAGCTGAGGGGCAGCCCAACTCCCACTAACTTAAATAAATCAGAAGAGCTCAAAATTGGATGAATAGCAACTAAAGTGGTCTTGGTCTCATGATTTGTTAAAACCAGACACATATCTTCCACAAGATACTAACCCACCCAACTACGTCAGCTAACAATTATCTCGAGAATCAAAAAAAGGTGGTGGAGTGAATCTAAACTTTGATTCCAAACTAACTATCAATCTGAGATCCTTGCCTTTTGCTCCTCAGTTCAAATGACATATTCTGCCAATTTTTGCTTATTGGGGATTTCAACATTCACGTGAATAATAATCTGTCGGGAATATTTTTCTGTCCATCACAGACACGTTTGACTTCAAACAGCTTGTCCAGCAGCCTACCCACACTGGTGGAGACACACTGGATCTTGTCTTGACCAGTGATGTGGAAATGTTATACATGGTTGTTAACAGAACTGCATTCTCTCATCTTAGAAACATTGCCAACATCAGACCAATGTTACCCTCAGCGGATGCAGAGAGACTCATCCATGTACTGTATATTGTCCAGACTAGATTACTGGAATGCACTGTTCTCTGGTTTACAAAGCTCTCTATCACATGTCATATGATATGCATATATACCGGATCATCATATGAATAATAGTGGGACAATATGATCTTGAAACATGTGTTAAGTTGTGTGATGGTCATCTTTGCCAATTAAAATGGTTTAGTAAGCGACGCATCTGCCCGTCAACATCAGGTGTGTGAACATGCCCCACTAACCTCCTCCAGCAGACGCCGGACGGCAGCGTGCGGAAGTGGGGAGGAGTGAGGTTGAACTATGAACACTTCCTTCTCCTTTATAGTTCTTTGGCTGCTTTGGAAGCCAGCCAAAGACTAATTAGGATTCAGGCTGTGTGGCTGACAGCATTTTAGCACCTGGGTCTATAAACATCCAGCTTTACTGATCCAAATGAAAGAAAAACAGGATGTGTTTGGCCTGTGCGCTTTGCACAAGTGTGCCAGCTAGTGCTCGTGCACCACATGCACTCTCTCACACTCTCTCACACACACACACACACACACACACACACACACACACACACACACACACATACACACACACACACACGCACACACACACACACACACACACACACACACACACACACACACACATCACACACACACACACACACTCCACAACAGAGACACAAGGGCAGAGGTTTCGCGATGCAGGCCAGAGACGGGCCTGGTATCGTGGGGCCACGGCAGAGGGATTTATCTCGCCCGGGGTGGGGGGGGCAGATAAATCAATCACTGTGTGCGTGTGCGCGCACGTGTGTGTGTGTGGTGTGTGGTGTGTGTGTGTGTGTGTGTGTGTGTGTGTGTGTGTGTGTGTGTGTGTGTGTCTGTGTGTGTGTGCGCTTCCATCTGTGCTATGTGCTTTGAACTAAATGTGGTCGTTATGGTGGGAGATGCAGGACAGTCTAGCGGCTGTGGGGACCTCCTCCACAACATGCTAACAGATAGCCGCCGCCCCCCCCCCCCCCCTCACCCTTCCCGATGAGGACGCCGATCTTGGAGTCCAGCAGGCGCTCGGCGCGGCCACAGGTGCGCGTCACCAGTTTGAGCACGGGTAGGAAGGGCCGCACGTCGCACAGCCGCCGCGACTCGTCCTCCAGCTCCTCGTGCACCGCCGCCTGGTTCACACACTCGAACATGTGGCTCTCCATCTCGCCCAGCGCCGGGAACAGTGGGTACGTCTGCGCCTGCTTCCATAGCAGCTGCCGGGGGTGGGTGGGGTGGGCATGGAGAGAGAGATTTTTTTTAAAACACTTATTTCTTGTACACGCGATAAACGGTATGCTTAAATGGTACGCAGAAAACCAACATAAATAAATCACACGAATCAATAAATCAATAAACAAATACAACACCAAATACACATTTCATAACATACAAAAGTACAAAACCATAAGAAAAGATATTACAAAAAAAACAATAAAAAATTAAGTATAATATATACATAAATAAGAGAGACAGACAGATAGATCTGAAAAAAGTTGCCAAAATCTGGGAATAATACTTAGTGTGTGTACTGTAGTGTGGTGTGAGTTGTGTGTTAGTGCCTCATGCTCGGTTTCCATGGTTCCATGTCATAATCTGCCCACACCCATGTCCAAGCATTAGTCAGACCCCGATCCCACGCCCCCGGCTCGAGCACTCGGCCCAGCTACCGCAGCTGACCAGCTGGTGCCACCACATCGCCAAGAGCGAGCAAATGTCGCTTCGCCAAGTCACAACCCCCGTTTTGGCGCCACAATGGTGGAACAAGCTCCCAGCTGATGTGAGGACTTTTTTTAGGGGGTTGCTGTGATCATGACTGGAGACCTGGCCACCCCACCTGATGGCTACCACCTTGCTCTCCAGCCAGCACCCCATCACTCCACAATATTTCTATTCCATTTATCATTTGTCGTTTGTCATTGTAATGCTTTGTTACCCCTTTTCATGCCCGTATGACACCCATTGCACTCCAAACCATCCCTGGAAGGAGGGATCCCCCACTCCGAGTTCCTTCTCCAGATTTCTTCCTTGTTAATGAAGGGAGTAATTTCTTGCTCTTAGAGGGGGCTATAGGGCTAGGGGTGTGTCATAATCACATGGCCCATAATCATATGGCCTGTAAAGCCCTTTGAGACTGTCACTGTGATTATGGACAATACAAACAAAATTGACTTGACTTGAGGACAGCAGAGTCGCTCGGCAGCTTTCGTGAGAGACTCAAGACTCACTTGAACTCTGGATTCCCTCCTTTAGCCCCCCGCTCACCCCCCGCTCACCCCCCTCCCGAACCCTGACCACCTTTCCTTCCAAACCCACTTCCAGGCACCGTCACCAGGGTCTGGATCCCACCCCCTCTCTTGGATCTGTTACTGTAACAGCGATATATTGTTGTTTCACACTCTTTGGTCAAATGTGCTATGTAGGAGTCGCTTTGGACAAAAGGGTCTGCTAAATGCCCTAAATGTAAATGTAATGGCTTGGTTATAAAAGGCTTGGTTATAGATACTGCCCATAATCTGGAGTTCCGTACACATTTGTCAAAAATGTCTTCTAAACAAAAAGCTTTTGTCACGCTAATTACTGTGTGCACAGCGCACACCGCAAGGACAGCATGCTGATTTGCCCACGACATGTACAATAAAGTGACAACAAATCCACACAACACAAGGGAAACACAACAACAACCGACCAACAAAAACCAGCAATTTGTTGGGGAGAGCCCCACACGGGCAGAGTACATTACATTATGACACAACTTCCGCACGATCCAACCGGGATGTGAATCATGTTCCTACTACACCATGAGTCATGTACCTGTTGGCATAAGGTTGGGCAACAAGTGGGCGTGTGTGTGTGTGTGTGGGGGGGGGGGGG